>JAJMAH010000008.1:0-265403 GCA_030564925.1 Geotrichum aggregatum
AAAACAGAATACAAAAAATAATCTAGAACCTGTTTAATGGTCGGCGTGGTCCATTATACAGCATGCGTACCATTGTAGCTACTGTAAGAGAAATCAAGAGCCAGTACCTTCATGCTTATATAGTGATGTCGATATTAAGCTTAGGCTAGACCTAGTCTGGACGGTACGAACTGCTGCTGAGCATGTCTGCTCCGGCATAATAAACAAATCAATCAACCCAGTGGTGCTGCTGTTCTGCTTCTGTTTGGTTGAATGGAACAAATAATAAAAACTAACAACCTCGTTAATAAATAAATAAATAAATAAACTAATAAATAAATGCAATTAAATAACTAAAACAAATAAACAAAATTCAATAAATTCAAATAATTACAAATAAAACCAATTAATCAACTATCTAACTGAATATACCAAGTAAAAGTCACGCGTGCGGCATGCATCATGGCTACAAACCCAACCACTTGAGCAAAACAATGGCAATGTGGAGCGCTTGACTGAATTTACTTCTACTGGTAGACAGGTTTGGCCTAGTTTGGTCTTGGCTCTGACCGCAATACATGGGCTTTGATATACTTATTCCTGTATCGATTTCTATAGTTGATCGGGCAGCTTTTGAAAAGTAATAGCATGCATCGTGAATCGATCGCGATAATATCAAGTGAGCTTTTGATGTTTTGGAGTTTTGGAGTGAGTAAAATACAATTGCCGTCCTAAAGCGTGAGCTTTTATATTGAGCAATGAGTATGATGAAGAAGATCCTTCATAGCCTGATATTCAACTAAAAATACTAAAGAGTATGTTCTCTATGGAAATTGCACCTCTATGTTTGGGCAGAAACAAAAATTGTATCAGTCACTAATTTCTGTGACTTGATGTTTTACCATTCTCACCGGCCAACCGCTGCCATCATGCTTTCCCAGTATAGCAATACCTCATTCACAGCCAAAGGTTGACGGTCTCAGTGCAATTTCAACGTCATTATTGGTTTGCATCACCAGGTTTTCTTTGACTTGAATAGACCTACAGTAGAACCGTTATGTACGTGCCGTCTGGCTTTGTTTGAGCCATCACCTCAAGCATCACCTCAAGCATCACCTCAATCATTACCTCGAGCATCGCCTTGAATATCAGAATGCCCATGGATGGTACAGTCTAGTATAGCCCGGAACTCCACAGGCAAGCCTGACCTACCTATAGACGCGACTGTCCAAAACTATAGATTGCAACCGATAATTATTTCTAGCATAGACATTGCGGACTTATTAAAACCGTAGAATTAGTAGTCTGATGGGCTAGTCCGACCAGTCTGGTGCAGCTAAGTTTGCATTTTACAGCATCTTAACAACAGTAACAGTTAACGTTGGTCTCACATAACTGTAGTAGGATTGTCGTTTGCTGCAACCTTTTTGGTTTCTGTGCGCGCGTGGCCTTTTCCTTGGGTCCGTACGAATTTTCTTAGTGAGGTGTTTTATTCTTATTTTTATTTTTTTGGAACTAGCTGCGTCTCACACTTGCTCGGGAGGGTTCTTTTTTTTCTTTCTTGTTTTTATTCTCTATGGACTTGTTTCTTTTTTCTAAAGCATAATTGAAGTATCGATGATATCGATATACAATAGATATATATGCTCTTTTTGGCTGCTAGTGGCCTAGCGCCTCTTTTTAATATACAAACATTTTTCTGGAAAGCTGCGATAGATATGCAGAGGCCAAGACCGAAAAACCAAGCACCCCAAAATTGTGCCAGGCCTTTCCATTCAAGTACAGTATCTAATGCTGTAATGCAACACGATACGGTGACTTCAACTGACAATTACAGAACCACACAGCTAGGCAAACTCATGTCGTGTTTAAAACCTATTTACCTTGCCAGACAGCGGCTGTACTCCCACAAGAGCAATATCAAAAGAACAGCTCATTACAGGCTCATTAAAATGTGTGTTGCTCTGGCTGAACCATCTTTTTCTCGTGTCCTTTATACTTTGATTGCCTTTTTACCAGCAATATCTTTACTGCCAATCGCGTGTCGGATTGAAACAAATAGGTTTCATTACTGAGAAAGTGGTGCAGCAGTCAGAGTTTGTTTTTGAAAATAACTTGATTCTAATTAAAATCTATGGTTCGTTTTTTTTTTTTCTTTTAGACTTTTTGCTTCTACTGGTAAATTAAATCGTCGACGTAAGATTTTTTTCCTGCTCATAACATTTCCCTTTATCATCACTAGCATACCTAGCGCTGCTTTCTACCACCATGTATTGTCCTGTTTTTTCTAGACACACCTGTTAGTGCCAGCAATGCGACGCTATTGCTATGAGTTGAACTTTATTTGGCCGCTCGTTGAGGTCTGCCTACTCTCCACCCCCTCTGCCTCTCAATTCTGTCTTTGCGTTAGTAAAGTGTCCTCGCATCATGAAATCTGTTTTATTGACGCCTCCATCGAATACATTTTACAACAGACTAGGCGTACTAAGTCAATGCTGCAATATTTTCTGCGTGTGTCCAGTGCTTTTGCCAGCATGGTGTGCAACAAATAAGGTCATGCTTGTGGTCTCAAATCTAGCTGGCCATTGATGCTATAAATCATCACGTAGTATTGTTTGTCACGCTTGCTAAAAATTGGCGGCGACCAAACCGTGTAAAAGGTTATAACTTGGTGGTGGCATTTTTGGAATTTGAGAAAATGAAAAAGAATTAATAATGATTTCTGGACTAAAACTACGGCAGACAGGTTTATAGCTGCACACCACTCTTCACCTGAAAATCGGTGACTGAAATATCTCAGATTTTTCTTTTCACCTCAGCCTTTCATTAAGAAACAGAGATAGTCCTATCATTTGTCTTCATGGTTATCTTCTTTCGTTGTTACTTTTGTAGACATTTTGCTTTTGTTGTAGTAGTTTTTTTTTTTAACGTGGGCGCTGGTGCTTTTGGCAAAACTTATCCGGTTTGGAATGACAGATTTTAGAAGCCGTTCAGGTATTGACTTGCAAATATACGGCTTGTGGTATGCACAGCCTTTGACAGAAGAAAGAAAAGGGCTTAATCTAAGACAGCCCATTCACATTTTGTTCCCTTCATTTTTGTTGAGGCGTAATATTGCTTGACGTGTAATCAATTTATTTATTAATTCGTTCATTCATTCGCTCATATCAAGATAGTCTCCTACTACTCTCAACCACCCTGTCTTTCAAGTCATGAGAAAAGCTAGTGGAGTTGAAGATAGCACACCAAAAATAAAACTAGCAAGAGCCTGTGGTTTTTCTTGACAGAATTTTTGATTTGTCTAAATTGAATCGAAAGCTCTGAAGCTTGAGAATATTCTGTTTGGTGCAAAAAACATTTTTGGCATAAGCCTCATAACATAATAAAGCGTTTTTTTTTTCATTTTCCATGACTTCCCTTATAATGCTTCAAAGTGTATACTGAACCTTGAAGTATTTTCAAAAACTGCTCTCTCTCTCTCGATTTTCCTTTCTCTAAATCAAATAATCACCAAGATAAGACGCTCAGTAAGTATTTATAGGCTCAGCGCTGGAAGCTATATAGAGAGCATGCCCAGATTATATAGTTCCGCACTTTTCAAAATCAAGAGATACCCAATAACACATTTTTTATTCATTAGTTTATCTTTAATCTGCCAACTAGCTTTGGGCCAACCTTTGACTAGGCTATTGAGCCTTTTTTTGAGAAATAATTCAACCCATAGGCCTTGAGTGCTAAAAAAATATGTGTGCTTTTTTGGCCTCCTCACGCTTTGAACAGGCAAGGCCCAGTACCAACGCTCCACACTTCATCAAAAAAACAACAACCAAAAAGCTGAAAGCCCTTCATCATCATCCAGCAGCAGACTTTAAATTTTTACGGCGTTTTACCTACTTGCAAAACTCACTAACCAGATTACTATACAAAGTACACTTTCCGCTCTCACTGTGTGGAAGAAAGCTGTTTCTTGCCAGTCGCGTGCTAGGAGGAGAAGCACTGTCAATTGCAGCCATAAACATATCTAGCGATGCGTTAAGCTCCTTGAAGCAAGCCCTTCTAGACTTTACAGGTATGAAACCTATCTCGTAGATTACGGTTTTTGGTGTCGTGAAAAGAAGAAGAGCATAGTTCGAGAATATAGTACATGCAACAGGGCAGTTTGAGTGCGACAAACTAAAACCGTATATTTGTTAGTAGTAAAGCGGGTTCACCAGTTAAACATACGTCAATAAATAAATTTGACACCTTGGGGATAGAAACTCAGGCTTCGCACAGTAGATTTGGACGTTATTCAACAGTACTATCCTGCAAAAACGCCTTCTACAGCCACAGCTCTATAGTACGCTAATATTCAGAGCACCAAAGAAGGTCAAAGTTCTGTAATGCTCTGTAAAGCAGTCAATTTCTATCAGTATCAAAATGCGTTGACAGAATTTTAGTTCCAGTTGTTGAAGGGGGAGCTTGAGTAAAAAATTACCTGTGTCGTTTTGAAGACTTGTAGTGGGACTAGAATTTTTTACCGAGCTTGTTTTTATTTATCGGCTCTTCAATACCAGAACAAACCTTACGGCCTGTTGCAGTGTTTATAACCTTTAAATGCAAAGTGAATACTGAGTGGTCAAGCAGGGGTCTGAACAAATAAGAGGCTTGTAGCCGAGGGATTGGTGCCAATGGTTCTAGTTTGGTCTTTAGGCTGCTGATAGCTGAAAAAGGTCAGTTATACAGGTTGCTATAAAACCAGGTGTTTTCACTAAACGAAAGGAGGACAGCGATCAGAACTCAGATTTCAATGGACCTTTTTGGCTGCCTAGCATTGCTGGACTTCTGTTGATAGCATAGTAGTTGGTGCTGGGTGTTAGTCCTTAGTTGGTATTTGGGTGCCCAAAACGTGGAATCAAAAAACAATTCAGGATCAAATGCTTCCCAAACTAGGGAACAACACGGGCGTGCAATTTGCGGTGGCGCCTGTGTAGTTGTAGTTAAGGCTCGATATCTGAGAATATTTATTGGATCTTAATCAGACTTCTCAACTGTTGTAGTTCTCCATACAAGCTTTCTGAGAGACATGAGCAACCAAGCAACATGCCATTACCGTGATCCTATATCTTTCTTTACTGATGATCTCTTAGATGACTAGGTATACTAAGAACTTGTCCTACCTGGTATCAACAATGAACTTGAGAGATTTCAGAACGGCAAGCCGCCTGAGAAATTAAAACGCAGCTGTCCCACAATTTCATCTCTTTTTTATTTGTTCATCTATTTTTTTCTCGTCAGAACTGCAGTGGTGTCTAGGGGCGAAAACACAGCTGTCACAACGTTGGCTTTAAAAGCTTTAAGAGATTTGGGTCGACTCTACTGTGCTAGTAAATCCCGGCTCCCCGGGCCAAATTCCAACACTATAAAAGCATTGTGCCTAGCAGCCAATTGTGAATGCAGTTGCAACCTAAAAATTGTGACTAAGCTTTTTGGATCCAAACTTTATTATATGGAATATACAGTATAACAGAAATCTAGTCTGGCTCTAGAAACTTAGAGACTTGGACGGCCGGTACTTCTCGTTAAAACAATACGTGACTATGGCTGTGCGTGCAGCTACTATTCATCTTTAGGTATAGAGCTTCCAATGCATTGCTGACGGAGATAATTGATTTTACAGCGCACGTCTCGTGTCCTGACGAGGAGTAATACTTATTAAGAAAACAGGAGAAGGGCCACTTTCCAAGGTTTTGCTTTCGTTGCCTCAAGCTCTATTTATGTGTTCTGATTCGTAGTGAAAAATCTGAGAACTAGCTAGTAATCAGTAGTAACGCTGTTGTTTCGGCCTGTTTGTCTTATAAGCATCAACTCAGGGTTTAACAGAACATGCTTGAGGAAATAAAAAGACATCTTGTGGCTTGTCGTAATCTCTGGAGGTGTCCAATTGTTGGCTTAATAAAAGAGAAGCTTGGTTTGGCGCCTTCTTCTTTTTTTAGGACTAATATTCTTTGCGTTGTGTAATGTTTTCAATCCTACTTGCAAATAAAATTCAACCCTCGGACACGGAATTTCAGCTGCCTTCAAAAATTCGCACACGCCAACCAATAATAATTGCATTCGGAGTTAGGATCAGAACCGGTCTTAACTATGTTAAAGAAGAAGTGAATGATAAATGATCAGAATTGATGACAGAAACGAAAGAGAAAATGTTTTTTTGAAGGTCTCTGGGATATCCAGAAAGCAGTTTTAAACTAAAAGGAATGAATCAATCAACAAAAAGTTTTCGGGGCTTTGGCGGAGATTGATTTCTTTCAGCTTTGGTAGTTTATTACGTTCAAATTTCAAGCACTTTTTTGTAAGTAGAAAATTAAACAAGAAGTAAACTGAAGATCTAGCTCTTCTTTTTTCTGCTCATTGTTTTGACCCTAAGCGTCTTATATACCCATTTGCACAAGTGTAAAAACTCTTCGCTGTAAAGCTTTTTGTTTTTGCATTGAGCTCTACCAGTCATCAATGGCATCTCAGAGAACGCCATCTATAAATCGTTGAACGTATTGGGCAGTGCCAGTACTCAAGCCTTTACGCTTTTGGTACTCCCCACGTATAAATCCTGTTTGTGTCTCTAGAAGTCGACAGGAATTTCTGCTCTTGTGTAAGAGTTTTGATTGAAAGAGCTTATCTTTAGAGAGCGAAGCTACAAGTACAACCTCAAGACGGATTGGGGTCAGCCATAAAGTACAAAAACTTGTAGAATGATTCTTTTAGAAGCCTACTACTTTAGCATCCACAGCTGCCTTGTCAACAAATTTCTTGTACCATGTGAGACTTTGAGATGGGCTAATAGGACAATCATTATGGCACTTTGTTTACTGTTTATTGGAGAGGTGTCAACCTCAAAGCATAACTGAGGACAACTAAAACTACAGACATTTTGTTCACCATTTCAGCTCTTGACAGTGAGTGCAGCTACATGTAAAATGTCTCATAGAGGGTCCGTCTCAAGAACAATCCTGATCAAACACTACATGGATACTGCTAAGGTTTGCATGGTTTCCCATATTTTTTTAATACGCGCAATGCCTCAAAATACACAAGGCTTTCACATGCATATTTTCCTATGCCCAATAACTGGAACATTTTTTTCTTCTAGTTTTTGTAAATTTATGGCAGTCTTTCGCGAGCTACAATTTTAATGAGAAGGCTGCCTAATTTAATAACATTTTTGACTTTTGGGCAAGAGTAACTTCAAGCGCGTAAGACCGATTTCCCAACACTATCAACATTTCATATGGACCGGTCAGCGACAAAAATCATATACTTGGCATAGTATTTTCCTTTGTGTATATGCCCTAAACTACTAAAAGAAATAACCAGCCCGAGGGTCCAGAAGCTCAAAATAATCAAACTGCCCTTTGCATGTTATGTAAAATCAAAAAAGTAAAAGCCTTGACTATTTTTTTTGGGGGGAGGGGGGGGTTTCTGTGTGCCTACTGGTCAATATTAATAAAAATTTATTTGTCTTAGCTCAGTTAGATGCTTTTACGTACGAGAAAAAAAGCTTCAACTCTTGAAACCAGGACTCTACTAAAGGAACAATTGTTGAAGCAAATCATTTGTTGATTTAGTACCCCAATTGCACGAATATGGGGTGGCAATAGCTGCGGGTGATGCAATATATCACTGGCTACCTGTTATCACTATTGACTTCAGGCTTGCTTCGACGACTTTGATGAGAAACAACTAGCGACGTCGTACTTTTTCTTTTACTCGCTGTATACGCATGATCCATCAATCTCTCTAAACTACAACTCGCATACACCCGAATCACAAAAGAGCTATAATGCCCACTGTTTATACTTTTTATCTGTGTGCTTTTTCGCAAAATCTAAGCGTCGTTTTGAAAAGAGGCGTTGTCGTAGTGCATGTTGCTTTTCTCCTGGACCGATCAACTCTTGATCTAATAATTGACTGCAGAATAGGTCTTGACACCTTTTTTCTTTATATTTTATTCTTTCCTGTATTTCTTTTTCTTTGCTGTTTCTTTTTCTTTTCCATGTTTTTTTTATGGACTGATAGCTTCAGCGCTTTCATACTCGTGGAGCTGGCTTTACACTGTACATGCTGTGCTGCAAGATTGGAGCGGAAATAGTCATGGCTTTACTCACAATGGGTCTCAATAGAATAGGATGTTGCAAGCCATCCCTAAACGTATAACCCTCAAAACTACACGTGCTTGCATTCTCTTAGCCTGCAACGCGTTTTTGAGGGCCAGCGAGCACCAGCTGAGCTAGACTTGCCTAAAATAAAGCTACTCTCGCTTTAGTCTTTTCTGAAGAAAATTTAGGCGGAGATCCGGGCATACTTCCTGTAAAATGCCCCCCCACAGGTCTATAGCATAACAGCGATTGGATTAGCTTGGCTTCCAGCTTGTTGCATTGCCACCTCTTTTTGCAATTGTCATGTTATAGCACATGGATGATTGCTAGTTATTTGGCAAATATCTGCATTGAATAATTTGTCTAATTGCCAGCAAGTTGGCACACTATGACGACTCAACAGTTACTAATGCTCAAGTGGTTTTTTCCCGACGCCGTCTCAGAATTCACCCGGGCAATGTTTCAGTTCGTCATGACAGCATACCTTGGTAATTCACATGCTGTCTGTGAACCAGCCGTGCCAATTGCTTGTGTTTAGAGTGTTTGGATTATAGTTCCAAAGAATATGGTGTTTCTTCAACAAAAAGATGTTCTGCCAAGTTTGGTGTCAGAGATTGCTGCAACACTTGCTGATAGTGGTAGTTCTGAAGAAGAAATTTGAGAATACAAGACGCAGTCTTCTTCGGGAGGTAAACAGAGTTTATTTTAAAAGCACTCTTACAGGTTCTAAAGTAGACTTGTCTACTATGTGGATGGGCCTGATCATGAAATCACTGTTTGGCTCGCTTTAATGACATTACACATATAAAATATTCAGCTGGGCTCTCTATCGAAGGCGAATGCGGGCAATGAAAATAGGCTATAGCAAGCAATGGCCTATAACCAAGCAGTAACAATTGCAGTTTCATGAGATCACTGCAGGGCCACTCAGAGAAGCCATTTATAGCAAGGAAATATCAAAATATTCATATAAATCACAAATAAATCTGCGTAAAAATGGAATTATGAAAGACACGATAATATAATTAATATGGAATTAATTGATAATCATACTAACGAATTGAACATTAGTTTTATGAACATATAGTGAATAGTCCAAATCCATACAAGGTGCAAAACTGGCGGTATTGGGGGCATGAATGCTATCACTTTAGGTGTATATTCTTTATAGTGGTTCTCTAAGTGTGCTGTCTGTCATCCACTGGCTAGTTATTTCTCGAACATGATTTAAGAGGGCAATCCTGCAATCCTCATTTTCATATGATTCTCAACCAAAATTCACAAACGAAATTATTGGAATATACAAAGAAGTTTCTGTTTTTGATGCTTTATTTCTCCTACAGAAAAGGTTTTGAGGATTTTAGTTTCTGAGACCAATAATTCTCTGGATTCAGAATTTAATCGAGTATGGGCAACGATTGTTCATACCATCTGAATTGATGGGATTCTATATATCACCTAGGTTAGTGGGGTCAAAAATTGAGATGTCTGTGCTGGCAGAGACTAATGGCAGAATTTTCAGCAGTCGAAATTATGAAAAAAAATGGGTTTGAACTTTGACTGCCATGAAACGCCATGGTTCTTCTCTTGTCTAATAGCTTGTTGTTGTTTGTGATTAGACCTTAGATTCAATATCTGATGGCTCAATTTCACATCGCATAACCAAAGCCACGCTCTGCGTTGCGACACTGAATTTTACCTTAAGGCTCTCATGTATTGTTACATTATTATTGCGCCGTCAGAAATGAATGAATTTGTGTTTACTGCTGTCGTGATCAATCTTTCTTAGGATTTTCACCTTCTTGTAGCTTTTGGTTGGTGTTTTTGTTGGAGGCTATTTTGTCATACTCCTACAGAATCATGTCAGTTCCAATTAGCTACATCTGCATTTATAGGGATCAAAGATAGTTGAAATTAGTTCTTGACATAATCCAGAATACTAACTGCTAGTCCGCAACTAGTGTTGAAAGCAAACGTTTTACTCTAGCTAATATCCCGTTCTTGTTGGTGTTCTGAAAACATTTTCGCAGTAGATTTTTATTTGATTCCCTTTTTTCATTTTCACTTTCGACTAACAAAATTCAGCTCCTGCGCGACCGTACAACAACTCAACACCCCACGGCCATCATATCTAGTCTTCAGTGATATGACGCGTCCTCTAAAACAAGCAACACATTTTTCCTGGCTAAAAGTCTAGCTGAACTTTTAAGTTTAGAGCTGGACTCAAATGGTTTGTCGTGGTTTTTGAGAAGCCCTTTATTTACGCCTAACGTTGTTTCTCAAAAACAATAATAAAAAAGAACAGAGTGCGATATGCTGGAGTTACTTGATCTTTTCAACGTCTGATGAGACTCAATCAACTCGTATTACTTATTGCCGCGTTTGGTCACTTTGACGGTCCAAGAATGAAATCTTTCTCTTCAGCTGGTTGCAAGATCGCGCCACGTTGATACATCTTTCGTAGGACTACGTCTAGTATTAAACGCCACTTTGTAACCAACAGGACGTATGGTCAACAGGTCAGTCATTTGGGTGCTGGGCAGCGTATTCAACAGATTCCGCACACGTCGTACATAGACGACTGTGCCTAGATCAAGGCAAAAGTAAAATTTCTATAGCGTATTTTAATAGTGATCTTGTTGGACCTATAGAAAAAAAAAGAGTGAAACTACAGTGATGAAAATTTATCTCTAGATCATTTCAAAACTTATGGTAAGTGCTATATCAACAAGGAAGAGCTGATCGCGTCGTATTCAAGCTTACTGGTATACTATATTCAGAAATAAGTAGAGGTTCATCGACGATAGTACTGAAGCATACCCGCTATATACATGAACTTGTTAATTATTCAAGCCAAAAATAGTGAAACTGTGGCAAAAGAATGATATATGGATCCTTAAGCCTGTTTTTCAAATAGTTAGCAGTACTGTAAAAATTCGAACCTCTGAAAATCATCGTTGGTCTGTACCGCCGTCGCGGTTTTTTGTCTAACGCTCCCTACGTCTTTTGTGAAATTTGTACTACCCGTGCCTATGGAGCTTTTGTTAACATTTGAAAAAGAATTTTGCTTCCTGTCACAACATGACACGAAAGTAATGACACACATAAAATCCCGAATAGAGCGTGCCAGATGAAGGGAGCTGGAAAAAAGAAAAAAAGGAAGTAAGGGTCAAAAATTTGAAGTTAGGTAGAAACTTGGCCCCAAGTTCTCAACCTCAATAAGGGCCCGATAGGAAGAGAGGAAGAAGAATTACTCTTGGAAATAAAATAGATATGTTGCCTGTATTATAGAGAGTTTATATCTCTCAAGTATTCGTAAAAACATTTTCTTGGTACTAGCTGGCTAGTCAACAATATTGGGTCTGCTATTATCTCTAACCACAAATCTCTACCAAGTCCTTCTCGATACCGCGGTATAGTCTCGGTGAAAATTGTACTTTAAAAGTAATGCTGTGGACGGAAAAGCTTTTTGATGAATTTGGACTTTTGAACATTCTATAGCTATAACTATGACGGCATGCGCAGCATGTGCAGAATATTTCATGACATTAAACGGTCAGAGTACAGCTATCTTTGATAAACATTTCAGCAAAATACTTGCACCTGCGATTTAATCCATACGACCGTGCCTTGTATATTTGTCTGCCGTCACAACCTGTTACGACAAGAGTCGACACATACCAAGACAAAAGAAAAGTAAGAAAAGTGGTAGACCATCGTAAGCTACTATAATGTACACAACTATAGTACCACAGTTCTCAACTGCAAATAGAATTGCAGATTTAATCAACCACACATTTTCATTTCCAAAAGCCTGATAAGAAAAAATCATTGGAGATAAATAGCTTCAAATGAACGCAAAAAATCTTTGAATGCTTATACCTGCTTGTTGCCATGTCTTGAAGATGATCTGGGATAAAATGGAGAATTTGCAATAGATACACCATAAAAGTGCGTAGCTCATTGAACTCACTTCGACATCACACTGAAAATAATCAAGAACAACGCATACGATATAAACAGATAAAACATCACAGGAGAAATGGATTATCAAATTAGGGGGATTTTAGTTTTTCTGTAATGTTTAGCTGATATCGAAGCTTCTACCAATGCCAATGCCGATGCTCGAGAAGTTAGGGTTTTGCAGCCTTTTTTAACGTTCTCTTAAATTACATCTTGATGTTGAGACTTTAACGTGCCTGAATCCTTCAACACTCATCGAACACATCAGAGCTTTATTCGCTTTCAAATTGGATTTTTACTTATTCAAGCATGATGAGTAGATAGTTGGCTGGCTGGCTGGATAATAGATGAAAAGAGAGAACTATAGCATGTCTACAACTTGAATGTTAACTGGTATTTACCGAAGAACTAGCAAACTCGTCATCTCTTAAGAATGAAGGATATGTACTGTCAATTATAAAAAGGGCGCTAGGGTATGTAGGCTCTAAGTCTAAGCAAAACTATTCTCCCGCCACACTGCCCGTCTTGAAAGCCTTCTAAGCCTGCACGGCACCACGGCTACACCTCTACTGAAAAGAAGTAGTAGTGACTTGGTTGATCAGGCTCAGATACAATCTTATTGATTGAAAAAGCAGTAAACTAGTTATTAGTGAGCATCACCTTGGAAAGGATCAGGCGCGTCATTATCGTCTTCACCAGGAACTGCGATATTCTGATCCATGACTTCGTCCTCCCTTGCCTTGAACCACAACCATGGTGGTGCAAGAGGTCGTGAACCATTCTTTGCAATGTTTGGATAAATATCTTCAAAAAAGAAATAAATGTGCCCAACGAAGATTCCAATGAGCTCGCCTTTCGGCGATGTGGAGTTCACAACAGCCGAAAAAAACATCATCACCCATGGCAGGTAAGGAGCTGAAAACACGAAAAGGCCCAAAAAGGAGAGCTGGACTTCTGGGTTTCTACGGGCCCAAATATAGATGAGTGCATTTGAAAGATATGGCCCTAGGAAGGGAAATGTGGTTTGTTTGAAGCTGGCAATCCCAACTAGCGTGCTTCCAACAAAGCAAATAAGCCAAAGGTATTCACCTGTTTTGTGCGCGTAAAACGATTCTTCAAGCATCCTACTATACCTGACCACAAAAAACGCGTATACCAGAAGATTTATACTGAGCGGTCCAAAATACAGGAACGAAGTTATTAATCGCCAATACTATGCGACAAAAGGTTAGCGGCTTTGTTTTTTCTCGAACAAAAAGTGAAAAATATAGTCAATCATCATACCTCGTGTCCTATAAAGACCTGTCGGTAATTGTACAAGAGTTGTAGTTCAGACACAACATGACATTGTTCTAATATGGATACCAGGGCAATTGCTGCAGTCCAAGCGCGTGTGACCGGTGGAACTTCCAGGAACCAGTCAAAAGGCATTCGCTCCATTTTGAGTCAATTGATCTTGTTTATCTGGTTCAAGAGTGTTGATGTGATGTGTGTGTGTGTGGGGCGGAGGGTGTGGGGGCGTGAATAAGGAACAGGAAACAAGCAAATTGTAAATCAATTGTCAGATCTCAAGAAGTCTTCTTCCTCGACAAAAAACCAATTCTACAGCCAGCTGGAAATGCAATCGCTACGAGTCGATGAGGTCAAAATCAGGTTTAAAATAGAGACAGCAAAGAATTCCAGGATGAGGAAGGCAAACTTGATTGACACGTAAATAGAATTCATTATGTAATTTGTTTGTCAGCTCTACTACCAACGCTCAACAATTTACAGTCTGGCAAGTGAATGCCAGACTTGAGCCTGCGATCAGTGGTAAACAGACCCCATTGCGTTTCCCAACGGTCAGTCGCCGAGTTGAATATTTCTTTCCAAGGCTCATCAAACGCTTCGAACCAATACCATCCTACTTCCTCTGTCTGCTCGTTAGAACACACCCAGTCCGTTAAGAATGTCTGCATTTCTGTGATGCCTGCTTCTGATCCTCGGATCTTGCCTCCTCCTGACGGCCACCCAACCTCGGAAATCATAATCTGCGAAGGTACAACATCCCATTCGCTCATATCAGCCATAACCTTTTCGTAGAGGTAGTCGTATGCCCTGAATCATTAGCTCAGGATCAATTCACCCAATTCTGCTTACCATTTGGTAGATACGTTGACAGGAACACCTCCAAAGAAAGGATGGATGTTAGCTGCCAACACGTCAACATGAGATGCTAGCTCTGCATCCCATTTTGCTCCAATCTCAGAAGTCCCAACTGGAATCTTGATATCCAGAGACTTCAAAATTGCTTTGGCAGTTCCAACGTGCGAAATCAGTTCATCCTTGGTCATGTCTTGCCGAAACAGAACCTCGTTACCTATAAGAATTGAATCAAATAATTTACTGGGGTAAGAGCTAACAATTCGTCTCATTTCCTGCATTTGCCGACGGCTCCCTTTGTATGACGTATCAACCCAAACTCCCATCGATATTGTCATATTGAGCTTCAAGTCTTGAATAGCGTTCAGTACAAAGTCTACTTGATAGCAGTCAGTGCCATACAGGCGTATCTTGTCCGTGGTTTGGGACAGGACTGCTATGTCGAGTGTCACGTCTCTTTGAGTACTCCCGCACTTTGGAAATCTTGCAAGTCAGTAAATACAATTTATCTAGTTCCACACTTACTGGACTGATTGGGGCGCGTAGTTGATTCCGTAAAATATCTTTCGCAAATCGGGGTCATTCAGGAACGATTGGACCTCAGGGTCGTCTATGGTAATTTTTTCATAGCCGGGAATTTTTTGGCCCATGTGAAATGTCTGCTGTTTTGTGGGTGTCTCAATCTCAGGAAGCGAGGCTGTTTCTTTTCTCACCATGTTGTGGATAATAACACTTTCAAGTTAGCAGTTGTCTCGATGAGAAGGAAATGTCATACGCTCCAGTATAAATGTTTATAGCCAGGGAAATCATGAAAAATAGCGAGACAACGAACACCACTATTCTCATTCTGTGGTCGCGAGCTTCGCGAGATCCGCTAGAATTGTGATCCACGTCGCTATCGTATACCAGCTTGTCTGTAACTTTTTCTTCCTTGGCGGGCCTGAGTGACTTTTGAACACTTGAGAGCCCCGATGCAAGCTCGTTTCGCTGAGAAAAAATCTTGTGCGTTACGTCTGTTTTACGGACCTGCTCAGGGCTGCTATCGGCTTCACTTGATTCGTATGCTAGACTGTCTGACTTTGAAAATGGTGTCTCAACAACGCTAGCAGTAAACCGTTGAGCAATTGGAGTGCGGCTTGTACTGCCATCACTGCTGCTTGAACCAGGAGACGAAGCGGGCAAACTAGGATTCTTCTGATGGCCTTCGGAGCTGTCAGACCCAGAAGTAGCATCTAGGTCTCCTTTTTCATCTTTGTCGTGCTCAGCAACATCACTGTCGTCGCTATCATCCCCTTCAAACTCGTCCTTTCCATCTTCGCCTCCGCTGCTGTCACTGATCACATTGATGGACTTGTAAGACATTGCGCCTCGCGAAAAAGCTCGAGGTCGGGAATTTTTTCGACTCAGGAAGATCCTTTCCATCAGCATTTTACCCTCAGACGTATCCAGATCATCTGGGCTAGTCATCTTAGGCCCATCCCCAAGTATCTCATTTGGTGTTCCAGGCTTGCTATTCATGTTCCAGTTCGTGCCTAAAGGGACTCATGTCTACAAATTATTAGATATAAAAGAAAGATCATATCTACAAATTTCCACCAGTCAACACAACTCTCAAGTAGCTTATAGCTCGCATCTACCACAAACCGCAAGTGCGCTACAACAGTTTATACCCTTCGGAGTTTTGATATCAGTACACGACTTTGACATCTCTAAACACGCATGAACAAAATGACCCAAGTGGTGTCGCGCTTTTCTGGCGCCGATCAGTTGCTAGGGCAACGCACCCAACCACAAAGAGCAGTAGCGTAAACAACAACATTGAGCTCGATGCTCTCTAATAACAACTCTTTTTTAGGCTGTTTGCCTTGCTTTTCCTTTCTATTCTATGTTTTTCAATTATTCCTCAACTTCTCTTCAGTATTTGCTCCAACTGTATACACGATACTGCCACCCTCTACTCTGTGCCAACTGCTCAGGATTCTTTCAGAATAACAGTCTCTACCATTTGAGGATTGATATCTCCGAGCCCAAAGAACGTTCCATTTCATCAAATCCCATGGCATGTGGATATACTCAAAATGCCTAGTATCAGATCGTCTATGAATAGGACGAAAACATTTTCTCCTTCAACTAGTATATCGACAATTTCCAAGTTAATGCAGAGCAGTCCGAGCCAAATTGAGCACGAAGACACCCCAGCCACAAGCTTGACAGACAATCTCCAAAACTCAGAATTCACTTCCAAGAAGTGGGTATGGCTACCTGATGACAAAAACGCTTTTATCAAAGGATTCGTTGTAAGCGAGAATGCCGAAGATGGCAAGCTAAGAGTTCGATGCGTGGACGATTCAGTATGTAATAGTCATCTCATGAAACGACACTCTTAAACTAACCTCCTAGGATCGTATAGTTTTACCTGAAGAGGTTGATCGAGTGAACCCTCCAAAGTTTGACAATGCTCAAGACATGGCGGAGTTGACCTATCTCAATGAGGCTTCGGTCGTCCACAATCTATCTATGAGATACAAAGCAGATTCGATATATGTACGTGCAATGATATCACAATTACCTTCTTTATTGAAAGCTAACAACATAGACTTACTCTGGCTTGTTTTTAGTCGCAGTCAACCCTTACAAGGACATTCCAATTTACGGCCAGGACACGATCATGTCATACAAAAACAAGCAGCGCGAAGAAACCCTTCCACACATATACGCTATAACTGATCTCGCTTTCCGAAGTATGCTTGAGGAACATGAAAATCAGTCAATCCTAGTTACTGGTGAATCAGGTGCAGGAAAAACAGAAAATACTAAGAAAGTCATACAATATCTCGCCGCAGTCACCAGCTCTAGTGCCTCCATGCCAAACAACATTATGAAAAGCCCAAAACTGGGTGATAACCATCCGACTTTTGAGCAACAGATTCTTCAAGCCAATCCTATTCTCGAAGCTTTCGGCAACGCCCAAACAGTTCGTAATAACAATTCTTCGCGATTCGGAAAATTTATTAGGATTGAGTTTGGACGCTCTGGCCAGATTGCGGGTGCCTCCATAGACTGGTATCTACTGGAAAAGTCTCGCGTCATTTACCAGAATCCCAAAGAGAGAAACTATCATATCTTCTATCAACTTATTCAAGGTCTATCCAAAGAGCTCAAGGACTCCCTCATCCTTGAGTCTGACTTCAATGCATACGCATATCTACGTGATTCAAATAAGCATGTCAAAGGTTTCAACGATAAGGAAGAGTTTAAAAGTCTGATAAATTCCTTAAAGATCATGGGCTTTTCTTCGCACGAACAAAACGAAATCTTCCGCGTAATGTCAGCAATCTTGAATATAGGAAATATTGAGATAGGTTCAGAAAGATCCGACCAGGCGCGGATCCTCAACATATCCCAAGCTGAGCGAGTATGCCATCTTCTCGGAATTAACAGCGAGCAATTCGCCAGAGGTTTACTCAGACCTAAAGTTAAAGCTGGCCGTGAATGGGTGCATCAATCTAGAAATGCTGAGCAAGTGAAAAATACCCTTGATGCACTGGCCAAAAGCCTCTACGAGCGAACATTTGGTGCCATTGTCGATAAGATTAATCAAGCTCTCGAGCGAAATAATGACAATTCATCTTTTATAGGTGTTTTGGATATCGCGGGTTTTGAAATCTTCGAGCATAACAGCTTTGAGCAATTGTGCATCAACTACACGAATGAAAAGCTTCAACAATTTTTCAATCATCATATGTTTGTTCTCGAACAGGAAGAATACTCGCGTGAAAACATTGAGTGGAAGTACATTGATTTTGGACATGATCTACAGCCTACAATTGATCTCATCGAGAAATCGAAGGTAAGTAGAGTATATTTTCTCTTGTTTTCACATACTAACTTATCAGCCAATTGGTATATTTTCATGTCTCGATGAAGACTGTGTTATGCCAAAAGCCTCTGACAAGTCTTTCACTGACAAGCTTCATCATTTGTGGAGCAATAAGACCTCAAAGTACCGTCCATCACGGCTCTCTCAAGGGTTCATTCTAACTCATTATGCTGCTGAAGTTGAATATTCTACTGTTGGCTGGCTAGAAAAAAACAAAGATCCCTTGAACGACAATGTGACACAGCTTTTAGTGGAATCTACGGAAGTCAACATACGATACCTTTTTGCTAACGAAGCAACTGAGACTGGACCTGGTGGGAAAATGACAAAGAAGGGTTTGTTTAGAACCGTTGCTCAAAAGCATAAAGAGCAACTCACTCACCTGATGGACCAATTGAATTCAACACATCCTCATTTTGTGAGATGCATCATCCCCAATCATCAAAAATCTTCTCACCAATTTGACAACCTTCTTGTTCTCGACCAATTGAGATGCAACGGTGTTTTGGAAGGCATTCGAATTGCTAGAACCGGTTACCCCAATCGCATATTTTTTGCCGAATTTAGGCAGCGCTACGAGGTTTTAGTAAGCGGAATGCCTAAGGGCTATATTGAGGGACAGAAAGCATGCCAGATAATTCTCAAAAAGCTCCACTTGGATGAGAACCTGTACAAGGTAGGCCTTACCAAGGTATTTTTCAAGTCTGGTGTTCTCGCTGAACTTGAAGAGCGCCGTGAAACCATGGTACGAGAGCTGATTATGCAGTTCCAGTCAATTGCTCGAGGTTTTTTGCAGAGAGACAAGGTTCGCAAAACTCTTTTCAAAGCACAAGCAACAAGTATTATTCAGCGGAACTTTCAGATTTATCTGGGTATCAAAGAGAACCCATGGTGGAAACTCTACGTCAAAATGCGCCCTCTTCTCATAGTTTCAAGGGAAAGTGGTCATAGCGAGGCACAGCTTAATGAGATCAGGAAGCTTGAGCAAGCTGTAAAGTCTATTACCTCCGAACGAAATGCTGCAAAGGATGATCAGAGGAAGATTGAGTCGCATATTTCCAAGCTACAAGAGACGCTTGAAAGTGAGCGGCGTCTTGCTCTGGATAAAGAAGAATTTCTCAAGCGATCCCAGGAACGAGAAGCTGATCTCGAGGACCAACTGACAGGGGCATTGGATGATCTGGATCGTTTAGAGCTTCAGTGCGAAGAGTTGCTTCTCGCAAAAAAGAGAGTTGATTCTCAAACTGATGCCTGGAGAAGCGAGCTTGAGAAAGGTGCTCTCATTATTGGGGTACTTGAGAAAGAGAAAGCCCAGCTCAAGGATCGGCTGTTAGTTGTTGAGGAAGAGCTTGCGCAAACTACATCAAGCCAGGCTTCTGGATTGGAGAAGTATGGGCAACTCACACAGGAAGTGACAGATCTCAAGCAACTGCTTGCAGAACGAGAGCAGCAGATTAACGAGCTCAAGATGACCGCAGCTAACTTGGAAGAAGAAATGCAACGCAAATTGGCTGGGGTGGTATCCGATATGGAATCGGCTAAATTGTCTGCCGCAGAGCTTCAATCACAGTATGACGCCCAACGTAGTGAGCTTGAAGAGATCTACAAAACCTCATCCTACTACGAAGAATTAGTTCGCAAAAAAGAGTCAGATGCAGAAAGCTTTTTGGCACAGCTGGATCAGCAAAAGAGAGACCTCTTTGAAAGTCGCGTCAAGTTGAAGGATGCAGAAAAGAAGTACGCACTGATCTGCCAAAAGCTGGAATTGTCCGAGAAAGAAGCTCTTGAGATCAAGTCTAGATGTGATAAGCTGGAAAAGGAAGAAAAAGAATCTCGTCGTCTACTCCAAGCCAAGGTATCTAATGATGTCAAAAACGATGAGGGCCGCAAGCTTTTGGATCGTAAAGTTGATGAACTCAAGACAAGACTTGCTCGCCAAGAAGAATCTGTTACAGCTGAGCGTCAAAAGCATATCAGCGAGGTTTCAGTGAAACAAGCAGCAATTGACAAACTCCAACTCGAAAAAGAACATCTACGCACCGCTCTTGAAGAACTTGAGGGTGTCAGAAAAGTAAAAGATCTGCTAACAGCTGAACTGGAAGCTGCTCGTCTCAACGCCTCTCAGACTACTACTGTTCGTGGCGAGATCTCCCTCCTCAAGAAAAAACTCAGCGAACACGAGGAAGCACGCGAACAAGGGGTCAAGTTTATTGAAGATTTGAAAACGCGGATCAACGACGCTGTTGCTTATTCTAACAAACTGAGAAATGATCTTGATCAGGCTACAAGTGAGAAGCATCAACTTTCACAACAGATTTCTCAGCTAAGAAAATTCATTGACGACGACCTTGCTAATAAGGAGCATTTGATTCTGGAAAAGAACCGGATTGCCAAGGATCTTGAAACCGCTTCTCAGGAAGTATCTACGCTTACTTTTGAAAACAAAAAACTATCAAGGGAGCTGGAAAAGAAAGGGGATCATCTGAGAAAGATGAGAACTTCATTTACTGACGACTCTATAACACAACGCACCAAGCTCAATAAGGAAAAGTCTGACCTGGAGGCCAATGAGAAAATTTTACGTCAGGAGCTAGAGAACTTTAAGGTGGAATGTGCAACTCTGCAAAAGCAAAAGGAAAAATTGAATCAAACGATAGAAGACTTGAGCCATGACATCTCGCGGGAGCAGAAAGCCACAAGTACCGCTGAGCGACTGAACACATCTTTGCAAGGACAGCTGGAAAAGTTAAAGTCTTCCAACGACAAGGAGCGAAGAGATAGATCTGAAGCAGAAGTTGGAAAACGAAAAATGTCTGCACAACTTGAATCAGTCAAGAAAGAGCTTGTGCTAAAAAACGAACAGCTCCTGGCATTGCAAAAGGTCATCAAACCCTCTAATTCAAGTACCGTTTCTAAGGATTTTGGAGTTTCCAAAAATGAGTTTGAACCCGTCGATCTTGCACGCAGGCTTGAGACAGCGGAAAAGAGACTGAAACAAAGTGAAGAGAGTAGGGCTTTACTAGAGAGCCAGCTGAGTGAATCTCAGAAAAGAAATAAAGAGCTTAGCCGAAAGGACTCGAGCTCAAGCATCTCTAGCAGGCGTTCCCGACTTGAAGAGATTACGCCAGCTTCTGTTCCTTCAAGTCCTAACTTCAGGCGTTCTCTCAAGGCAACCAATGGAATTAAATCTACAATTGATAGCATTTATCAAAGCTTTGAGGGCCAAAAGCCGGTGCGAGGTCATTTCCGCAGTAAAAGCAGTATTGACTCTTTTGACAAAGAAAATAATGAGGCACTATCTATCTTTGAGTCAGTCAAGCAACTAAACATCAGAAGTAAGTCTGTTGATGAGATTGAAGACCTTTTTACTACCTACGAGTCCTCGAAACGTGACTTGATGTCAGTCTTCCAGGAAGCTTCTAGAAAGCTTTTGAATGCTCAAGACAGTCTTGCAGCCACTGAGCAAGAAAAAACTAAATTACAGAGAGAAATTGAACAGCTCAAGTCTCAACCACAGGACAGCGGCAATGATAGTGAGACAGTGAAATCTTCTCTTGCCGATTTAGAGCTGCGACTAGATGCCGAAATGTCAATCAACCATGATTTGACAGCGAGTCTCAAGCTTTACAAAAACCGAGCAGAAGAATATTACAGCAAACTTGAATCTGCAGAAACTGTGGTGCTCAAATCTTCGCGCGCTGAGGCATTTGCCAAGGCTCAATGGAAAGACGCTGATAATGCTCTCGCATCCGCAATGAAGGAGAATAAGGAGCAGGAACGAAAAACCATCAATTTACAAAGTCAGATCCAGCTTCTTGAAGACAAACTAGAAGACTGCACTATTGACCTTTCTCACGTCCGCGAATCCCACAAAAGGCTCGTGAAAGAAAACCAAGATCTTAAGGATAGGCGTACACAAGACTCTTCTGAAATGGAGTCTTCTCTTAACACAATGAGAGAGAGGTACAAGGATGAAATGCGCATTATCACGGAAGAGCTGGAAAAAGAGAAGGTCAAAATGGGCGACTTGCAGACGGAAAATAGACATCTGCAACACGAGTTGGACATGCTCAGGGTACGCAATGATTTTGATACTCTTGATCCCTCGTGGAGTACATTCAAGTCCCAGCTTGAAAACAAAATCCAGGAACTCACCAAGTCTAACGAGGAGGCAGTTCTTTCCCATCAAGACTCTCAGCGTCGTGTCGGATCGCTTCTATCACAGATCCGTACTTTGCGAACTACTATGGAAGAAATAACTGGCAATCGCGACCAGTTGCAAGAAGAAAAGCGTGTTTTGGAGCGTCGCCTCAATGAAGTTTCAGAACAATTTGAGGAGCTTGCACAAGCCCCTGGTCTTCATTCCATGCAGGTAACCTCTAATGAACTAAATGATTTAAAAGTTAACTTGCGACAACAAACGGAAGCAGCAAATAACGCTCTTGATAGACTGAAAGCCATTGAGAGTAGCAAGGTCGAAATACAAAAGCAACTGGATAACGAGCGCTTGAGGGCGGAGGAGCTAGCCTCAGAACGAGCTGGTTTGGACAAGGAAAACAAAGATCTTCATATCAAAGTTGTGGATTTAGAGGCACAACTGATTGGAGTCAAAAACTACGACTCCAAGTTCCTTGCTCAAAAGGTTGGAGAACTGGAGAGGCAATTAGAGGATCAGGCCCGGCGATACGCTGAAGAATCAAGGTCTTTGCGCTCTAATGATCGCACAGTCAAGGACCTCCACACTCAGATCTCGCAAAAAGAAAAAGAAACCGCCAAGCTCCAGGATGAGATTTTCAGAAACGCAACTAAGATCCGCACTCTTCAAGAGACTATTGAAACAATACAGGGACAGGAAACCACTCAGCGACTTGCATCTAAAAGGGCAGAGCGCGAGGCTAGAGATCTGAGGGAGACTTCTTTGAGACTTGAGAAGGAATTGGAAGATTGGAAAAGTAGGTTTCACTCAGTTTCAAAGCGAACCTCGCGTGTTATCCTCTGAGTCGGATAGGTCAACCTCACCATATTAAGGCAAATTTTTCTGACCTAATAGAGAAAGGCAATGGAGAATGACTGGTTTCAGGTTTTCAAATAGCTGACGTTCTTGTTTTTATTCTTTTGCGTTTATATATATATTTTTTTGTTTAGGTTATGTGATTTGGGTATTTTTTTATTGAATTGGAATTTTTTTAAAAATGACAGGGTTCGAATATGTTCAGATATGTTTGGTTGGAGAAACTGATGTTATAGCATTGGTTTCTATATTCGTGAGTGAGTTCAGAACGCGTGTAAAGCGTTTGATGTAGTTAAATCTGTTTTACCCAGACACAGAAGTAACTATGTTTCGCACTTTCAGGGCCAAACCCAGTCTAATCTAAATCTCCATGACGTTTTCGTAGGGTAAACTTGAATGATGCTTAGTTCGTCTCTGATGATTTCCCAAATGCTCAACAATAACCTTCACCTGGACTTTATCGATACATCACAATGCCCTTAGAAGAGAAGACTAATGTCATAGAGGAAGGATCCAGTTTGCCTGAGCCTACCACGAATGTAACTGAGGAAAGCCTTGGTGCTTCCGGTGATTCAAAGGTTGAAAAATTGGCGAATGAAACTAAACATTTGGAAATTGGCGAAACAGAAGAGAAGCCCGCTAAGACTAGTCTCCCAAAGGTCCCACCAAAAGGTGAAGTATATTGACAGGCAATTGCGCTTTTTGCTTTCTGTTCTGCTGTTTTAACACATTTATTCTAGACGAAACGGAGTTGCTGTCAAGCGCGCCTCCACCTCCACCTCCCAAGGACCCAGGAACTCCTCCTGGCACACCTCCTCTGCCTTCAAAGTTCTCAAACAAGCCATTGCCTGTTGATCCACCTGTAGGCAAGTCTTTCCGTCTATCAGGTACTGCTACAGAAGTTTACATGACAAATGGAGGGGTGACAGACAGCGACAGGAGAACCATGGTTATCCTGCTCACAAACTCGCTAGGCCTCTCGTCGAGCAATAATTTGTACCTAGCTGACAGGTACGCTGCAGCTTTGAAATGCACAGTTGCAGTCCCAGATTTGTTTGAAAACGACCCCATAACTACAGGTGGAGTTGTGCTTGACCCTACTGAAGTCGCGCAATCGACTGAGCCAGCTGTTCCTAAAGCCTTCTCTTTTCTGACACAGGTCAAAACGTTTGCTGTATCTACCGTAAAGGGTTTTTTAGAGGACATGTGGTCAGCTCGTCACACATTTTCGCACACTCTGCCTCTTCTGCAAGACACAATCAGTGAACTACTGGGAGTATATCGGCCCAAGAGAGTTGCAGTAGTAGGATATTCATTCGGAGCAAAGTACGTGCTTCATCTTCTGTCGCAAGCTCCTCCTGAGCTTCCTGCAGGATATGACCCCACATCATGGACAGCGAGTGACGACGCGTTGCGCGAGGCCGAAAGTGGAGACAGCGATGAATATGAAAGCATTATGTGTGGCGTTGTCATCCACCCTTCATTGCTCGACCATCAAGACTTCCAAAACGTCGCCAAACCAGTTCACATAGTTTACGGTGTAGGTGATGAATTGGCACCAGAGGCACTTATTTATAGGGGCATACGTACGCTGGAGGCTCGCAAGCGCAAAAACGCACATATTCAAGGGCGAGCCGAAGTCACTACTACAACCTTTGATAACGAGAAGGAGCGGCTTGCTAGCAACAATCGGGTTCTGCCTTTGCCTCATGGATTCGCAGTGCCAGGAGACTACCCTGAGAGTGTTGTTGGAGACCGTCCAGAGCAGGTGTTCAATCTAGCTACGACTTGGATCAAAAAGCATTTGGAGCCAGTCAAGAAATAGATGTTTGCTTAAGCTACCGGTATATGGAATGACGTAATATATATTTACAGGTTACGAGAATGCCAAATATGAAATAATAAACTGGAAGGTCCAAAGATTTCACAAAGAGCTTAAAAAGCATTTTCAAGAAATGTGGCGAGTTTCAATGATGTTAGGATATGGTAAAGCTGTGGCAGCCGAAGGTTTGGACGGAGTCACGTACAAAGGCATAAAGTAATCAAATACCATGTTTTGTACAAACGAGAACCCACTTGAAGACACCCAATATAAACACACAGCAGTAGGTGCTTGGAAAGATGCGGTCATAAAAAATAGTACACCTACACGCGAGAGGTTTGACATGATTTTGGGCACACTCGGTCCATTTCTGCTGCTCTTTTGCTGTCGAGCGCTGTTCATCATATTGTTCGTGTTCCACTCAACGTTTGCCAGGTTCAGACACCCAATGAGCAAAGGCAAGACACCGTATGGATCGCTGGAAACAAGGTCCGGGTACCACAACCACGGGTCTGCGGCCTTGAGTGCCGGCTCAACAGGTATGGAGGAAACAACAGACCACCCACACATTGCCCGGAATACCATACTTAATGAGATCCATAGCGGCATTTGCACGAGCGGCACAGGGATCACCGATTTCCACACCTGCACCTTATGCCGCTTGAATAATTCCACTCTTCGCCGCCGCCTTTCCTTAGCCGAAAGCACCTCGATCTGCTCATAAGTGAGGGTCCCGTTTTTTGCCGCGTCCGAGTTGGCCAAACGGGCTCGGATGATAGGGGTCATGGCTGCAAGTACGGGCTGTAGTTCGGATTGCCTTTGAGTTCGCCGGCGGTTAAATATGGCAATGGGGAGCGTGAACGCTGAGCGCATGGCGATGGTTGAGAGAGGAATCATCCAGTGCCAGGAGAGGCCGGAGGTAGCTTGCATGTATTGAACAGCATGGTGAAGAGGCTCGAGAGTGAGGGCAGTGACATCCAGGTTATGAGACTTTGTGGCATGGAAACCACGGCTAGAAGGATAACGATGATGGCGAGAAGTATGAGCTTGTAGGCAGGCCCAACTTGTACGGATCTCGCGCTTTGAGAAGCGCTGTGGCTGAATCATGGTCGATACCGCTGGATGAATAGGGTACGGGTAAAGTAGATGGTGTGAAAAAAAAAAGAGGTTGCAATTGGGAGAGATCAAATGTTCATGCGGTGCGGCTGGCTATTACCTGTATAACGCATTGACCGCAACGAAATTCGACTTCAAAACTAGGCAGTGTTATGGCCAGTTAATAAAAACCTCTAAAGATGCGGGAGTTGCGACTGTATATTGACAAATACTCATGGCTTGACGAAGACTTGATAACACTAGATTTACCTGTCACAAACTTTACGCGCGATGCTAAAGAAACCTTTGACCATGTGCCTTTCAAAGTAAGCGTTTAAGCATCGACCCATTACGTTTTTCTCTACTAAAACTGTGGGGTATTTTGACTTTGGCGTCAATCGAGTTAACGATTGACACGCTCGGACCGAATCTTCGGGCCGTTGAAGTCCTCATTGCTGCTAATTGCAATGAGAGAGCCCGGAATAATATTAAGACCTGCCGGTAGTTGCAGACTGTAGTTTTTAGCCAATCACAATGTACCGAATGAAATAAGCCCATTTACCAGTAACCACCGGTACATAACCCAGTAGGCTTCTTTTTTCATGTCTCGATTGATATCCTCATTCAGGCCTTGTCGCAATTACAACTGGAGATGCTCTCCGTGCTTCAGTAATTTACTAGCACTCTAGCTTGGGTGAGCTCGAGACCAAACTCACGAAGATGCTGGGCTAGGCTGGTAAAGTGTTTAACGTGGAAAAGGCATTTCCCGAAGTTGTGGTGCCTTTCAATGACAGGGCCAACACAAATAACTTCGGATAAAGGTTTACCAAAATATAACCACATTTACCCCAGACCGCTCTCACACATACTCCTAAAGGCCTTTCTTTTTTCAAATCTTGCAATCTTTATAAAAGCATCAACTGCCATTCCGAACCTCTTCTGCTCTTCATCATTTCCTTTATTTATTTTCATCCTACACAGTATACGGTAGTAACATCTTCATACACACCCATCTACACCTAAAAGTTCTGCATCATTAAATCAAAATGGCTGACGAATTTGCCCCTCCTCCTAGAGTAGCCATCAACATGACGGACGAAAACATTACTGAAAATGTGAAAATCGTCAACTCAAACTCCGGTGACCCCCGTTTGCATTACATTCTCGATCGCCTGGTCCAGCACCTGCACGACTTTGCGCGCGAAACAAGACTTACCACCGATGAATGGATGTATGGCATCCAGTTCTTGACCGAGGTGGGTAAAATGTGCTCTGACATTCGCCAAGAATTTATTCTGCTGTCAGACGTCCTCGGTCTCTCCGTCCTCATCGACGCTATGAGCCATCCCAAACCCAAGAATGCCACGATTGGAACTCTTCTGGGCCCATTTCACACTGATGACGCCAGCCACGTCGAGAACGGCGACTCCATTTGCTCTGAAGGAAAAGGTGAGATCTGCGCCATCTTTGGAACCCTCAAGGATACTCAAGGCCGACCCATTGCAGGCGCAAGCATTGACATCTGGGAAACAGATTCTCATGGATTATATGATACTCAGTACGCTGATAGAGATGGCCCTGACTGCCGCGGTATCGTGCACACGGACGCTGAGGGAAACTACTCTGTCGTGGCCATTCGCCCCGTGCCCTACCCCATTCCTCACGACGGCCCCGTAGGCCGCATGCTCAAAAAACTCAACAGACACCCTTACAGGCCTTCCCACATTCATTTCAGAATCAACCGCGAGGGCTATGACGAGCTTATTACCGCGTTGTACCTGAAAGACGATCCTTATGAGTTCAGTGATGCTGTTTTTGGTGTCAAAAACGAATTGGTCTATGACATCAAGAAAATCGAGGACCCCGAGGTTGCTAAAAAGCACGGCGTCAAGGTTGGCGACTGGTTCATCAACAAGGACTACGTGATCATTACCAATGAGGAGTCGCGCGCTTTGTTCCAGGAAACCTCTGTCAAGGCTTTGAAGGCACTCAACATTGACGCAAAGGTGGTTGATGGACTTCCCATTGCCGATCTAGATTAAGTTTCTTCAAGGTTTGCTTGAATGGTCTTTTATTTTTTGTTTATAATGATGAGTCCTATGAGTGCTGTATATTTGATGATTACTACTTTTCGAGCTCGAGATATTTTGGGAATGTTGTTTGCTAAGTGGTCGTAGATGGTCTGTAGATATTTCACCGTCCTGAGCTGTTTTTCATTAAAACGGTTGAAGACAATGCTTTGATTTGCAAGGTTTACCCTCTTTCGTCAACTTCCAGGTCGTTGTGAACTAGGTTATAAAGGAATTGGGGATTGGAAGTTCAACTCTTGTCTTCATACATAATGTTTACAAATACTCTGTATAGGCCTTGCTTCTCAAAAGAAATAATGACTCTACTTCTGCAATTGTTCAGCATCGAAAACACCATCTTTCGAAGCCACTGGCACATTGTCCTGGCCACTCAACGAGGCATTACACACAAAAAAAGAACATTTCAGCTGGGAACTGGTAATAAGTTCCGAAGTGACCGCGCCAAACAATTGGGGCTGCTGACCCGAGCCTGTGACTGCACCTAAGCCAGTCAAAGCAGATCCAGATCCAGATGCAAATCCAGGGATAGACGTAACGCTTCCATTAGACGAGACCTTGCGCTGCAAACCATCTGTATTTGAGTTTACCGCAAGCGATGGCATATTTGTATTGGCACTCTCGGGCGTTTCGCGCCCAATCAGTACCATATCTGTAGGCAAAGATGTGCCTTCAAACGCTTGCAATGCCTGCGCAGTTGCAGTCTCATTCTGACCACTGCTAGTATTAGTAGTGATGAGCTTTGTCAAGGTCACTTTGGCCTGCAAATCTCGTGTCAAAGAATCATACACTCCTGATACGTAGTCCCATGTCTCAGACGACTGTAAGGTTCTGTGATCAGCGTCAGCGTCAGCATTTATGTCCCCTGTAGACGACTCATCTGTAGCAACCGCAACGGTAACTTCAACGTTTGCATTCTTTACCATGTACATCGCAAGGCCCAGTGCAAGGCTGTCGCTTGCTCCACCAAAGAATGGAACATATACTCTCCGCGCGTTCATAGCTTCATTGGTCAAAGTGTATCCTCGGTCAATCAGAACTCCAACATGGCACTTGGACCTATGAAAGAGATCCCTGCATAGAGAAAGTTTAATATCAGACCGAGAAGCACCTTCGCGAGCTTGAGGGTTGCGTTTGAGCAAGTCTGGAGAGTTAATGAGCTCGCTCTCGTCATCCCATGTAATCAGTAAGAAGTCGCTTGCGTTGTGAGCCATACTCATGACTATGTTGGCTCGATCTTGTTGGGGCGTAATGGCCATTTTTCCTTCAAAAGGAATGCGGTGAATACTAGCAAACGTGCTCAGAACTTTAATGACGGGATCGCGGTCTCCCTCGATGAGCTCTCCAGACATGACCTGAATCAGATCAGCCGTACGCTCAGTGAGATCCACCAGACGCAACCCAGATATCCAAATTCCATGAGGCTCAGCCCTTCGAGTGAGAAATGTTCCAGGTAGTGTTGCTTCAGTGGGTAAAGAAGTAAGTTCGTAATGTTCATGTTCCGCTGAGCTCTGCGTGGGACTTGCCACGTCGGGGGTTTCAGAAACTACTAATTGTTGTGGAGCAGCCAGCATTTGTATGAGTACCATGGTTATCGGCATCGATTCAACATTGTCTAGAACGGCAATCATTTTGGCCAACTTGAACTCCTTGAACTTATCGCTCCCGATGCTGGCGTTGTGCTTAATGGGAGTACCATCCCATTCAATTTCATGGTTTCTCCATCGCTCAAGCTTGGTTCGGTACCAGACGGGGTATAACAAGAGGGTGATTGGCGTGGTCAAAAATGTGGTGACAAGGGCCATGACCACAAACATTGAAAAGACCTTAACGGAGAGAATACCAGCCTGTAACCCTAGCTGTAAAACTACTATTTCGACAATACCTTTGCAGGACATGAGTCCACCAACAGCAAAGGACTCTCTCCATTGAAGGCCATGAAATCGCGCTGGGAGGCAGCCACCCATGACTTTACCAAACATAGCGGTTACAATGGCCGCAATAACGTATCCCCAAGTTGTGCCATCATTGAGCGATCCGAGATTGACGTTCAAGCCTGCGAGGGCAAAATACAGAGGCAGCAGAATAAGCGTAATAAAATCCTCAATTTTCTCTGTAAGCTTGACGACGAAATGGTTTTCTCGCGGGATAATTGCACCGGCCAGAAAAGCACCAAAAATGGGATGGACTCCAATAATATCCGTGTAAAAAGATGAGACAAATACAAGAAGTATTATCACAGAAACGGCCAACTCCGATGGGCCATTCTGAATAGATCCATTTTTTTTGAGGAACCAGTATAAGGCAGGCTTTCCAGCAAACACGAGAAGAATGAACCAAGCAATTGTGAGCAAAATAATGTACAGAACATTAATGGCGTGCGCAGAGTTGGCGAGAGTAATTGTTAAGGCCAAAAGAATCCAGCCCACAATATCGTTCGTAATTCCGGCAGACAAAACAATGACACCAACTCTGTCTCTGAGCAGACCAAGCTCCGTCAATATACGGGCAAGAACAGGAAAGGCCGTAATGGCAATAGCCACGGCGATGAAAAGCGAAAAAACACCAAAAGAAGTGTCTTGGCCAATTTTTTCCACGTATTCCCTATAGAGGCCGACAGCTAATGCAAACCCAAGACAAAATGGAAGAACCAAGCTTGACAATCCGACAGTGCAGGCTATCTTCCAATTTTTTTTGAGGTACTCAATATCGATCTCCAAGCCTACGATGAAAAGGAACAAAATGATTCCAATATTTGCAACCAGCGTCAAGTTTGGAATCGATGCCGTTGGGAATATTGAAGCAGTGAAGTTAGGAACGTGTCCAAAGACAGAAGGGCCTACCTGACGTTAGTCTAAGAGAAATCGCGGATACAGGAAGTCCAACTTACCTAGAATGATACCGCCAAGGACCTCGCCAATTACTCGAGGCTGCCGGATTTTAGAAAGAGGGTAGTGAACGATTCTACATAGGATGATGATGATGAAAGCCCAAGGGAGGATTAGTCGAAAGTGTAAGCCGTATCGAGAGCGCAGCACTTACTTGTACAAGAAAAAGGGTGAGAGGATTCGCTGCCGAGTAAGTAATGGGATTTCTACCTCCGAAGATGCCCACTTTGGCCAGCGTTGAGTTATCCACCATGGTGAGATAGAGGGGGATGTTTGGAGAAGGAAGTTGGCGGTTAGCAGGAAGAACGAATTTTGAGCCTTGAGGGTTATCAGGCGCAGCCACAGGATTTTGAAAGCTCAGACTTTGTCTCCGCTTTTAAAGAATAATAAGACTATTGGCACTACTAAAACTTCAAGACTCAACTATCCGCTTTGAATCCTTGGAAAAAACGTTTGCAGCTTCGGATGAACACACCACTGGTACGCGTGCTACTCTCAGGCAGTGCAACAATAATTTAAAAGCATTCTCATGGCTTTCAGAGGCCTCATACAAGCGGACTTCTCAGGACCTAGACACAGTGATTACGTATAAACGTAGGCAAGGCTGATGTCATCTTCAGGAGCCGTACATAACTCGCGTCGACTTTCTTTTCTTTTCAACTACCACCGCTGCCACCTCTGCCAGTGTGCAACTATTGCAATTGATGGGCAGACAGCAAAAGACTGCTTGTTGAGCGTCCTAGACAGCATTGGAGGCTGTTTGTGATAATTTCAGGACTTGCTGTAGCTATAGCATAGTACGGCAGGCGTCACAAAGACATGACAGTCGGCCATCTTTTTAAGGTGTGTTTCAGTGACATAGGCCAGCGGGCTTCACTCATTATCTTGGTGCTGGCTTCTTGGTACCTTGGCTCTGAAAACTTTTGCGACCTATCAGCACGGAGCACGGTGCACGATAAGGAACGCTAACTCTGGAAGAGAACGAGAACAAAAATGAGAACAGCCAAATAACCAGCATTACAACATGATTTGCCCATACTTTTCCCCTAAACCAGCTATTTCATGTGATGTCATAGGTGTAAGCTCTGACACAGCATTTTCACATGTGAAAACTCATTTTGTTGGGACGGGTTTAGGGTGTTTACTCCAGATGGAAAACGCTTGCAATCAAGGAAGTCAAAGAAAGTCAAAGGAAATTTCAATTACAATCGGACTCTATATAAGGTCCGCTTAGTCCGCTCGTTGTACTATTCATTATTTCAAGACGATACAGTCAATTCAGTCAATTTAAAGCACTAGTAGCATTCAGAGCATGTTAACAATGAGCGAAACTTTCATCGATTACGCCAAAGACTTTCTCGCACATGTGGATTTCACTAAGCCCACTCTTATAGGTATGCGCTAACTCAAACAGTAAATGCTTGACGCTAACATATTAGTCTCATTGGCTTCAATTGCCTTCAATCCCATCTTCTGGAATGTCGTTGCTCGCAGAGGTTTGTCAACTGCTCCTTATCTTCTCATTGACTCTCTTTTGTTAACACTTTTTCTAGAGTACCACTCCAAAATCCTGACGAAGATGGCTGGCGGAAACCCATTGCTGGGCTGCTACGCATTGGCAATGACAATTTTCGGTCTGGGAATTTATCGAGACATTTTGTATGAGAAGGCCCTTCGTGACCAAGCTACCTGGTCACTCTTAAGTGAAAATGCCATAATTGTCAAGCCTGCAGCTGTAGCCTTCTTCACAGTTGGAAACGTTCTCGTTTTGAGCTCCATGTGGGCACTTGGTGTCACAGGTACTTACTTGGGTGATTACTTTGGAATCCTTATGGATGATATTGTTACCAGTTTCCCCTTCAACGTCTGCAATAACCCAATGTACTACGGTTCGACCCTTTCGTTCTTGGGCACTGCCTTATGGTTTGGTAAACCTGCTGGCTTTGTCGTAACAGCCTTCGTGTTTGTTATGTACCTAGTTGCTTTGCGATTCGAGGAGCCTTTCACTGCCGAAATATACGCCAAGCGTGAACGTCAGCGGGCCCAAAAAACAAAATAGGATCATTTGTCACTCGAGCTAGCTCGATGGACAGCACAGATGTGAAAATGGCACACAACACCAAGAACATCGAACACATCTGTTTAACACACATTTCAACATATGAACACACTTACACGATATCTCATGACTATTTTAATGACACTACAAACAATTTCAAATATCCGCCGCAGTTTATGATCACCATGTATATATAAAATGTCGTTTCAACACTGGTAGGACAGGAAGCAATCAAAATCATTATACAGTAATACATATTCTTGCAACGCATATATTCATTTATAAGAGCTTTGACAAAGCCACCTCACGATACAAATATTTAGCGCACGTGGGTGCAGTATGTAGGATAAGTGTCTATAGCATGCAGTCGCTCATTTCAAAGTAATTAGAGCAGCCACTTTGCATACGCATCTCGCCGTTCGCTCAATATCTGCATCTCAAATTCATGGACCTTGTTTAATCTTCCCATCAACGTTAGGACTTACCGCCGGCCTATACAGTAGATCATTACGCTAAAAAGAGCCTTGCAATAAAACGGAACAGAGATTTCTTACCAACGATCTACGAAAGGAAAGGTCTAATTTAGCTTAACTCCAATAAGGTTGGTCTTCAATTTGGCAGGTTCTTATCTTTCAGATCTGGCTCTCTGCCACATGGGAAAAACAACTCCAAGCATTGAAAACTCTCTTCTAGTGTGCTTTGTCAATTCTCAAAATCAATTCCTGTATATATAGAAGAAACCATGCATTAGATTGCTTATTCTCTGTACTCTTTATTGAAGGACCGTCCTATTACCATACGACGAACCTCACTAGTACCCGCACCAATCTCATAAAGCTTTGCATCTCTCAAAAGACGGCCAACAGATGTTTCGTTCATGTAACCCATACCACCCATAGCTTGAATAGCGTCAAGGCAAACCTCCGTGGCACGCTCAGCAGCATACAGAATAGCGCCGGAAGAGTCCCTGGATTGCATTGTTCCGGCGTCAGCTGCGCGCGCAACTTCATAAGTATATGCCCTCGAAGCCGCCATTTTAGTATACATGTCAGCCAGCTTTCCTTGCATGAGCTGGAAATGCGCAATGGGCTGGCCAAACTGCTTGCGTTGATGAGTATATGGCAAGACTTCGTCAAGAGCTGCACGCATCAGGCCAATAGGGCCCGCAGAAAGCACCAGTCGTTCGTAGTCAAGACCGCTCATGAGAACGTATACCCCTTGACCAACACCGCCCAAAACATTTTCTTTTGGTACAAACACATTTTCGAAAACTAGCTCGCCTGTATTGGACCCGCGCATACCAAACTTGTCAAGCTTGCGCGTACAGGAAAACCCAGGGGAGCTGCTCTCGACAATGAAAGCAGTGATACCCTTTGATCCTGCAGCAGCGTTTGTTTTGGCGTATACAACAATTGTGTCAGCATCTGGTCCGTTCGTGATCCAGAATTTGGATCCGTTCAATACATAGCCACTACCGTCGTCAGTAGGATCCGCTCGTGTGCGCATCGACACCACATCCGAGCCTGCTCCAGTCTCAGACATGGCTAGCGCACCGATTTTCCGGCCAGCAATAAGATCAGGAAGATATTTTTCACCCTGCTCTTTTGTAGTGTGTAGACTCAATTGGTTGATACAGAGCTGCGCATGTGCTGAGTACGAGAGCGCAATGGCGCCGCTAGCCCGTGAAATCTCTTCCATAACGACACAGTGAGCAAAGTAGCCGGCTTTGAGGCCTCCATACTCTTCAGGTGCGGTAATTCCAAGCAGCCCAGCGTCACCCATCTTCTTCCAGAGCTCGTTAGGAAATGCATTCTCAGAATCAACACGGGCAGCAAGCTCAGGAGGAATTTCGGCTTTGCAAAATTCAATCGTTGCTTGTCGAAGCTCTTCAACCTCTTCAAACGACGTAGAATAAGCCCGAGTAAACCCAACGTTGATGCCAACTGCCCTAGGACGCATAAGCGACCGAGTGGCAGGCCGTGCCAATGAGACTGTGAATTGTTTGTACAAGCGATTCATGATTGAGTATGTCAAAATAGGTCTAATGATTGGGAAGAAGAAAGAGGAAACAAAACTAAAGTGTTTATATATTGATTGTAATGCCAATATATGGAAATCGTCAATTAGCTTAGCCCGATCAGCTACCGAACCAAGAGCCATCGGTCAACTCGCGGCACCTGCTCTCGATTTCGGGTGTCGACGCGGATTTGGATGGGCATAGTCTACCCCACATAGTGGGTCACGTGAACCCCCGCATCGTCGTAGATAGATGTTGATGAAGCTCCCCTCTTTACGTAATCGGTAGTGAGCCGGAGATTTCCTGGAACGTTGGAACGCCTATTCACGGCATTGGCCTATATATAAAACATGCTACATCCCGTTCACACGCTCCTATAAAATAATACCAGTTGTCTTTTCAACAACACTTGCGTCTACCATGTCATATTCAAGGCTCAACGGTGCAATTGCACGCTCTCTGTTGAAGGCCCCGCGGCTGGCATACAGACCAATGTATGTCAGAGCTTACTCCTATGCGCCAGCAAGCCAGACAAATGGGCTGGAGGTAATTCAAACTCAAATCGACCAAACCAGCAACGAGTTCCAGGAACGGGCAGCTGGTATGAAAGCTCTAATAAAAGACCTTGAACAGCTGCATCGAGGTGTGTCGGATCCAAATGTTTACATTTCGGACAAAGTAAGAGCAAAGCATCTGGGCCGCAAAAAGCTCTTGCCTAGAGATCGAATTGCTTCGCTAATTGATCCCGGAACAGCGTTCATGGAGTTTTCCATGCTTGCAGGTCACGAACTTTATGGAAAGGATAAAGTACCAGCTGGTGGTATTATTACAGGTATTGGCGTAGTTCACGGAGTCAAGTGTGTGATTGTGGCCAACGACTCGACTGTCAAAGGAGGAACATACTACCCAATCACTGTAAGAAAGCATTTGAGGGCTCAGGAGATAGCCCTGGAAAACCGACTGCCATGCTTGTACCTCGTCGATTCTGGCGGTGCCAATCTCCCACATCAATCCGAAGTATTTCCATCACACAACCACTTTGGGCGTATCTTTTTTCAACAATCCAGAATGTCTGCCATGGGAGTTCCGCAGCTGTCACTGGTTCTCGGTCCCTGCACAGCAGGTGGAGCTTACGTTCCCGCAATGTCCGATGAGACCATTATTGTACGCGAGGGAGGACACATCTTTCTTGCAGGCCCGCCGCTAGTAAAGGCAGCAACAGGCGAAATTGTGTCTAAGGAGGATCTCGGGGGAGGTGAAATGCACGCTTCCGTGAGTGGTGTGGTTGACTACTTGGTTGATACCGAAGAGGAAGGATTAGCAATTCTTCGACGCTGCGTTTCCAACCTCAACTATCCAGTGACGCCCGCTATCAGCGCTTCTGATGCAACAGAGACAACAGTGACGGCGGACGAGCCTTTGTACAATCCCGAGGAGCTTGGTGGGATTGTGGGCACCAACCTACGTGTAGCCTACGACGTGCACGAAGTTATTGCCCGGATCACCGACGGGTCTAGATTTTCAGAGTTCAAGAAGGACTATGGAACCACCCTTGTATGCGGATTTGCCAAAGTCCACGGCCACCCTATTGGCATTCTAGCCAACAACGGACCGCTGTTTTCTGAGTCATCGCTTAAGGGAGCACACTTCATTCAACTGTGCAAGAAGCGTGATATCCCTCTTGTGTTTTTGCAAAACATTTCTGGATTTATGGTGGGATCCGAAGCGGAGCGCGGCGGTATTGCCAAAAATGGTGCCAAACTTGTCACCGCCGTAGCTAACGCGGGAGTCGAAAAGTACACAATTGTCATTGGAGGTTCATACGGAGCAGGTAACTATGGCATGTGCGGTCGCGCCTACGAGCCGCGATTCCTGTGGACATGGCCCAATTCTAGGACAGCTGTTATGGGAGCCGAGCAACTTGCGTCGGTTATGGAAACGGTGGGTTCTGATCCTAGCCAGACGCAGGCATTGCGTGAGCGTATTGAGCGGGAATCGGAAGTCAAGTTTGGGTCTGCACGGATCTGGGATGACGGCGTGATCCGGCCACAAGATACGCGAAGATACCTTGGTTTAGCTTTAGAAGCAAGCAGGGGAGGTAGACGAGCCGGCCATGGCAACGACAAGAGTGAAGGGGACTTTGGAGTCTGGCGCATGTAAACAAGTCTCAAAATATCTTGAGTCAAGAATATTTCTATATAGCTTTTTCATACGTTGTTTGAGAATAGCAGTAGTACATTTGAATTAGACTTGCGCGTAAATACCGTAACAAAACTATCATTTCTGCAATTTTCTTTATTTTCATGTAAATAAAACACAATTAGTTCCTCGAATGTTCCTCCAATTCACCAGCTTGTAGTCAATTGAAAACATCCTGTACGTTTGACCCCAAGGGATGAATGATTGTATCCAGCCTGCTGCGTGTTGGTTTCTCCACATGAAAAAAATAAAAATAAATAAAGAGGCCGAGGACATTGAAAACGTAAAATCAAAAATAAAAGAACGTATATACACATGTATGTATGTATATATATATACAGAAGTTAGCATCAGCAACAATAGGAGACATGGCTTGACATCGACTAGAATTAATTTATTACCTTCTTGTTAGCAAGTGGCTTTCACTACTTGCACATGCTTTAAGACCCAAAACTTCAACATCAGCTTCAGTATTGATGTTTTGAATTGACAGACCGCGAAGTAGAAAACCAAGCGTACAGTAGACTTGCCTAGTATAGCGAAGGATATAGATAGATTGATATCGATACCTCACACCTTCGATAAGCCAAATCTACAATTGCAATTCTAAACTCTCACTTAGATAAATGTACAGGCGACTCGCCTATTTTCGAATTCCTGACACATTTTCTAGCGTACCTACACCAACATCAAGTTGTAAAATAGTACACATCAAACTTGAGCATTCTTAAATTTGCTAAAATAGAGATCATTTCATAAGGGCATCGATATATAAAAGACAGATTCACAAACATATCACTGACATTAATATTACATATACCGGTGCTGCACCAGACGAAGTGTTCAGTATGTGGTTCAATAGAATTGTGTCCTGCGCCGTGTGATGTGTGCAGCCACGTAATATTTCACATTCTGAGCAAGAGGAAAAATTCGCCTGTAATTATCTGCATGTCTTTGATACACGAGCATCTCCAAAGATGCAATTCACTCGCGCCTCTTAGACCCGTTCTTGATTTGATCTAAAAATTGCAGCCTCTAGTCATCATTGACATTGAACAATGACAAAAGCCAGCCTTTAGGAGAATCTTGACGCAATATTGTTTGGCCTCAAAGGTTTTCTTTTACTCACTAAAGTCGATGTTTATAAAGTGAAAACCAAGCGTGGTACAGTCCTCAGAGTTCAAGCCTTAAACAAGTCCAGTCTTGAGTGGTCTCGTTGCAGTCCTTAAGAGCCCCATTTTTGTATCTGAGCACTAAACATGTATCTCAATGCCCAAAGCTGACAGAGAAGTTTTAAAATTACGCACATAGCTCAAATTGTATGCAGAGTAGCGTAGTGTGGAGCGCATCCCACTGGGTCTGCATTCTCGCTCACAAAAGACCCTCTTACGCCACATGGCTTTGCAGCTGCAGGTTGACACAATGTCAAGCACTTCTTCACGCGTTTTTGCAGCCAGATGCAAGTCAAGAGCCTCTAGAGTATCAAACAGTACCACCTTAGCGGCCGCATCTAATGGCCAAGGCTAGTCTGGCGCCAGACAGGCAAATGCAGAGCAGGGCAGGCAAGACTATTAAGCAAAAACTCGCGTCTAAAGCAAGAGTTTGATTGATTAATCTTACAGCCATTGCAGTTTTCAGTCGTCACGTCGTAAACGCGCAATTGCGCGTCTGTAAAATTTTCATTAAGTTTCATAGATTTCGTGTGTCTGCTCAACAGATGATGCAGTCCTTTTCCTTTTCTTTAACCACAGCTACCTTTTTTTTCCTCAGCGCTGGCATGCTCTTGGACGCATGCGGTGACCTAAATGCTTTTGACGACATTTGTTTTAATTGCGGCTGTGAGGGCTGATGCATCAACGAGTCAGGATTGGAGAACGCAACATTCTGCTGAGCTTCAATGAATTGCAGTTGCTGCTGCTGCTGGGGTGTCAGTGAATGCTGATAGCGAGGAAGATACATGTCCTTTGATTGTTGCTGTTGATGATGCTGGTGCTGTTGATGCTGTCGCTGTTTGAGCTTAAATAGCGAGTTCGGAGTATTGGACGCAGAGCTGTGAGATTGACTTGATGCTGTGGATGTGCGCTTCTGGTGTTGATGTGAAGAGACGGTGTAGTTGGCGTCATCAAATGAGCCGTGAGCCGAATGACCTCGAATTGATGGGGATGCGCTACCGAAGGCCGAGTCCCGACGCATAATCTGGCGCACAAGGTCTTTGAACACTTCGTCTATGTTGGATCTGTATTTTGCTGATGTTTCGTAAAATGGGGTCCTGCCCCAAGAGTTGGCAACGCGAACTCCGAAATCCGGCGACACCTGTCGCTGGGCTTCGAGATCAGCCTTGTTGGCGACCAGCACCATAGGAACGTTAGCATTTTCCTTGATTCGGATAACCTGATCTCGCAAGTCAATGAGTTCTTTAAGAGAGTTTTCGTTTGTAACTGAGTACACTAAGACAAAACCCTGTCCGTTTTTTATGTAAAGTTCCCGCATAGCGGTGAATTGCTCAACACCGGCAGTATCGAGGATTTCCAACGTGCACGGGCGGTAGTCGATTTCGCAAGTTTTGCGATACGAGTCTTCGATAGTAGGGTCATAGGACTCGATGTATATGTTTTGTACGAATTGCACTGGGTAAGGTTAGTCGAGAGAGGCCAGGTAGACTCAAGATGAAACAAAAAATTTCATCCACAATCCACACAACAACGTACCCGTAATGGCAGATTTGCCGACGCCGCCAGCGCCCAGAACAACAATTTTGTAGTCTACAGGGTTAGAACAAGGCTGGTGATGGTGATTATAGTAGGCTTACCTCGCATTTGAAGTAGAGAGAAGTGGAGATAGATATGGGGGTGGTGGTTCGCAGTTTGTAGGCGGAGTTACGGTGTGGACTTGCAGCTGTGGTTGGGCAGAGTGTTGAGATGGCTGTTTCGTATTAGAAAATGCAAGAATGAATGAAAGAGGAGAAAAAAGACAGGAATTCAGGGAGTAGATTCTTTTATAAGTGAAAAACGAAGGAGGTTCCGTAATTAATTTTTTTATTTTTTTATATTTGTTTTCATTATTTTTACAAATTTTATAAATTTTGTGTTTTTTCGTTTTTTCGTTTTTTTCGTTTTTTTCGTTTTTTTGCTTTATTTATATTTTTACTCACAGAAAAGAATAAAAAAGAAATGTGTGTGATTCCTCCTTTCAATGCATTTTCCATCCACTCGCATATGAACGGAAAAAGAAACGTTATATATCTATCTCGTTTTCCAAACGAAAATAATCACAGATTTCGCGTCTGTCTTCCAGTAACGCTCGATTTGTTCTAGAATAGAAGCAGAGCGCGCGTGCTTCAATACTGCTGCAACGCGGGTGAACATGAGTGAGCTTTAGTGAGCTTTAGTGCACATTAGTACACATGTGCATCAGTACTATATGTGAGTCTTCCTTAAGTCCCTTCAAGCCAAGGCTGCTAGCAGGGTGCAAGAGTGGACTGGCATGAAAAAGTCGATTTGTGTATTTCGAGACCTGCCCTAACTCTGCGAAATGCTTCAGTCTAGTATAGCCTGATCGCAAGACGCGAACTCGAAAAGGGCCTTGGGCGCGACAGTTTTACAGCTGTGGCTATAGCTCTGGAACGAAAGACTGCCATGGAGGCACTGCTAGGTAAATACAAAGGCAAGGGTCAGGCTGTTGCCTTAGTAGTCATGGGCCTTGGGGGCAACCAGGCTCTACAACCCGTTGGGCCTTACCGTAGTCCGGTCTATTCTATTCTGGCCTAGTCTGCTCTGCGCGTGCCTACGCTAGCTTCTGCTGGCTGACTCTAGATCTACAGTGGGTGCTGAGTAGAGTGACAGTCAGTGGCTCTAGCCTGCTGCTACTGGCCCGACCTAGTGCAACCGCGTAACGATTACATTGTCATCCTAGGATTAAGTAAAGCTTTACTAAGAAACTGGTAAAGTTCATTGATACATGCGTAGATACATGCATAGTGTGCATAGTGCAGCAGGAATAAAAAAGCTAAAACTTTATTTTTGTCCCAAAGAGCCGAACCACAGATAATGGCGAAAGGAAAAGGGCTTCGAAAAGTTGTGGACATAAGTTGGAGTCCACTATCCACCTAGGCTGCGCAAAGAGCAAGCTAATAGACGCGGCTTTGGCTGCGTTGACGTAGTTGATGCTGAGATTGAGGCCTTGCTATAGCCGAGATGAGATACTAAGATGGTGGTGTCAAGTACAACGTGATCCAGTTTGGCTCAAGCTTTCGAGGGTCTCGAATAAACAGACTACAATACAAAAAAACTAAAAAGTTTCAGGAGCCTTGAAGGTTCTTTAGAGTGTCTTTGGGATTTCGTTCTAGAAATTGCTACATGTGTCGTTTAGTACGTTCAGAGTTGCGAATAGAACCCGAAGTTATTCGACAGCTCGAGATATCTGCGTAGAAGCAATTCGTTCGCAGGAACCATCGATCGGTCGATGACTCGGTCGCGTCAATCTCTAGATCTATACGGTGAAAATCATGCGATTGACGCCCACCTGCCGATAGGTCTTGGTTATTTGTGGGCTTTTACGGAGCCAGGCTGCTGCCAAACTGCTGCTAGTGATCACAAACGGCCACATAGCCCGGATTTATCCACCTCAAAAGCTTATGAGATTCTTCATGGAATCCCCACCAGCATGGAATTGACCAGCAAATGCTGGTAATATCGTTGAGTGAAGTGGAGAAGCTCTAAGCGTGTAGATTCAGGACGGCGGTGGCCTGGCTGCTGGGCCTTTCTAAGTTCAACGTACCGTCAATTGCAAATGCGATTAGTGCCATCGCTTCGAAGGCTCCGTTTGTGGCCTTATGACAGACTACCAGACAAAGTAGACCTAGACTCGAGTCACTAGACTAGACAACACTACACTAACGGTAGAGCAAAAACTATTGCAATGGACACATGAATGTCTCATTTGATGTGAACGCTAAGGCTGTGTCGATTGCGGGCATGTCTCTCATGTTTCGCCTGTCTCTTATTGTGCTCATTGTGCTTATTGTTATTGGACCAAAAAAGAACACACAATAGACTCATCAATAGAAACCACATCGCACAGTGATTGTCAGTCCGCAAACTCTTCTCTTAGACCACACTCAACTGATTATTTCGTGTGCCACTGCTGATCTGATTTGTACCAGGAGTCCCGGGCACAGCGCAAGGCACGGGGCGAGACAAGTAGACGAGCTCATGGGGTTGATTAATGGATCAGGAATGATAGCTACCTTGATTTGATTTGGTCCATCCTGCGTTCAGCCTGTTTCTGGCCCAGTGTGCTATAAATGTTGTTATAGCTCCTCATCTATAGTGAGTTAGTATGGATCGAATGATCATCAGCAATGTGTGTTCAAGGCACCAAGCATGTCAAAAGATCGATATCGAGAAAATGATCAAGAAGGTGTCAGAGTCACTCCGCAAAACCCTGGCTTTCCGGGCATTGGCATCGGCGGAGGCGTCGGTGACAGCTTAGACACCTGCACCTCGCCACATGTATGACATATGCTCGCATCAAACGTAGACACGCACATACCTACCATGGTAGGCGCTGCTGGCATTATGCTACTTTTGAGAAGGTTATGATTGGGTAGATTGATTCAAGAATCCAAGACACTCGAGACTTTTTTAAGACGTTCAGGCAAATCATGTCACCTGGGATAACTCATCTTTGGCTGAATCAACAGTATATAGTATAGAGTCTACAGAAGGCTATAGGACTTAGCTATGGACAGCTAACATGGACGTATACAGGTGAGCATGTATGCAACGTTAACTGGCACGACCAGTGACATGGTCCCTGTGCTCATGCCATTCGCCATATGCCTTGATCATGATGTACAGGTTGTTTCCCGCCTCTCGGTATGTACGGTTTGATATCAAGACCTACTCAATATATGGTAGCTATCTATCCACAAGTTCCTATGCAGAAATTTCTTTCCGGTGCCAGTAAAGGGTTACAATGCGCCAACAGGTACTCCTTCACTCGGGCCTACATGTAGGCTTAGGAAATCAAGGATATCGTACATGTGAGAAGGGGGGGTTTGCTATGCTCTACTATACGGATTTTTTTCATGTGTAAATCTTCATAAAAGCTGTGGTAGACTATTTTCACTATTACAAGCAAAATCGCAAGCACAATCACGAGCTGCTAGGCTCCCCCCTTTCTTTTGCCTAAGCAGGTCTTGTACTTGTAAATACACATAAATTCAAATAAATCACCAACACACACATGTCGATACTGGGCTATAGAAAACCCTTTGATGCCTTATCTCCTGTATACTTGTAATTTTCTGTTTAAGCTTACCGTCTTTTCATTCAAAGATCGCGTAACCACACGCGACAAAAATCGAATGTCATTTGATTGTTTTGAGAAAGAATGACGATTGGCTTTGAATTATGCTCTAGTTTATTCAATTTTATAATTATTCAACAGCGTGCGAAACCAAACTGTTGTTGACGGCTCACTACTGAATTGTAGCCTAGAATCTAGCTTTACAGTGGGAAAGACTTGGCATGGACATGTCTAGACTGTCTGGAAAACTACCTTGGATAAAGAACTCCTTGAAAAATCTAAAGGGCAGGCGATATATCGATCGAACCTCGATATTAAGTTAAAATTTCGAGCGGGTCAAAACCAAAAACTCTCACAAACCCAGGAGTTTTTGGAGCTTGGAATCCCTACTGGACAAATACGGTACGCGTCGACGGGATACGTATTCCGTAAGATCAATCATCTACAAACACAAAACTCTTGAAAAATAGCTAGCCCATACTATTTGTTTTTTGCTTTTGAAAACAAATGCACAGAAAGGTTGGCGTTTCTCATTTGATAACATCTCTATCACGCCAGTTATGAAGTTGAGTTTGTGTAGACCAGACCATTCTATAAAATGTAGTCTACGGACTCTACAATATCCGGATCTAAAAAAGTCAAGGCCCCTAAAATTAGCATTATACTGCCATGAAATTTACCGTGCCAATCATGATTTATGACTGGACCAAATGTATACGGCCGGTAAATGGCCATGGATGGAACGATGCGATCCTATCGCTTAAAAACTCTAAAGCTTCTCACTGACTTGGGCTACAAATTCAGTTACTGTTTCAAAAAAACCTGCAGATTGTATGGACTACCGATAGTCTCAAATCACCAACGCCTGAATGATTGTATCAATTTCGCTATTAGCTCTAGAGCTGTTTACCACCGTAGAATTCCTAGAATGTAGCTGCAATTACTCTACCTGCAAATGCAGAAAGTTTGATGGCTGAATATAATATCTACCATTGAATTATCTTGGAAGGTACGCACTAGGTCTTTTTTTCAGTTTTTAAACCTACCAGTGAACATCTTCATGATCTTCTATAGCTTTGTTTTACCCAAAACTAAACTTGCCTCTACGCTTCGTTATAAACGTTCAAGTTTCCTCTACCAAGGCTTGACAAAAAAACATGGAAAAGAAAAAAAAAAGGTTCGCGTCATAAAAGCTCCCTGTATCTAGATATCTATAACTATAGCTAGATTTATAAAACCAGTCTAGTCTAATCTCGCCTCAAAACGTCAACATTGCGTTTAAAGCCTTGAAGCTCGCAGAACCTCACTATAAACCCCTGAATGTGTTTTTACTGGCACGTCTAATGCCGTCATGACGTGGTTTTGAGCGTCCCTTGTTCTCCTGCTTCTCTCCACTCTCATCATCGCCGTCTTCTCCTTCATCATTATTATCCCGCTTGCGCACCACCTTCTTTTTAGGCGCAGGCGTAAATGTTAGCTCCATCTCTCCACGTGGACCACGCTTTACCTTAGACTTAATGTCTGCAATTTCCCGCTCCTTGACGTCCACCTCTGTGTACAGCTCCTCAAATGCAGCACCACCATTTTGGCCCATTCCACCGGAATTGCTGTTCATGTCTATTGCGCGCATCTCGGGCTGCTCCAAACCAGAAATAAATGATTTCTTGGCCTTGTTCTGGCGCTCGCGGCGCTCCTCTTGCTTAGCCTTTTTATTAGCTTCACGGATCGTGGCTAGTCGCTTGGCTTCCCGCTTTTCGGCGTTTTCTTCTTCGTCTTCGCTTGATGAACTGCTATCATCGTCATCATCACTAAATGTTCCACGCTTGCGCTTTTCTTGTTCGTCCAAACGCTCCTCGTCTGAAAGTTCGGCGGCAGTCTTTCCGCGTAGTCGTTCACGGTCTGGTCCGGCACCACCATCTCTGTTTCCTCCAGGTCTGATACTACTCGACACGGGGTTGATCATTCTAAACTCATGAGATGTGGTATCCACCTCGAAATCAGCGTCTTCAAAGACATCCTTGAAACGGTCGTCGATAAGCTTGTCGTCGCCAGCCTCGTCGGCCAATGCTCCTAGTTTCTTTGCCAATTCCTTGTTGACCTTGACCTTTTTGTCGGCGTTGCTGCTGCGAATACGTGTTTCGCGCTCCTTTTCAATCTTCTTCTTAATCTCTCGTTCGCGATGCTCTTTGTACTCGAACGGATTCGAGATAAGCTTAGCCTGCTCGTATAACCGAATGTCAATAAAGTATCCGTGCATGTAGCTCTTGACAACGTTGCTGCCAATAAGATGGCCAAGGTTGAGCGTCGCAAGCTCCTTGCGAGTGACAAATTTGTAGTTGTCGTAGACAGTGGAAGTTGGCTTCTCCTCGAGCTCTTCCGTGATACTGTCCAAGAACGAGCACCATTGAGGTGCAGGTCCAATAGTCGGAATATAGTATGTGTGCATAGGGATTCCCTCATTGGCCATTAAAAACATGCCTGAGCCAGGAATATACTCAACGTCATTAATATCAACTGTGGGCTCGATAGATGTGTATGGCTTGCCGTCAACTCGATCCCACAACTTGGCAATACGCTTGTCCACCGTCAATACCTTGCTACTGCTACCGCCACCATCTGATTCAATGAACATCACCTTCTTAATAGGAAATCCATATCCCTGATCTTTCTCCACGTAGGGCTCTGACGCTCTCAGATCAAACAACAGTGTATTGCCCTCGTGTGTACCGAATCCCACGTTGAGCCCATCTTCACGGAACGACAATGCCGTCACACCACTGCCTAAACCATGGCCGCCACCGCCAATATTTAGCTGTGCAGCTCGCCGCCTACTTCGAGGATCCCAAAACTCCACAGTTCCGTCCTCTAAACCAAAACCAAGCAATCCATGGGTGGGGTTAATATCCACGCAGTTAACTCCATCTCCGTCAACCTCAAATGGAGACAAAAATCTACCCTGATCGATATTGAGTCGGTACACCTCGTTACTAGATGCTCCCACAATAACATCACAGTTCTGGGGGTTGTAGGTCATGGAGCGGCCAGCTTTGGGAATTCTCGTCTTGGCGTGAATTCCGCCCTGTGTATGGAACTCGACGCTTCTGTCGTTTTGCAAGTGGATTGATTTCGTCCAGTCGTCAGACAAGATTTGAAAATCAATATTTTCGCTATCTGTGTGTCGGTCGAATTTTAGTGACAGCTGCGAAAAGTCATACACATGAATCTGTGGCTTATAGGTTCCTGTAGCCATGCAGAACTGTCCGTCTCTTGTAACTTTCAGTTTTATAGAAGCCTCTGAGAACTCAAAATCCTGAACCAGCTCGATTCTGTTGGAATATTCTAAGGAATGCGTTAGTCCAGCACTTTGATGTGAGCAGAGTTAGGCAAAGCTTACCTGCATCGTTTTTTAATGATCTCTTCCGCTTGCGGGCCAGCCAATCTGGCAGTGCCCGCGATGTGTTAGCACCAGCTATCTGGTACACCGGAATGTTAGCTCCGACTGTTGATTTCAAAACCATCTTGTTTCTATTCTAGCCAAGCTGAGAGGATGGAAAATTTATCAGGGAATTTTTCAAAAATAAATAAAAATAAAAAAATTTCAAGTCGGCAGTTGGGAGTTCTTAACCCTTGCCTTGATTATAATTAGTTTTGACCTTTGCTTTGTAATTTACAACTTGTGCTCTATGGCTTACATTTAAGGCCTATGTGCCAAATGTCGGATTTGCATTATCTTACATGAACTAGTCTACAGTATGGCTAATCTATGAGTGGGCTTTGCAGTTTTTCAACTGGAACACTCTCTATGTAAAGGTTATTTTGCCAGACTTGTCTAGTTCACAAGCCTTCACATCAATGATGTACTGTATACCAGTAGGTCTGTAGAAAGATTTCATTCAAAAAAAAGGTGAACCATTTGGGGTCAAGAAGCTTCCTAACAGCTTGCGCCCACCAAACGAAAGCTGGTGTGGCTTGACTTCATTCAACTAAATATGTCTTCGTACCTTACACAGACCAATGACTCTTGGGTTTTGATTCTACAGATTAGATCCTAGACCATGTGTTTCTCTATCTTCGTGTTTCGGTTGTAGCAGTCACTCGAACTGGTAGGAACAGAAGACTTAAAAGAAAATCGGCGTAACTTGGTAGTCTATTTACCGGTAGACAGCGTCTTACGCTGGCAGATTTAAAATTTACCATGTTCAGCTCTAGACATGAGGAAAAAGTTTCGTAGATATATATTGAAAGTAAGAAAAACAAATACGATTGCAAAAGTAAAACTAGTATTTAGGTTGGTTCAGATAGCTGGTCATGACTTGTCTTTAACGCCTAGCTTGTGGAAAATTGATATCGTTCAATCCAGTTCCGGCCGGCACGATAAAGGGATGCTCGTCATTATCTTCTGGAGCCTGATAATATCCTTGCTGCTGAGGCAATTGGTTGCCCTGGTGTGACATGGACGGGCGCGAAGTCTCCGTATATCCTGTATTATAAGAGATGCTTTGCTGCGGTCGTGAATTTCCTGAGGTGCCACTGGGTGATCCATAGGGGTTTTGCCCTGGATAGCTGCTTTGACTTTGGCCTATCGGGACTCGGTTTGGTTTAGCTTGTCCATGTGACACCGGGTATCCTGGGCTTGTAGACGTATTTTGAGACTTATTCCATTGACCGCTTTGCTGTGGCTGCTGGGGTTGTTGTTGAGGTGAATGCCTATGAGGCTGCTGCTGAGGCTGGTGTTGAGATTGTTGATGAGAAGGCGGTCCGGGTGAAGTAGGATAGCCAGCAGTTGGTGGGAGAGATGCGTGACTGGAAGATGGAGGATATGGAGGGGCCGCGCTTCCGGGGACTACACTTTGAGGCCTAGCATTACCTGTATTGGAACTGGTTAGAGGATACGGGGCGCTCGAGCTTCCAGAAACGGCGCTTTGAGGCCTGGCATTACCTGTGTTGGAGCCAGATAGCGGATATGAACCAGGAAGACCTCCAGAGTTGAGACTTTGGGATGGTGCATTTCCTGTGTTAGAACTAGACAGAGGGTATGAAACGGGTCCGGGATTGATATTTTGAGGCTCTGCATTTCCAGTATTGGAGCCAGGCAGAGAAATCGAACCCACAAAGCCTGTAAAGTTCGCAGATTTACCATTGTTATTAGCAGGATGATTAGGATAGCCAGTATTTGAGACAGCCTCGCCACTTTGAGAAAACCCGGGTTGGCCTTGTGGCTGTTGCTGCTGCTGCTGTGGTCTCTGTGGTGAGTTATTCTGGAAAGGATTCGCAGATGAATGCGGAGGCTGAGGAATAGGACCACTAAGCAAGCTGTCATAATTACGCCGGGCCATCATAAACTTCTTGTCGAGATCAATCAGGTCTTCACGTTTCTGAGTCAGCTTTTCAATCAGTTTAAGTAGCTTGGGATGAACGGCCAAAGTTGAAGAATATAAGTTTTGCAGTTCTTCGTCTTCAGTAACCTTTGCAGGCGTCGCGTTCAACTTGTTCAAAACTTTTTCAATGTTGCGAGTCTCCGCAAGAACCGCCAGCTCGTCGCGAGCTTCTTGAGCAAGCTCCTGCGAGGTCGGGTCTGATATAGGAGTCACGTAATTAAGCGGGAAAATACCAATTTCGCCTCTCAAAGATCCCTTCCACCAGTCGCGGTATACACTTTCTATAACCGAGATAATGTCGCCACGTCGAAACGTGAGCTCGCCAGCCTCTTCCGAGGTCAAATCATAAATTGCACGAACTCGATTAACGGTAGAAGCGGTCTTTCCGGTAGACGATTGTGGGGTTTCTGTGCTTTGTGAAATAGGATCCTGCTGAACTTGCTGCGATTGGGTGTTTTGTCCATGTACCGGGGAGGTTTGATGAAAGAATTCATCTTCCATTTGCTGTCTAGGCTCTTGATATTGAGATTGTTGTTGCTGAGGCTGTTGTTGTTGCTGCTGCTGTTGCTGTTGCTGAGGCTGCTGGAACTGTTGGAACTGTTGTTGCTGCGGCTGCTGATGAGATTGATTATACTGTCCCATACTTTCCTGAGGATAATACCTAGGATCTTCTTGGGACTCTTCTAAAGACAAAGCTAAGGCCATCTTCAAGTCGAGCTCCTCATTTCGGCGGTCCTCTTCAGTAATTTGATGCTTTTGCGGAACCTCTGGAGGAATGAAGCTTGGATCAGTCAACTTCAGTCTGTTGAAAGTTTCTTCGACTTGTCGGAGAGAAGGGTCATCTCTGAATTCACGTGCCAGAGTTTCCATTACATTGAAAACCTGGGTTCGCACCTCTGCATCGGCCTGTGAGTCTGTACCCAGTTCAAGCAGCTGGCTAGTTAAAGTTCTGCCAGCTATTTCCTTGTGTACCGCTGGTCCGCAGTTCTGAGCCAAAGAACTTAGAAGAACGAGGGTGTATTTTTGTTTCTTGACACTGATGTCAGCCAAATTGTCCGTGACAATTTCGATGGCTCTATGAGGACCATTCATAGGGTCGTCATTGACTTTATCACAAACATCTAGAATGTACTCCCAGTTTTCGTAGTTCTGTGTAGGATCTGTCGCCTTCTCTGGAACCCATCGTCAGCCATGCAATATGAAACTTAGTCTTACTTACCAATTGCCTGCTCCAGTGCAGTCGATGAAGATGACATGATAACTAGTTATTCGAATTTTCGTCTTCCGTTTTAATAATGATATGCGATATAAAAGTTAGATGGAAGAGAAAGAAAGCAAATAATGTTAAAACAGGTTCAATTTAGAGGTCCAATGATGGCAGTGTATCTGGGTTAGGTTCTCTAAACCTCCAAAGTAAGGCTGAGCTGTTGACGCCTGAAGTGTTAAGAAATTCTTTGAAGTACGTTATGATCATGAGCATGAGATCAATACGGTCTGGAGACAATACTCAGCCATAGAGACAAGTTGCTATGTAGTGATACGAAGGACTACTTTCCCTCGAACTTTCCTAGAATCCAGTTTGTAAAAAGCCTCACTCCACTCTTCCCAATCGTAGATGGAATCGACAGTCACTTGTACAGTTCGATTCAAAATCATGTCGTAAGCCTTGTCCAGCCAGTCACCTGGAGCCACGGACTCAACAATATAGTTCAACCCAGAGATGCCGGTCGCACTCATAAACTTGCGTCCTATCATAGCAGGATTGTACAAATATGCGCCTGGCCCACCTAGCTGGTTGGCTGTCGTCTTTGTATCGCCCACAATTGTCACGTAGGCTGATCCGCTGGCCTTGGGCTCCAAAAGCTCCACAGCCCTGTTTAAAACGTCTGTACCGCCCACACAGTCAAGTATGAGCTGAAATTTTTGTGGCGTATTGTATTCAATTGTATGTCCGTTGTGGCTGTCGGTTCCCAAAATTTCTGACAGTGCCTCTCCCACGCTGCGCTCCATCTTGTAGTCAATGACGGTGTCTGCGCCAAGCTCTTTGACGAAATACTCGTTCTTGGACGAGGCGCTGACCACAATGTGGGCCACATTGAAGTAATTGCGAGCCAGCTGAATAGCAAACTGACCAGCAGCGGTATTCCCGCCCAAAATACACACCCACGAGCTTGAGTCGAGCTTAGCGTAGCTCAATGATCTATAAGCAGTTCCGAAAGAAAGCGGGAATGCCGCAGCCTCTTCCATGGTGAGAATAGGCGGAACTTTAATGATTCTATCGGTGTTGGGATTGAGACTAACATAGGTGGCTATTGTTCCCGGGCCGGCGAGATGAAGGTACAATCCGCATACTCTTTCGCCCACAGCCCATTTGCCCTTTTGGTTTTCTCCAACTTCCTCAATGACTCCAGAAAAGTCTCTCCCAATGCCTTTGATGCCTGGTGCTGCTATCGACAACGGCGAATTGATCATTTGCAGGTCTACTGGGTTCACTGCTGCTGCAACAACTTTTATTAGCACATTGTTTTTGGGAGTGTTAGTAAAATTCGAGTACGTGTAGGTAGGAGGCGTGTCTTTGCTGACGTAGGTGAGTGACTTGACTGGGATTTTACGGCTTGTAGCCTCAGGGATGAACAGTACTCGAGATAGAAAATTTTCCATAGCGTTGTAATTGAAGTCTTTGTTAGTGGAAAGGTGAGAAGGTTGGTTTGACATTTATTCAAGAGATAAATTAATTAAATGGCTCGCTTATATAACACTAGCTATAGGCACCCATAGGCTTCACTTGTGTATCTCAAAATCTGTCAAGTTCAGATCCACAAGGCCATCTGATACACCTATGGTGGCTTCGAGACTACTTGCAGATTCTGTTCCGACTTTTTCTGCTACGATTTTTGTGAGATGTTGATACTTTACGCTCATGGCTGAGGCATCTGACAGAATGCCAAGTAGGGACCCAAAGCTTTCGTACTTTGTTGCTACCAGGCTAAATGTCTCAAGCGTCACATTACGGAGCGTCGGGTTGCCGACAGAGCTTGGAAACTGAATGGTAGCCAAGTCGAATGCAACCATTAGAGCCCCCGTAACCATTTTGAACTCTTCATTTCGTATTCGGTTTACCGCGACACTGTCATCATGCTGCAAGACAAGTGCACACAGGTATATTTTGCGGTACAGAACCAAAACCAAAAGCTGAGTACATTTAAGAAGCTCGTTCCTGGTAGTTATTTGACAAAGGACTGAAGCAGTTTTAGCGTTAACTAATGGGTCGCCATACTTTCCCAATGTCCGTACTGGCATGACCCGCTCGAAAACCACAGCAAACGAGTCATCCGAACGTTGACCCAAACTTTTTAGAACGAATCGTCCTATGCGGTAAATTGTGTGGCTCACTAACGCGATACCAGACTGGGAGCTGTTCATTGACCTCAGCGCCCATGTAAATGCCTCAACGCCCTCGATAGTCTGGGTCGATTTTTCCAGGATTCGTATCGCTAAATAAAGCAAAGAGGTAAACTCTGCGTTTTTCAAAACGTTGTCTGAATTATCCACAAGTTCAAACAGTATCTCATAGAGATGATTAGACAACTGTCCAGACTCTATTTCGCTAGGGACACTAATCAATTCTGCGAGTTTTTTGACATCTGGTCCTGCGTCAATGTCATAAAAGTGCTCGGTGCACCTTTCCTTAATTGCTTCAAGGACAGTCTTGCATTTCCCAAAGATCAATGGTGAAGGGCTACCAGACATGAATTTGGTAAGGAAATCGAGAGTAAACATATTTCCACATTCAAGGATCATGATATCTTTCCGGAAAGGACTTTTCAGAGAAGCTACAATCTCATCTAGGCATTCGCTCAGTGGAGTTGGATTACCTGAGAATTGATAGCTGTGCAAAAGAAGTTGAAGATTCTGGTTGGCTCTTTTAGCCAGTATCAGCAGATCTAGTGTATGGGGAATGTAATAAGATGGATGAGTGTCTTCAAATACACTTGAAAAGTGAGCTTCCAGTGACCAGGTGTTTATGTGAACCGTAGGCAGCAGGCGCATTCTGTTGAACAATTCAAAGATCCCTGGTCCATTTGGTGTTGACGTATCAAGATTAGGGAAATCAGCTGCATACTCTATATAAATGGTAGCCAACATTTTGTGTACACTGATCCCATCTGTAGTGCTTTCCAGAGCAGTCATGAGTGTGCTATTAAGAAACGGAATCGATATGCATGACAAGACAATGGCATTGAGCAAAGTGAGGAAGGCGGTTGACCGATCTTCGGGAGCTAAGTGGAACGCTATGCCCACCTCGACAGTCGGCTTGATCAAGCATATATTGAGCAACATGCCCATACTAAGTGATACATTGGGTCTCAAAAGAGCTGCCAATTGCAGTCCGAGAGAGATGAAAAGACCAGTATCTCTTTTGCGTAGATTTTGTTCGTTTGAGCTCAAAAGAGTCTCAGCTTCGTGTCGAAATAGCACATGCAAATACCACACAGTAATAGAATTCATAATGAACTCTTCTCCGCCTTCTCTGTCTGGCGAATCATATGTATTTTGTATAACCCCAAGCGCTTGACATTTAGTGAGGCATTGTTGCAAGCTCTTTAAGTTTACAGAGTTACCTTCGATGAAGCTTGACTGCGGCCCAATCTCATTTGCAAACTCGAGAAACAGTTCTGCAATTGACCCCGCATCAGTGAGCCTTTCGACTAGCTGCTGTATTATAAGATCGTACTTGTCTTTGTCAAAGCTTGTTCCCGAAGCGAATGATTCCAGAGGGTCTAGGAAGCAGCGAAACCCAGGAGAGTACATGGAAAGAGAAGACAACGATGACGGCGGAGACGTGGACGTCCCCCGTTGATTGGAAGACTCTGGGGTGTCAAGTGAAGAAGACATGTTTGTTGAGGAAAGATTATTGTTGAAGCAAGTTTGATGGATGTGGGCCATTTATATGAGATTCGTTTTCTGAAAGCAGTGACCAAACATGGTATCATGGTGTCAAGAAGTATGAGTATGAGGGCCATTGATACTTGGTTATTTTGGGGGTTTCTTACAAACACTGAAATCAGTACATTAGGACCGATCAATCTTTCTTTTTTTTTTCATACGCCAGTATACAGGGGATGAGATATCGATGTTTAAAAAAAAATGACATCTCATAACGTTCACGATGAGTTGAATTGTGAATCTCATTCAGATACATCAAGGCAAGGATAGACTAAAACAATCCCGCTTCGTCCAAACAGCGCCTATTTCAGAACGCTTTTCAGAACCCGGGCTACAACAGGATCCTCAATTCCCACCACATCAACACCATTCTGTCTCAGCTTTTCAGTTGTGGCTTCCCACGCGGCCGGGTCTACAGGCCTTGTGCCTTCCCTGATGACATGGGTTCGCCAGCCCAATTTCTGTGCATCCAGCGCAGTGTTCAAAACACAAAAATCAAATGCTAGTCCCACAATAAACACGTCGGTGACTTTCTTGTGTTGCAAAAGTGAGCATAGCTCGGTATGGTGCAGACCCCAAATGTCTTGGAATGCGGAGTAGTATTCGCGGTCAGGTAAGAAACCTTTTAAAACAACGTTGTCAATTCCTGAATCTTTGGTACCTTGTGTAATTTGCGTGTTTGGCGTAACTTGCTCTTCGGCGTCTTTTGCTGAACCTTTCAAATTGAAATTGACTCCTGCCACAAAATCAGCAGGAAACTCAGAACCCCGGGTATCCTGAACACAATGGTCAGGCCAGACGATTTCATCCTTGGTTTCCGCGTTCCCAGCTGCCGGGCTCTCAAACGTAAGAGTGTCAAACGGTTTGGCATCTCCATTGTTTGACGCAAATGAGCAGTGGTTTGGGGGATGCCAGTCTTTGGATGCGATTATTGTTGTCCACGGCATCGTTACCAGTTTGTTGATAACGGGAATGACTGCACGCCCGTCAGGCACCGCTAGTGAGCCATTCTATCGAGTCAGTCTAGGCTAATGTGGACAAATAAAAGCTTAATACTAACGGGAGGCAAGAAGTCTTCTTGTAAATCTATAATGATGAGAGCTGGGTTAAATTGAACGGCCATTTTTGTGTAAATAAATGTTTAGTGGTGGGTGGGAGTCTTGATGAATCTTGAAATGGCTACTTCTCTCTCTTATATAGATTGACTTAACTTGCCTGGAATTAGCAGGGACCAAAATACCCAAGCACAGGAGAGTCCCATTCGTCATGCTCCATCCATAGGCCATCTTTCCCAGTGGGCTGATGCTCCCATTGTCTGCGAGAGCGCTGGTGGTTGAGTCATGAGAGGGGAGGGGGACTAGTTCAGGTAAGCTTGCTCCATATCATGATGACGAGCAAAATTATTGTAGAATGATCCGAGGTTTTGGACGAGAACGAAAATTGCGCGCTATGGATGGTACTGTAGTAAGGTTTGAGCGGCTTGTAGAGGCTTGAGGCTTCAAATTGACTGGTTCGGGGCCAGTGAGTGGGAGGATACCAAATCGCCAGTTGTGACCCAGCTGACTCCATATAGGGAGAGAGCAAGCACTAAAACTGCCGGTATAGCAATCCAGTAAGTCAGCAGACCTTTGAAACAGCCATTCCTCTTTTGATGGCTCTCACCATGCTCGTATGGATGAAGTCAATTGTGAGTTGAAAACTTCCCACTAGTACACCGGTATGCTCTTGGCGATATTATACTTGCTTCGTCATGGTCTGATCGTGATGCTTTCCATATACATAATTACACGACTATAAAACATTGGATGCTAAAAAAACTATATGCTACTTAAGCTTATCGGTGTTGGGCCATATCATTGATGCCAGTACATCTCAAGCCTATGCTGTAGTCACTATCTCTAATTTGACTGAACGGCCACAGCGGAAAATAGCACACTTCAGACGGGCCGCACTTTTCAGGGCAAGACATAAACTCAACCCATTCAAGCGTATCAATTAAAGATTTGACACGCACCGCCAGGCCAGACAACTCTTCGTTTGGCCTTTCAGCACTGGGACTACTCGAGCGTGATTTCCGCGATAGACGCTGGGCATCGTATACAAACTCGCATAGCTCTTTTGTCACCGTACGAACTGCAAACAGAATGCGTTTTTCTAAAGTTGTCAGCGCAAAAGTAGTCGTTGCGGACGGGTCCCAAGATGCTATGCATAGGTCAACACTTGCTCTGGAATCGATACTTTGATTTTTGCTCAAGTCGACAAAGCGATTGGAAAGAATGCGCGTTGCAGAACTAATTGCGTCCCACTTTTTTTCATAATCGCTGGAACTGTTATGGGTTTCTGCCAGATCCACACCACCGTTAAGAGTATCGTTTATGGACATCAATAAGGGCGTAAATTTTCCGGCTATTTCATCTGTGACGGTACGCCAATTGATTCCCTGACCGTCACTCGATGGCTGATCCACAGCCATGACGGCACGAAGGTCACTACGAATCTCTTCTGCAAGAGACTCCGGCGCATCTAATAGACGATGCGTATAGATTGGGCCCTCAACCTGAAACTTATCTCTTCCGTAGATGGAAATGAATCCTCTGTAGTCGGGGACTACACGAGAATCGCCGTAAAAATGGCGCACTCCCGCTTGAACCCATTCAAACCCAACCACAGGGTCTTTGCGACGAGGAGGGCCATAAGGGTGACCATAAGGAGGGCCAGGAGGACCAGGAGGAGGGTCTGGCGACGAACTTTTCAGCGAACTGCTTAGCAGATGCTGTTTGTTATCTGGGGAGTGGACAAGATTTTCAAAAGGTACTCTCGACTCGTTCAACAAACGAAGATTTTCCAGGAAAGCGTGCCTATTATGATCATGAATTTCATCGTTGCTTGGAGACTCGTCGTAGTCAGGATCTCCATCTTCAGGATTATTATCAATGGAGAGAAGGACATTAGAAATAAGAGAAAGTTTTGGATTCTTGAACGAACACATGATGAGCTCAAAGCCAGTGTTTAACCGTACAAAGCCATCGACGCCAAAATCTTTGCCTAGATCACACAGTAGATTTGCTCTTTCGTACTCTTTAAAGCCGATCCAGTCCTCCTTAGTTTGGTTCAATATGAACCCTTGTGAGTCCATGGTTCCGTCTGGGAATAGCGCGGCCGACGCACCGTCAATGTTGACTACCTTTAGAGGCTCGGTGTTTGTAAAAGTGAGCAAGTGCGGTTTGTCAGCGTTCTTAAACGGAACACTGACCATGTTGAGAGAGTACTCAACGTCCATCGCTAGCCATTCCATTCCTTGTGGGGGTTTGGCGCCTCGCTTGCCATGGTACAGTAGGGTTCCAGCAGGAATGTATCCCGGGACAAACGAGAATCCATTGCGAGCCAACGTGTTTCCCAGAATCCGCATGGTATTGTGGACTGCGTTGAACATCCATGACGCCGTTTGAAAGTTCACTGGAAACTCGTCGTTTGTATTTCCAGCAAGGTTTACGTTTATAGTTTCGAAAGAAGGACGTTCTGTTCCGTGTCCTGGCCGGAACCACCAGAGAACGGATACAATTAGGCATGACAGTGTGAGCGCTTTTAGCAGCGCACTCGACATTTGCTTGCAAAACATGACAGTTGATGAGCCTGTCTCTGAGAGGGTCGTGGACAGAAGACGAGAGTCAGTGCAATGATGATAAGGAGTGGGCGTACTAGTGTAATTAATCCGACGTCGGTGCCGTGCCAGTGGTACGTACGCACCACCAATCCCCGTTGGCGCTGCTTCACGTGAGAGCGAGCCAGCGAGCCAGCTCAAACTCTCTTCAGGTTTTCACCTGGACATGCTCAGGTATCTACCATGACCTTTGTATAGCAAGTTTCCACGGCAGCTGCCTGTTGTGTCGTCGAAGCATGGTCTATATGGCCAGTAACAGGCAGCAAATTCAAGGGTGGTTACGAACAGAAACCATGGATTATCGATATGCAGCATTTGTTCAGAAGACCAACTTAAGATCTAAAGCTTGAGCATGGTGCTTCGAGCCAGTCCTTGACCTGGTCATAGATCGTGAATACTTGGGATATGTTGTTGTTGAGGCGCCGTTTCCAATGGTTTCCAATGGTTTCCATGCACATGCTGAATCAGGCGTCCTGGTTAAAGGCGACTCTTGGCTCCATAGTAAGATCCAAAGCTGCTGGGTGGCTGATCAGGCTTGAGCTCGTTCAACATTTCGAAAGCAAAAGAGCTCGATAACGATAGAAAAGGTTTGATCAATAGCACAAGCCTCTTTCACAATACTGGAAGGGAACGCAATTTGCCAAATGCAACTTGGTGTTCCGTTGTACGACCTGGGCTCTTACCACAGTGCTTAAGCGTGCTTAAGCGTGCTACACCGATACCCATCTACATGTAAAAGCTGCCTTTGATGTCCCGATACGCGAGACAAAAGAGGTGGTCTACTACTGTGTGCGCATCTGAATGATCTGGCACAATTTCGTTTCGGGGTAAGGCACCTGCCCTCAAGCAGGCTCCCCTCCACCAGTAGCGTCCCAGGACCTCCAGTAAAACTTCTAGACGCTAATTGACAGACAAAGGCGTATTGACACTACCACCGCCATGCATACCGTGTGCAAGCTGCACACAATGGCTTCCACCGCGATATAAAGACCACGACCATGCACGCAATATTTCAAAAACAACGTCAGATAACAAATTGGAAAGCAAAAGAAGGGTTTCTACCAAAAAAGAAAAAAAAGAAAAAAAGAAGAATATAGCGAGACGTTGCCTACTGGGTAGTAGATTTTCAAGCCTACGTGCGCGCATGTGTGTGAGAGTGAGTGTGTGTGGGTGCGGTGTGGGTGCGGTGTGGCGTGGAAAGCTGGGCGTGTTTTGCATGGCTCGCGAGGCACGTAAAACTAGGCGAGACAGCACTTTGTATGCATGTCTACAGTGTCTGTGAGAATTAGCGAAGAGAAATAAGAAAAATAAGAAAAATAATAAAAATAAAAGGCGTGTGTGCAAATATGACAGGTTTCGTAATACGTTAACGCTGAAAGTGGGTATACGCCAGACCTTTAGACAGCTTAATTCTCAAAGAGACACGGCAACATTGAGGGATGCTATATTTAGACCGCTGGACTCCGGGATAGATATCTGGCTGCTGTTTCGGTGTCGGTGCCGATATCTATATCGATCGCGATGAGCTTCGAAGCTTAAAAAAATAATTGGATGTCGAGCTTAAATTATGATATCATGATCAGTCGATGAAGTCATTGAATATATTTTCCACTGGCACGTGGGACACGCGCATCTCAAATGTCACAGCGCATCTCGGATCTGCCACCGCCATTGCTTGGATGCCCATCTCTCGTAGCCATAGCGACGCAGTGACCAGAATTCCAAACAAACACATTTCAAAAGACAATCGCAATAGCCAGGCTTGTTGACCGTAATAGCCTTTTTTTTTTTTCTTTTCCCGAAACAAAGAAGACACAACGCGCCAAAAAGACATAAAGTAAGGCCCACACGCGTACGTCGACTGACTACGAGCGAGGCAGCCTCCTCTGTTGAATGTTATTCTGTTATGAATCTCTTACTTTAGTGGTGAGAAATCAAAATGAGCGGGCTCAACCGAACAAGCAAGCCAGTTGCGACTGTAGCAACTGTAGCAACTGTACCTGCAAGAAGTCTATAGTCATACAGCAAGATGCGGCAGAAACAAAAAAGTAAGAAAGAAAAGAGCTTCGATTTCTAGAAGATCATCACGTAGGCTGGGCCTGGAGACCGGCCTGTTGATTTTTGCAGCTGCTGAGGCTGAGGCTGTGCCATAGTGGCTTTAGTTTACCGGTAGAGCTAGCGTAGGCCCATGACTGTGGAAGTAGTGGGCACAGCTGTAGTGGGCCTAGTGGGCAGTGGCCCTGTGGCACAGTGATTTCTTATTTTTTTTCAAAGGCTCTTTTTTTTTCAAAGGCTCTAGCGGTTTCTCTTTCTGGAGAAGGCATCTGATCTAGCTTCAGAGGGTTAAAACTTTCCGAAACCCAAAAAACTTGTTTTTTTGAACTGTCTAAGCCCTGTCCATCTTGATGCTTAGACAGGACCCTCTGCTGTGCTAGCTGTACTAGCTGTACTAGCTCTAAAGAATAAAACGAAAATAGACAATAAACCGGCTGAAGTTAGATTTGGGTGTGTTTGTATGTATGTTTGTATGTGTGTGTGTGTGTGTGTGAGTGTGTGTGTGTGTAGTTTATGCTGTGAAAAATTGTACAGCATAACGTTTCATTTGAAAATAATAAAGAAAGGAGGTATTCCGTAATACTGTGCTCATTGTGCTCATTGTGCCCATTGTGCCCATACCATGCTATATCATGCCATACCATCGATTCAGCGACGTTTACGAAGCAGCTAAGCTCAAGTCACTATATTTTCTTCCGTTTCATTTCAGCGTTTGCCGTCAAGAGTAGTACGTCCGTCACCGATACCGATACCGATATACCGTTACGGCGTTACGGCGTTACGGCGTTAAGGTTCCAGTTCTAGTTCTAGTCAAGACTCCCCTACTCTTTTCTCTCCTCTCTCTCTCTCTCTCTCTCTCCCAAGTGAAATATGGAGCCAAGGCTAGTCCAGTTTTAGTCTAGTTTAGTTTGGTGGTTCTGGTAGGGGTCTCTGGCTCGTTGCTTTCTTTTCTTCTCGCTCTCTCGTTTTTGGTTTCCTCATTTGGTCCTTGACCAACAAAACCCTTGTTCCTTGTTTTCCTGCGTTTACCGCGACCGTGCGTTTTGGGGCCTGCCATGCGTCTTCTGCGTCTTGTCTTTGCATACCGTTGCTGTTAGACTACTACCATCCATGCGCATTTTTGTTTTCTTTTTTTTTTATTCTATTAGGATATGCTTTCTTTCATACATCTCATCGTATCTATATATTCATTTTCGTGTTTTTCCAGGTTTTTCCATTCTATCTATAGCTCTTTTATTCCAGCAGTGGCATTTTGGCATTTTGGCAGTTTGGCTCGTAGCTCTTCTTCTTTTGTTCCATCTACTGTGGACTTGGGCCAGACTGATCGCTCCATGTTCCTAGCCTGGCCCCACCTACCACTACCTACCAGCAGTGCTACCATCACCTGCACCTGCCCCTCTCTTTTCGCACATCCATCCCCATCAAGATCTGTACCATCGCGATCGGCCATCATGACGTCGGCTTCACAAATCATTACTGTAATCGTGTTCAATGCTAAATATACAAAAGATATAATAAAAAAAGACTAATGAAATGAACCAATTAAATAAATAAGCAAAAAGCACTGCTTTCACTGCCCTTTGACCGGCGGCCTAATGTTCGTACATGGCGCTTGCAATAGCAGGCCCGTAGAGAGTTCCGTCTAGCGCGCTTTCCAGTCGTAGTCTCAGTCCGCGGGCGTTGCCTTCTTGCTCCATGAATCGCTGGCACCGCTCCTTGAAGTTGCTGTACTTTTCAATGACCGTCCCTGAATAAGCAATGGTCACATCCTGGTCGACAGTCAATGCCGGATCCATGTTGAGTGCAAGAGACACAATGGATGCCGCAATCCAGGCGGCAGATCGGTTGGATACCGCAATCAACACCGAGTAGATGCGTTTCAAGTCAGCCAGGCTCACAGACTGCCCAGTCTCCTCTTCAAAGAGCAAGTGTGCCTCAGAAAAGGCGCCGGCACCGCAAAGTCCCTCCAGCTCGCTCATGAATCGCGTCTCAAGCCCATATTGCTTTTTCCACTTGATGGGCATTTTCATGTCCAGCATGTCGTCGGCAACAAGATCGGCAATGACTAGGCGAGCTACCTCGCCCAGGTACCGTCCAGAGACCTTTGTCTCAAAAGGCTGGAATCCGGGGCGCTCTACATGCTCGTCCAGATATGTATCCCACTTGGTGCAAGGCAAAATCTCACCTCCCATAAGAGACATTTCAGTGTTGATGAGTGAATTACCAAGAACCATGGACGAGTTGACACCCGTACCGAGAATGACTGCAGCGCGGGTGCTAGAGTTGACGTATGAATGAGATATTAATGAAGCAATTGTATCGTTAACAATGGCTGTTAGAGTAATGTCGAGACCAAGCTGTTTGAAGCACGTGCTGAAAGCGTCGTTGAGGTCCCAGCCAGCAATTTTGTCAGCTACAAAGTAGCCTTTGCCCATGGTTAGAATGGTGCCTCGAGAAACGGATTCAAGCTGCGCGATAGGAAAGGACCAGGAAAGGCCCATGCTGAGATGTCGGGTGTGGCTGCTTCGAATTAAAAGAGATTTGATGTGCTGGCCAATCCACAGGAAAAAGTCCTGTCCTGGGAGAGACTTGATGGATGCAATAATGGGGATGGTAGTGGATGAAATTATGTTTGCGGATCGGTTGCGGAGGTCAATGAGGGCAATTCTGAGCGTGGACCCTCCAACGTCTACCGAGAGAAAAGTGCCATGCTCCTTGCCGGAAGGGAGGCTCTGGATAAGAGAAGGAAGCATGGTCGCACAATTCGAGTCGTGCACGGAGCTTTTCATTGTATCAGAGAGAAAAGAGACGAGACGGGCAAGGGTTTGTTTAGTCGAGGAAAACCTGAGGATTTCGAGATTGTCGCGCAGATGGCTGTGCCTAGATCGGTAGGGTGCATTTGGGCGCGTAGGGGAATGGAGATGAAGGCTGAGATGTTTGAAAAATGATAGTTTTGGGGATTGCAACGACAGGGCTATCGATGAGTCGGGTGAAAAATGTGACGAGGGGGCTATTTGGGGGAACGAAGTGTCTGCTGAGGAGGTGCTTGTGTTGACGGAGTCGTTATCGCTGGAGTCTGAGCTGCACTCGAACTCTGCTGGGGGATTGATGGCTGAGTACATTGTGTGTTAATATTACAGTGTGTTATAAAGGAGTGATTGTACGGTCCATGTGGGAGAAAGAGAGAGAGGAAGGAAAGAAGGAAGGGTTTTTTAAAATTAACGAAATAAATTAAATAAAGGCTTTTTTGTGAGAAAGAAGATTGTTTATATTTATTTTGGCAAAGGAAAATGTAAAACAGCATGATCCTTGTGTAACGATGGAAAGAGCGCTACACAGCTGCTACGGTATGTGCTAGTATTGTGCTACTATGGGTCATATTATGGGTCATATTATGGGTCGTAAACTCATAGACTCACTTTAGATTGTTCTCGAGGAGCCGAAACATGAAATTTGGGTGAAAAAGAGAAAAGGGTGAAATACTGCAAAAAGCAATTCTAACACATCCTCCATGTTGCATAAGAGATGATGCAAAAGGAGACAAGCAAAAGGCGCAAAAAGAAATGTTGCTTTTTTCTTGTTGTTTTTTTTTTCCCACGCAATCGAAGCATGAACAACTGTTGAACTGTAGAACGGTTGGACAGATGATCAATTGATCAATTGTGAAATGACGATGAAATTTAAAGGCTGAGAAGCTTTAGAGTTTGCTGTTGTGCAAATACTGCTGTTGCTGTTACTGTGTCAAGCCATGCTTTAGGTTTTTGAAAAGTGAGCACAAAGTGAGCACAAAGTAGCCACACAGTTTGGCGTGAGGAGGATTGATGGGTAGGGTTCGAGCTGATAGAGTTTAGGTGTCAATTTTTCAGGGGATGGGACATTACACGTGATGCCTGAAAGAAGTGGTCGTTTGAAAAAAAAAAAAAAAAAAAGTGAAAAAGAAAAGAAAACTTCGAGGTAACAATTGCGCATGCGCAATGTGACAAGCCTTTGATCTTCTTTGGATCTTACAGGCAGAGGAAAAGGTAAAGGAAAAGGAAATGGAAAAAAAAAAAGAAAAAGCAAAGAAAGAATTCTACGAACGTTAACGTAGCCACGAAGGGACCACAACCACATCGCATCTGTAGTGGTGGGATGTGCCAAATGTGGGATGTGGTAGTGTTGTAGTCTAATGTTACACCAAGATCTTGCCCAAAAGAGAGCGTATCCTTCAAAAGCCCTAGCCCACTACGAAGCAGAAGGAAGAAAAAGGAATTATGCACAGAAACCTTTTGCAAGAAAAAAAAAAGAGAGTACAACATAAGCAATTGCAATTTGCGATTGCACTTTTTTATTTTCCAACATCTCAGAGGCCTGCCACCCATCTTAGCAATGGGCCCGGAGAGCCGCCAGTACAGACCAATGAAATTCCTCCCGTAACTAAAAAAAAAACAAAAAAAAACAGGGCCGGACCCAGCTGCAGCAGGACTGAACTCGCGATTAATACCATTGCAATTGCAACGTTGGCCAGTGCTGCGCGTTAGCTTGTTTAAGCAGAGTGGTCTAGTGTCGCCTTATTGTTTGGAGGACCCTTCAAGAACGCATTTAAAACCTTCTAAATCCTTATACCGGAAGTTTACAGTTGTCAGTAGCTACCGGTCTAAACTGGTCGCGGCTAGTCTGGCTGGCCTGGCAGAGGATAACATACCCGTTTGAGGACTTTTCAAGGGTTAAGCTATATAATATTATGTCGCTCACTGGCCACGGCTACTGGTCACAGCCCACAGATCTCGTATAACATCTGTAGATTCTGCCTGGCTGCCAATTAGCGAGATTGTTATTATTATTTGGAATATTCCATATCATGATATCGTCTGCAGCTACGCCAGCGGCGGGCGACGTCATGACAATAGTGGTGGGCCCTACGGCGTGAGTCGGGCTGGCCGTTGCGTAGGGCCTTCAGATGAAACCCTGCAATATCTTGATCTGCTGCCATGATGTTTGGGGCCGACAGCGCGGCCTGCGTGGACTATGGGACGCTGTGCAAGCGCACCACCACTCATCTACTCAGGTAGGCCCGGCTGCAGCTGGTATAGGTCACTGATATACGTGAGTATATTGTCGTGGTGGCATTGTTTCACGGCACATGACCCTGTCGTTGACTGCCTGTGGAGTTGACTGCCTGTGGAAGTGGTAGAGTGGGGGGTGGTGGTAATTGTGTTGTATTCTGCTGTGGTAGTCGTGCAGAAAAACAAGGTACCAGTAGTGTTCCAGCAGGCTGTGTGCTGAGTTGTGGACAGGTTGCAATTGTGGCAGTAGTAGTTGTCCGGATCCGGTGTCTACCCGGGCTTGAGATATTTGTTGGTAGCATTGGTGGGAGGCTCGTTTTGGGAGCCCTGTTTAATTTCCTTTCTGCGTCTAGTCTAGGATCCCTCTGCTGGAATCTCTGCCAGAATCTACCACCAAAATCTCTACTGCCTCCCGTAGGCTCTCTACAAACTAGGCCTGAGCCACTACACCTTCCTCTAAAGCGCACGCAGGAGCAAGAGCTTCATTTCACAAATTGTCCTCCCAGGCGTCTCGGGCTTCAGGGGGGAAAAGGGAGGGATCTCGTACATAACGCATGCCGCAGTATTGGTCTACATGAACGGGCTCTTGAACCAGTTTTTAAAGATTCGTGTGTTTTCTCCAGATGCCCTGTCCGCATGGGGTTAGGGGGCCGTTAGGTCGTGGCAATAATTGCTTTTTCGTTCCATTTGTTTTTTCCCTAGAGTTTCTTGTGTCTCTCGGGGTCTCTTGGGCTCCATCGATAGATTTCACCAGTGCCAGTAAGCGCCACCGCAATAAAATGCCAGTCGAGCATTTTGACAACATCCTCCAGTCTAACAAGTGGCAGTCATGTATTTCAGCCAAGTCACTCTGTGTGTGCGTGTGTGGGTGTTTCCGGGTACATACTGCCGGTTGCACAGCCGTGCCAACTTCCAGGCCACGGACGACGCTGTAGATTTGCATTTGGATCAATTTTGATGAAATCCTCGGCCAAGCAGTAGTTTTTTCAGTGTACGGACTGTGGACTGTGGACTGTGCTTTGGGTATTATTGGTACCAATGCTGCGTAGTTTTGAGTATGGACCTGCCGATAATACAGCAGCCCTGACGACAGTATAATCTCACAGTATATTTATTTTGTGCTGTGCTGCTTGACGAAATGAGGGACTGTATGGTGGATTGTATGGCGGACGGTATGGTAACACTGTATGTCCATGCATGGTAAACATATTGCAACTGCAATCATAAAAAATTGTGAAAAACGCCGAAAAAAAGAGTCGAGGAAACCGAAAAAACCGAAAAAACCGAAAACATCGAGACAGCTTAAAAAGCGATATGCATGAACGTTAACGCAATAATCTTTTTCTAAACATTCGGCTGAATGCGATTTTTCCAAAGAGGATGAAGCGAACAAAAACGGATTGATCAAACGATATCAGCGTTATTGAAGTCTTCGAGGCCATTGAAATTATCGAATGTAGTTTGCTAGATATATCCTAGCAACGTTGCCAGTTGTTATATTTAGAGAAAACCCTCAAAAAAAAACACTAAAAGCCAACCCTCTCGTATATACATATACATGTATACATATATATGGAAAATAGCATGTAAAATCTTGTATTGACATCGGTTTATTCAATCCTCATCATGATCTAAGGCCTCTACATGAAAGCAGTAACCAGATCTACGCCTACATAGCCAGCAGTTGCAGCAGATGCAGCAATTGCAACTGTTGCAAGCTGCTACGTCGTTTACTCGAAGCAGTTTGACGAGAGGCAGCTACGGCTCGCAAGTGCTATCGACATACATGCGTCTCCCAAGATTCACCACTACTCTACTACCTTACTCTACTACTCCGCCAGCTTGAGGGTCCTCCATTCTGCTCCACTACCATAGCTAGCTACAACTATGTGTTTGTTCCCTGCCACTGAAGGGTAGTCTACTTATCGGAGTCTGCTTGACTTATCTTAGCAGCGTCCCTCTAGCCAGCCTGGCCTGAATCTCGCAATGTTAATCTCGATATCAATCGGATCCAACGAGTTTCAGTATCAGTATCAGTATCAGTATCAGTATCAGTATCAGTATCAGTATCAGTATCAGCTACAGTAGCAGTTTCTTTTCTGTTGCCATTTTACGTTGCACGGCATACCACACAGCATAGCACGGCACATACAAATCTCTCAATAACTGGACATTATAGAGGTCCTCAAGTAAGTCTATACGGAGTTACTGTCCTTGATCAGAGCAGAGAGACTCCCTTTCAATTCGTGCCGAGTAGTAATCGTCGATTTCTCGCTTGCGACTTTTCTCGAGCTCTACAGTTATAGACACTACTTGTCTCTAAACGATTGGTAGCAGTCTCCTTAAGCTCTGTGTCGTATGTATATGCGGTATACGCACAAGTGTCTGCACCGCTGCGCATAAACAGTGCATTTACTCGAGATCTCAAGAGCGATCGAAAAAAATCGATATTCTGCTCCAATTTCAAATTTTAAAAAGTCCAGTTTCAGGTCCTTACTCTCAATTCTCAAGCGATAAAATTTAGACTTCACCCATAGGCATCTGTGGCTTGAATAGAAACATTCCCCATGGAATCACTCTATAAGAGCAAATGCATCGAATATTCTTTAAAGGGGCTCCTTTTCCGAAACCTCCTCAGCTACTATCAATGCGAGCGCTCGATTAGAATATACATGTTTTTCATAATAATAAATACAAAAATACAAAAATACAAAAATACAGTTATAATTTACGCTGATATCATTACTTCATTGTTCTGGCACACGCCAACCGCTCACTTCTAAACAGCTGCGCCAATGCCGGAACTCACACTCTCGCATGCTGCTGGCTCCTACTTCTCCCTCAACGCCAGCAATCAAACACCGATCAATGAGTCCCAATTCCTTAAACTTCTCAACTCCATATATCACGAGCCCTTGCTTCACCACCTCCTCGGTTACCCCATCGCTCTCCGCAACTAGCCCGCACAGCCCACCCACGCGCGCGTCATTAAATTCAAGAATCCACGCCATGTATGGCTCTATGAGACTGTCCCGCGTAAACCACACAACACTACCCCGTACTGTCGTCTCGTCGTGTTGATCATATGCAACAACGAGACTTGCCCCGCTGTCCCGCGCAAGTGCTTTCTGGTAAAGTTCATAAATACCTGCTCGCTCGGGCCGGAGCCCGCACTGTCGCCGTACAAGCGCCATCATTGCCGCGATCTGGTGCGGTTGGCAGTCCCCGAAAAGAGTACCAGATCGATGCGTGATCTCTCTCACGCGTCTAGGTACAACCCAATGCTTCAGATCTTTCAAAAGCATGGTATGCGTATGCATACTGGAGTCAGAAGAGCTGCGTCGCCCAGAAGGAATATTCCAGCCAGCGTGACGAAACCATTCCACAAGGTTGATTCCGGACGGATCACCCACAGACCAAGAACTTCCAGATGAGCTTGTGGAGTCAGTAATGTCACTGCCTACTCCAGACGTGGATGACAGAGACTGTCCCATGTTGTCCGTAATGTCCCTATTGAAATGCGACGACATAGGAATGCCCTCAAAAAATGACGGTACTCTTGATCCCAACCGTATTGTCTTTACTTTGCGCTCGTCTCTGAGATAATGGACAGCCCGTTCATGTAGACTTTGCCCAATAGACATATCTCGCCGTGACGGCGTAACAAAAAGCATCATGATACACCCCACGTTCTGTTCTTCGTGGACCCACGTTGCGCAAAAGCCGTACAGCCCATTCGTACTTGAGTTGCGAACAATAAAATGCGTTTGGGGACCACCCATCTCATCGTCTTTACTACGGTGATCGTCAAATAGCTTGGAAAATGCGTCAAACCGCATACCGAAACGACGATCTGGAAAGCAATTTTCCCACAGCTCAAGAAGCTTTTGAAGATCTCGTTCACTGTTCCACTTCTCGACAAGCCACCGCTGCCGAGACGTGAACGTTTTGTGTGGATCATTGATTCTGTTCTGGTAAAGCCCACTGCCAGGAAATTTTCCCACTGCATTGAGTCTTCCAAAAATCACCTTCGCTGTTGTTGCCAAGCTCTCCTGTGTAAATTCATATATACAGAGATAAGTGCCCACACCTCGGTCCAGTGCCAGGTCATATGGCGATGAGGCCGCGATTGCAATCATGGGCTTTCTTTGCTGGCTACAGTTCAGCCCAACTTTCTTTGTGAAACTCACCTGGTATACGTTGCGGTTTGCGTCTGTGGTCACCACAATTACTGCCTTAGCGCGATCGAGCAAGTCTTCATGCGCTTTTATAAATCCGTTAGCCGTATAGCTAGCATGCAGTATTTTCCCAGAATGAAGCTTTGATAGTGAGCGACCAAACCCTTTGAAAACATCTTCGCTTGGTGTCGACTGCCCTGCATGCGACGACGCGTGCATGTTCCCTGACGTTACGATTGGAAAAACGAGTGGAGTCAGTAGCAGGATATCTCCGTCTGGTTCTACGCTCTCATCGAGGGGTAAGTATTTGGCGTGATCGCGTAACACCGTTATTGACTTCTGATACGCCTTTGATGCTAGTTCTTGATGGCTTCGTTTGAGAACAAGCAGCTCGCTTAAAGGAGGTGGGTTAAGTGCCGCTTCCCAAGTCAAATGGCGGCGTTTCATCGCGTTCACTCGCTCCGCAGCCTTTCTAACATCTTCTTCTTGAATAATCTCGTCGCGCACAGCACCAAATATACCAGATATAGCTTCTAGTTGTAGTTTGTAACTTGAGCACACAATTATCACATCGCATCCAGCCATAGCAGCCATCACTGTCCCTTGTCGTACGCCAACTGTTTCATATAGGGGCTTCATCTCCAAGCATTCGCTAACCACGACTCCATCGTGCTCCAAACTGCCTCGTAGCATTTGCTGCACAACCTGCTCACTAAGACAGGCATGCATCTCATTCATTGTAACCTTGGGAAGCGCACACCCGCCCACCATAATTGAATCAATTTTAGCTTTGACGATTTGACGAAAAGGAATAAGAGACGCGGTCTCGAGCTGCTCAATACTGTCAGGCACTATTGGGCATCCTAAAGTCGAGTCAACTATAGCATTGCCGTAACCTGGAAAATGCTTGCCACATGTAGCCATTCCGGCCTCCCGATATCCTTCAAGAAATGCTAATGCGTAGTCACTGACTTGCTGCGGATCGTCACCCATAGTGCGCACGCCAAGAACCCGATTTGTAGAGTTTGTCAAAACGTCTACAACTGGGCCTAAAATCCAATTGATGCCTAGTGCTTTGAGCTCTTTGCCAGTTGCTTGAGCAACTTCTTTAGCGATTTTTGTGGATTGTGTAGCTACTATGGCCATGTTTCCTGGAAATTGCGTCAGGTACTTTTGATCATATAGATTGTTGAGCATGCCGTTTTCCTGGTCGATGGCAATCATTAGTGGGTGCTTATGACCCGCGTCGTGAGCTATTTGTTGGAGCTCTAAGATAAGGTTGCGCGTCGATTCCGCATCTATGTTGTTAGAAAATTGTCGGTCACTGGCAGCCTACTTACCCTTCATGTTTCTTGCGGATAGTATTATAGACCCGATACGGTATTTATTGATGAGCTTCCGTATTTCGTTTGTAGCCTTGTTGCTAGTTAGGCCGACCATGAGCATCTGCCCAGCATGCTCAATGAGGCCGGGCATATTGTCAGGCGCAAACGACTCGGGATATTCAAAGTCATTGCCCAACCCAAAATCTGTGTCTTCTTCACAACATTGGGAATGCCCCTGCGAGTCTACGGTAGTATCTTGACTGTTTTGGGCCTCTATACCTTCCATGAGTTGGGGCAGATGTTCTTGAGCTAGCCGCGACGTGTTTTGGCTTGGGCGCCTTTGGCTTTGCTGGGAGACTTGTGATCCGTGGCTAGGCCCGGCGTCATTTGACCGTCGCCTTTTTGCAACGCGTTCTTCTGTTTTTGGTTGAGGATGAGAGGGGTTAGAATTTTGAAATCGTACTTGAGCCGGTGCAGAATGCGAATGCTGTAAATGTCTATGTTGCCTGACTTGTTGAGGCGGAATTGGCTGTGGAACCTGTTGCGGGTAGTACACAGGCATGTTTGGGTCCATTTGAATTGGTAGACCATAGTTCATAATTGTATTGGGTGCGTATTGAGGCTCATATAACTGAGCGTCCATTGGGGGTGCATCATAATCTACTAGGGGGTATTCAGCGTAGATTGGTTGGCCTTGCGCAGTGGTCGGCCCAACGATGCTGTACTGTTGTGACTGAAGATCGAAGTGACTATGAGAGCCGTCCATATTTGTTTGAGAGAGTGTTCTTGATGTGGTTGGAGGTATCGCTGCAGACAGGTCAACGTTGGGGTCATTGATTGAGGAAGATGGTGGTGGTGGATGGGGAAGTTGTGAGTTACTTCGTCCCCTTCTATTACTAAGATTATTATTTGGCCTATTGTACATGGTGTCTTGGGGGCTTTTGTGCTAGAGGCGTAACATGAATGAGAGTGGTATGACCCGAAGTATTTGATGTAAGTCTGTTTGAAGCGTTCTCGATAGGTAGTCGACTATGATATGACAATCCTCATGGTTGATGGACAGTGCGTTGATGCCTGAGTCCGTTTGTGTCTTAATGTCTATAGCGAGGTGTGAAGCTCGAAATGTAAGGGTTCGCAGGGCGAATGGTGATGTTTTTGGAGGAGGAGAGAAATGGAAACAAGAAAGATATCAAGAGGAAATGAGGCAAAACAGAAGAAAGAAGAGACAAGAAAAACCCGACAAGTTGGATGTGACCCTCGAGCGATGTAATTACTTTTGTCTTGTTAACCTTGAAGGGAGCATTTCTTTTTTCGGACAAAATAGAAGACATTTCTTTTCTAGATTTGATCAAAGAACAAGCAAATATGAGACACGAGCAGAACACCGCTGTCGGTTTGTGCCCAGTCGTTGCAATCGTTTATAATTTAAAGTAACCTAAGGTTCAACAACTGATCATTTAGACTTTGGATTTTGACGTCTGTACGACATGAAATGGCACAAACGGGCAATACTCATGGGGAAAAGTAGCACAGATTCTCACGGAAGCTTTTTTCTGAAAACCTAGGGTACTATAAGTTTTATCAGGTACTATCTTCTTGCTCAGACCTTTCAAAAGTCGACGATGGAGCATGTGAGGCTTCAATGTTTTCGTGTCCAAAAGGGCTGCAGTTTTATTTGAGGATCTTTCAAAAATCTCTGGTGCATCTCTTGTGAATGGCACATTTCATTGGTCCATCTCGCGTCTGTGGATCTGTCTTTAGCACCCACGCAGTATAGTTTTGCCTTTTAGCGTGTCGTTATTATTTAATGTACTTGCAGATTCTGCAATAGAAGTGGAAGCACGATACGCCCAAGGCACAGAAATCTTTGTAAATCTTCACACTCCTTCACAACAAAAACGTTGGTGACCTACAAAGTCCGGGTAATCCGTAACGGCATGCGTCTAAAAGGCCCCGGTGATGCATGTCATTGCTTGAGCCTCGAGCTTCGTATCAATCGCAGGTTGCTGATAGGCCATTGGCTGACCAGCACTCAAGCACGGACGGGGGTTTTTACCGATTTGGGAAAGCCTCGCACTGTTTGATGCGTCTATCCCAATGCAGCATGCACGTCATAATGGTCAGGCTGCAGCTTGAGATCGTAGAGTATATTCATTTAAATTTCGGCTGAATCCTGTGATCATGGCCAACCTCTGAGATTTTAGAGCTATATTCTATTTAAGCCCAGGCCCCCGTTGAGCCTACTCGGGTACTCGCTTAAATGTGACCCGGGCCTCATGTCGTATATGAAGAATGCTGTACATAGACCGCACTACTGAGTAGACCAGGATGTTCCTGTGATTTACGCGATAAAGCGGCGTTCCTGTAAACAGGCGCTAACACCGACGATACCGGCAGTCTGGCACCATTGTGAACTGCTACTTTTGCATTTGCTTATAGTCCACATCTATGCTATATAGCTTTCGTATATACAGGACTAGTCTAAAGCTGAGGCTTTGTACGCACATAGTGCGAGGGGCACTCGTAGCCGCTTGGGTTCTTGTTGAGGTATAGCTGGTGGTATTGCTCAGCATCCCAGAACACAGTAATGGGAATGATCTCACTCACAATCTTGTTCTTGGGATAAAAGTCCTTCTGAAGACGGTCCTTCACTTCGCCAGCTGCCTTAGTTTGTTCGTCACTGTGAGTAAACACTGCGGACCTGTACTGCGTTCCCACGTCGGGGCCTTGGCTGTTCAGTGTAGTTGGGTCATGCATGCGGAAGAAAAAGTCGATGAGCTCGTCATATGTGACCTTCTTGGGGTCAAAGGATATCTGCAGCGCCTCGGCATGGCCAGTGGTTTGGGAGCACACGGTCTTGTAGTCTGGGTTCGTCAAGGAGCCGCCGCTGTAGCCAACGCGAGCATCGATCAAGCCCTTGCTTTGATACGTTTTGCGGAAAATATTTTCCACACCTACGTTGTTAGTATAGTGCTATATCTAAATAGCGAATAATTTTATAGGGATCCCGAAGGAAAACTCACCCCAAAAACATCTGTCAAGCGTGTGTTAGTAAACTCGGATAAAGAGAAAGACTGGGAAAATTTGCTTACCCAGCGGCGACGGTGGCAACCTGTGCTCCTTCGGGAAGATCCAAGCTGGGGGAAATAGGTCCGTATTGTGTCATGGCTTTTGATGTGAAAGTCCTTAGGAGTCTGTTGAAAAACATGGAAAGAAAAGGAAACAAGAGAATTTGTAAAAGATTTCTAGAGCTTGCGACATTTGAACGGCTTCTTGCCAATTTATATCCCCCATCACGACACACTTTGTAATCGAGCCAGGCCTGCTTTCAAGAACTTCTTACATGGAACTTTATGTCTAAGCAATATATTAGGGGAGCCACTAGGCCAAGCTACCGCAGCACAGCCCGTGAGCGAGTGACGTTTGAGTGGCGCGTAGCTGCTACCTGTGTAGAGCCCTTGTTTCAGTACGAAAGGCTTTTCTTGTGCTAGCTCAACCCCAGCCATATAACTTACTCACACAAATGACTCTTAAAAAAGCGCTGTGGCTCGAGCCCCAAGTTAACTTCTAATCGCTTAGACTCCTCACACTTACTACGTAGTGAGCACATGCCGACGCCACCAACAAAATACTAGCTAGACGACCTTTGCGGATAACGTTTTGCAATCTAAACTGTTGGTACGCTCAAAAGCTCATACTTTGACCCAGTTTTCAAGGAAGCACCCCACACTGTACTTGTGAACTTAAATCCAGGTAAGTGCTCCGTCTGTATTGCGCAGAGATGCCGTTTCGGTAGAATAGACACCAGCATTATTGCCAGACGTTGTTGAAGAGAATGGCTGGACTAAAGAGCAAGCTCTAGTTCAGTCCGCTGGAAAAACACCAGCCAACAAATGTATACAAATACTGCGAGGTTGTTTACAAAACAATTTATGCGCATGCATTTCAAATGATTAGAGGTTGTAATCATGGCTGAAATCAGAATAGCTGGAGCTTTGTCCAAGGCCTGTGAAGTGGTAAAAGCGAAATTTTCAACACCGACAAAACGACATGCCGAAAATTGGCCCTAACCTCGCCTCCGTACCCTCGTTGGGAGGAATAGAAAATTTTTACTCAGACTATGCGTTTCAATATTTCGCAGAAAAAATTTAAAAAATTTCATCCTCACCCATTATCAAAATCATGGCATTCGTTAAACGGAAAAGATCCGACTCGACGAGCGGGAGGGAAGCTCCTGCTATCGAAAGCATTCCGTCTAAACGCTCTATTGTTCAGGTAGAGGAAACTGCTTTTCCTCGTGGTGGTGGCTCTGTTCTGTCGCCGTTAGAGATTAAGCAGGCAGCTAACGAAGCGACCAAGGATGTCCTCTTTGGAGTAAGTGTGCAATACTGTTGAAGCCTTCCTTGTACTAACATGTCTAGTTTTCGAAAGCCGAAGAAACACCCAAATCAAAAAAACACAAGTCTAGCAAGCTGAAAAAGAAGCAGTCATCGACAGGAGAAAAACCGATCCGAATCGGATCTCTGTCTGTAAAACAACTGGTAGTCGGCACAGTAGTACTGACTCAAATCGCCAAAATCACCTCTTTCGAACTGGTCCTGTCCCTTCCAAACTCGCTGGTTGGTTTTGTGCCTATTACCAACATCTCAAAAAAGTTTTCTACCACTTTAGATGACGTCGAATCTGATGAGGAAGAACAGGAAGAAGAGAAAATCCCGAAGCTGTCTGAGTGCTTTAAAGTGGGCCAATGGCTACGTGCACTCATTGTTTCTACTACTACCGATGAAGGCAGAAAAAGGCTGGAGCTATCCATCGACCCCGATCAAGTTAACGAGAATATCGCCGAAGAAGATATTGTCCCTGGTATCACCGTGCAGGGCTCCATCTCCAGTGTTGAAGACCATGGTCTAGTTATTGATTTCGGCAACTCAAAAACTTCTGGGTTTATTTCAAAAAAGGATCTCGGCTTTGCCAATGTTGATCTAAAGACCGCGAAACCCGGCCAAGTAATTTTATTAACCGTCTTGTCGAAATCTTCCAATGGCCGTACTGTCACATTGACTGCCTCACCATTATTGAAGAAAGTCCCAACCATCGATTCGGTAACCTCTGTAAAATCTGCTACGGCTGGTGTGCTAGTTCAGGGTGAGATCTTGGAGGTACGTGAATCTGGACTAGTTGTTCGCTTATACGAGCACTTGACCGGCACCATTGATAGATTTCACGTTGGCCACACTGATACTACTGAACCTCTGACAACTCTATTCAACGAAGGCGATAGTATCAAGGCCAGAGTCATTTCCACCCTTCCCCATCTGGACGACAACCAAGTGGCTCTCTCATTATTACCACATGTACTGGGTCTCGACACTTCAACACTTCAGGCCGCCCAAGCTTTACCAATTGGGTTTATTGTCGAAAATGCTAAGGTTTTGTCCGTCGACTCTACTCTCGGGCTGTTTATGAGTGTAGGTACTGAAAACACTTTCGGATACGTTCGCCGCGATAGGCTTTCAGACGAAACTATTGAATTCCTATCAAAAGATGGATTCTACAAGCCTGGATCCGTTCACCGCGCTCGTGTATTGGACTTTTCTTACATTGATAACATGTACACTCTCTCTCTTGAAGAAAGTGTTTTGAACAAAAAGTATTTAAGAGTCCAGGACATTCCAGTGGGTGATATTCTCACGGTAACGGTTAGCTCCATTTTGCCCAGAGGAGACATTATTGTCACTCTCACTGATGAGCTCAAGGGAATCGTACCGCCATTCCAGATAAGCGATGTGAAACTCGCAAATCCGGAGAAGAAGTACAAGATTGGCTCCAGAGTCAAAGCTAGGGTAAGTTTCCAATCAAATGATTGCTGTGTGACATGCTAACTGAATAGGTACTTTCTGTCGACTTTGAACGCAATAGAATTAGACTCACTTTTAAGAAATCACTGGTCAACACCACTGAAACCCTTTTGACCAATTATTATGAAGCTAAGATTGGGTTCAAAACTGTTGCTACCGTTGTCGCTGTGCTCTCTGGTGGTGCGCGTGTTGAATTCTTTGGCGGCGTTCATGGGTTTGTTCCAAAATCAGAGATTGCTGATGCTTTTGTTAAAGATGTCAAAGACTATCTACGACTGGGACAGACTGTTAATGTCAGTGTGATTTCGTGCCAACCTGAAGAAGAGCGCCTTCTTGCTACGTGTCGTACTTTGACAGAGACGAGCGCGTCTGCACAACAATTTGAGGAGCTCGAGGCTGGCAAATCGATTGTGACAGCCACCGTAATTGAGAAGACCAAAGATAGCATAATTGTTGAAATCGAGCCTGGTAGAGTACGAGGAGTGTTATTAGTTGGCCAGCTTTCGGACGACGAAGAGGACAAGAGAAACGCTGCTTTCAAGAAAATCCAAGCTAACAAGATAATTGAAAACCTACTCGTCTTGGAAAAAAATACAGGCAAAAGCCTTATTCATCTAACTGCAAAGCCTTCACTGGTGTCTGCTGCTAGTGCAGGCACACTTCCAGGAAGCATTGCCGATGTTTACCCACAACAGCAGTTGCAAGGCTTTGTTTCCAACGTGACCCAGGCTGGCGTATTTGTGTGCTTTGCCAATAGACTCACTGCGCTTGCATACAAGACCGAGTTGTTTAGGGACCGAGTTGTCGATGATCCCACCAAGTTTTTTAAACCCTTCCAAAGCATTGCCTGTACCGTCACTCAAGTTGACGCTGCGGCTGGTCGATTCTCTATTTCTTTCAAAAGTCATGGAAACCAGCAAACTGGAAAAACTGTACTGAACCCTGTCGACAATAAGATCAAATCACTGAGCGACTATAAAGTTGGCCGTGTTACGCAAGGCCGTATCAAGAAGGTTACTGAGACGCAGCTCAACATTGAGCTTGCTGACAATCAGCAAGGTCGTCTAGACATTTCAGAGGTTTTTGATTCTTGGGACGATATTGAAAACAAGAAACGACCACTAAGCAAATTCAAGAAAAACGATGTCATTGATGTCAAAATTATTGGGCATTACAACACACGTACGCACAAGTATCTAGCCATCACACAGTCTTCAACTGGCCTTAACACTGTTTTGGAGCTTTCTGCAAAACCTTCAGACGTCAATGCCAACGAAAAGCACACGCCATTGACTTTTGACAGTATCGCTGTCGGCGAAAAATATACGGCGTTTATTAACAACATTACCTGGGATTCTCTTTATGCATCTATATCACCGGAGGCAGCAGGCCGTATTCCTTTGGTTAATTTGTCTAATGATCTTGCTGCTTTGGAAGATTATGAAAACTATCACCCAGTTGGTAGTGCCATCCAAGTCACGGTTGTTGGAAAAGACGTTATCAACGACAAGCCTTTGCTGCAATTTACTGCTTGTGAGGATGGATCTGCGGTCACAGAATTTGACTCCGAACTCGAAGGTCAGGTTGTTGTTGCTCAGGTATTCAAAAAGTCATTATTGTGGGTATCTATGCGCATTGGCAGCACTATCCTTGCGCAGGTCAACATCACAGACCTTGCTGATGAATACTCTGAAGGACCAAAAATCCTGAGCCGTTTCAAGACTGGTGCTTTTGCCAAGATCAAGATTCTGGAAGTTGACCGCCCCAACAAAAAGATATACGGCTCATTGCGTCCATCACAAGTTTATGCTGAAGATCATGAAGAGAAGGTCAAGGATGCTTTTATCGGTAGTGCATCAGAAGTTCATGTTGGATCTCTTGTTCGTGGCTACGTTCAGAATGTAGCCAACAGCGGAATTTTTGTTACACTGGGCCACAAAGTCACTGCACGAGTTATGATCAGAAACATCGTTGATGGATTTGTCGACGACTGGAAAAGCTTATACAGTGTGCAACAGCTTGTGACAGCTCGCGTGCTGGCTGTCAATGGTGACAAGATTGATCTGTCACTCAAGGAGTCACATGTGTCAGGCGGAGCCAAGTCAGTTAGCATTGGACAAGGTGCGTTCAAGGATCTTAATGCACTTTCGGTTGGTAGTGTGTACACTGGAATTGTGAGCAAGATTGAGGACTACGGTGTTTTCATCAACCTGGATGGCACCAACAACATTGGCGGTTTGTGTCACAAGAGTGAGATTGCTGATGGAACCATGCCAGTCAGAGATATCAGCAAACTATTTTCAGTTGGAGACAAGGTTAAAACTAAACTACTGAGTCTCGACGCGGATAAGCGTCGTCTGTCTCTTGGCCTCAAGGCATCGTATTTTGATGATGAGAGCGACGAAGAGATGGAAGATGCCGAGAGCGAGAGCGAGAGCGATGAGGAGATGGCCGAAAACGATGGAACTTCTGATAGTGATTCTGACGATTGGACTGGTTTGGCTACACGCAACGCAGATAGCGACGATGACAGCGAAGATTCTGATGATGAGGATGAGGATGAGCCAGATGCAGCCTCGTTTGCTGGACTGGCTAGTGGTACTGGTCTCAGTGCTGGTTTTGACTGGACTACTAGCATTCTGGACGAAGAACCTGGTACCACTCTGGTTTCTTCGTCTGAGGATGATGAAGATGCTGACGACAATGTGGATCGCCGCAAGCGCAACAAAAAGTCTAAGCGCAGGAACAAGGTCGCTGAAGATAAAACAGCCGATCTGGCCACCAAGACTCCTGAATCTGCTGCTGACTTTGAACGTCTTCTTGTGGGAACGCCCAACTCGTCTGTTGTTTGGATGAGCTTCATGGCTTTCCAACTGCAGCTTAGTGAAATTGACAAGGCTAGGGAAATTGCTGAACGTGCTCTCAAAACCATTAGCTTCCGCGAAGAAGAAGAAAAACTTAATATCTGGGTTGCACTTCTCAATTTGGAAAACAGTTTTGGAACAGACGAATCTCTTGAAGATGCCTTCAAGCGCGCAGTTCAGTACATGGACAGTCGCACGGTGTACGAAAAGATGGGCAAGATTTATAGCATGTCTGGTAAAATTGCAAAGGCATGCCAGGTCTACGACGCAATGTGCAAGAAGTTTGGAAGCGAGTCACCTAGTGTCTGGGAGACCTATGGCCAGATGCTGTATGAGCAAGGCCACAAGGCCACTGGAGCTCGCAAGGATGAGCTACTAGGCAAAGCACGCGCTATTCTCGACAAGGCGCTGCTTTTGATGAGCAACAACCCTGGAGCAGCCAACAACAAAAAGGCTCAAGCTGAGCTCGTCGCCAAGTTTGCTAGATTCGAGTTTACGCTTGGTGACATTGAACGGGGACGCACTCTATTCGAGGGCCTGATCAGCTCTTACCCCAAACGAGTCGATCTGTGGAGCATCTACATTGACCAAGAGGTCAAGGGTAGTTCCGAGCGAGACTCTGTTGAGAAATTGTTTGAGCGAGTGCTCAAGGTCGGCAATGGCCCTGGCGGCGCTGGCCCCAACATAAGCATGAAGCAGGCCAAGTTTTTCTTCAAGAAATGGCTTGCGTATGAAGACGCGCACGGTGACTCTAAGGCTCTAGATTACGTCAAGGCCAAGGCTGCTGAGTACGTTTCTACGAAGTCTTCAATAAAGAAGGAGGCGACTGAGGTTGAGGATGAGAACGACGATGAATAAAGTACAGTAGTAATCTAGTCGGAGTTGATGTTCGAGGAAGATTAAAATAGATCAAAAGTCAGAAAAAATCATATATTAGTGTATAAAAGAGGTTACATATTAATTTCAATAGAGCAAGAAAAAAAAAGTTAGATATATCAAAGATTTGAGGGTCCAAAGAACTTTATAATTTAGTAGTTGGAATCTGATAAAATCAGATCACAAGTACTTATCTATGTAGTTATACAAAGCGTTTTCCTAGTCAGCCCTGGCTTTCGTTAAAAGAAGATGCTGGTGGCCATGGGCTAGTAAAAGGGTGGTTACGTGAATTTTACACGTATTTTTGACAGAATGCACGGTCTTGTATACTTTCTTTTTGTGCTATCGTAAAAAGCGATTAAAAATCTAGTTTGCAATTGCTCAAAGGTTGCAGAGTTGATGCTGGAATCCGTCTCACTGTGGTACCGTTACTTTATAACTTGACAAGATTACTATACTCTACTGATCGATATTGATATCGGTTTAATTGTGACACTCAATCCAAAGTTTGAAATTTGTTTCATTCCTTCCCTGGATTCCGTTCAAGTTCTGTTGTTCAATCCCAGCAACGAAGCTAGGCCAGTTTCCTACTCATTCGGAAACTCAGCTATGCTGGATCGGTATGTAAAGTACTTTAGCAACTGGGTAGTGTGGTCTAGTGAGACTACGATTGTGAAAGGGCCCATTAGAGTTGAGCGAGTTAACACTGAGCAAACGCTCTCAGACAATGGGGGAAGCTTTTGATCTGGTGAAATTGATATTGATCTGCTTGATATACTGACCGGCATCACCTCCAAATATCTCCCCGTATACTATGCTAACGGCGATGTAGAAATATCTCTATACTTCTTGAAATGGGCATTGCTTCAGCCTTTTACGGGTACTCTTGAGCCCCAGCTCAATTTCGAATAGAGTTCCTCCCTGTGGTATCAGAGGTTTATAATCCTGATTTTTCTAGCACAAAGAAGTAATAAGTCTCTCATTTGATGCGAATAGACTTCTGAGAGGGCAAGTCTACCCATAATAGTTATTGAGTAAGAAAGCAATAGTAGTCTGATTAGCAGTAGACTAGAATAGTGAGTGCGCTGGAATGATGTTGCTGATGACGATGATCAAATCGATTTCCATATTTGCGATCATGACCATGAAGTCTCATGATACGTGCATGCTCGACTGACTTTAATTCCAGATCCATGGATTGTAATCTGCAAGGACTGGCAGAGCTATCCGCAACCGAACTCAAAAGGCTACCGCGTACGTTACCGGAGCTGGAATTGGTACCAAATGAGCAAAGAAATTCACTTCCGACTTTGAGTGATCTCTATGGCATCTGCGTGTAATACTCACACTTCCTTTTATATCGCGGATGTGGGGTGACCGTTTGTCTGTCTGCTTGGAGCTTGACTTGGACGTGAGCTTAACCGCAGTTCTGCTGGTCGCAAGTCCCATAGGCTTTGAATGTTTTACTATCTTTACGCAGCCTTCGAGCTTGACAAGAGCAGGTGATACAGTATCTACACATGCGTGAACAAGATCAAGATCACAATAACTTCCCTTCCACACAGACCAAACGTTGGCCGGGCTAGTCTGTATATAGCTGGCTTTTGAGATTCGTGTGACCCCCTCGGTCAAATATTTTTAGTGACGAGCTAGGATAGTCTAGTGACGGGATTCCGTCATGGCTCTTCTTCGAGAGGGTTCCACTGAAAATCCACTTCTCGGGGCGAGACAAAAAGTTTAATACACCGGGAGGCGTACGGCGGGACTTTGAGCGAAGCTCAATTGTGATCTGTGACGGCAATCCTAACAGACGTCTGATCGTTTACAGTAGTCTATATTGTCGAAAAGGGTTCTATGGATCCGAGGGAGGCTGAAAGGCCAGCGAAGTCCTGAGCAGACCACTCAATAGTCAAAAACGTATGTGATAAAACACAAAGCGCATAATAATATGGAGAGTCTCGGAGTTTGCACGGAAAAGCAAAAGCCCCCAACAAGGCTTGGCAGGAAATAGCGACCGTTACGCTGCCATACCATAGACCAGAAATGCTGGACTAGAAACTAAGATACACGCGAAAAGCAGTCAGATCGGGTCAGACTGTCTCGTTGCCTGGCCACGCCCACAACTGAAAAATATTGTAGGTCCATCGGTACAGTAACAGATCAGGCGAAATAAACCAAGGCAAATGAAAATAAGGAGACATGTCCGTTCCTAACCAAGTCACGAAGCTACAAGGTTTGACAAGAGGGTGTGTATTGCACGTTCCTACGGCAGATGTAGCTGGGAATTCTTAAAGACCTTGCGGGAATGACTTGATATCAGCTAAACGTGACCAGATCAAATGAAAGATTAGAGCTGGATAGGAACAGTGTTTGAGTCTATAAGCACATTCCAAGGCGTAAGCTGCTCAGGAGCCTTTACGAGATGTGTCTTGCTGATGTGCATAGGTATTAGAAACAGCATGAACCCAGTGTGCTACAGTGTTTGATTTAGACTCTAGAATCTCTGGCAGATTATACTAGAGTATATGAGTCCAAAATGCCACAGTTGCAAGTTGTCCACAAGGGTGGCTACGAAGCTTCAACTCAATTTTAGGAATCACGAAGCTCCAAGTGTAATAGCCTACCGTATATTTTCAGAGTCTAAATCAGGCACTGTTCACGTAGGGTTGCTTTCTAACGGTGAAAAAAAACTGCCGTTAGCTACCTTTAAACTCTATAAATTCTCAAGCTGACTCCTTCTTCTGCACGGCTTTGGCCCTCGGGTAGCCATATGTTCAGGCCAAACTTAAAGACATGTGGCCGTTCCGGGAATGGAGTTGTAGTTGCAGAAACCTTGGAATTATGAATGTCTTGAGATACTGCAGAGTTCATCACGATTGCGACTTAAGAGTATATTGACATGCCCCATTGAATCCGTAAATAATAAATCCCGCCTACAGTGAATAGCTCAGAAACCACTGTGCCCAGGTGTTGGCTAGATCCAAATAGAATTTCCAAAGAGATTCTTGAGCCTCTGTCTACGTGTACCGGTAAATCCAGACTAAGTGATGAAGAACTTTTAAAGAGCTCGCAGAAAATTTGGGTCACAGTCGCCAATGTTGCCGTCTCACAAAAGCTTGAGCTTGTTTCAGCAGCCCTGGTGGCTCTAAGCTTCTTACCTAGCTACAGATAAAGCCTAGAGACTGGATTAGACTAGGCTGCCAATCATGTCGGGCCGAACACAATTACCGTGATCACGACAGTAGTTATCGGACTCGCTCAATGATTCAAGAGCTATGGTGACGTCAAATATCACTATCAGATATCTCTGGTGCTAGTGTGTGCATTTTTCCTCCGTAGAGCAGGCAATACTGACCAATGGTTACTGACCAATCCATCATGATTCATGACCACAACGCTTACTGGGTTAACGCTAAACTGACCAAATCACTAGGCTCCCAACCATCGCAATTAAATCCCAATGGCTACGGCTGACCCTATTTTGCCTCGCTATACATGCTGCCATTTTATATCGCGTTTGTCGAACGTTGACACAGAGACACACACCTGCCGGTTGCGATTACAAACAAGACGGATCAGCACATTTCGTGTTACCTGCGTTACCTTCGCTTTCATCTTTCTGATTATGAAGCCGTAGTGGGCCTTTTTCAAACAGACTGGCGTCCATGTGTCTTACTTTTGACGGCTTTGTGGTGAGAAAAGCGTAGTCTAATTTGACAGCAAAAGAGGTCAGAGTCAAAGGTACTGATCAAGGCTGGTTAGGCTACGCTGCGCCATACAGTTGAGGAGCCAGCGCGCACATCTTTGTACCCAAACTAGAGAGCCTGCCTCTCTACCGGCCAAAGACAACTGGACTGAACCCTAGATGTAAACAGCCTAGTGTTGTGCCTAAAGTCCTCTGAAGTCCACTCAAGACCCCCAACGTCGCAATTGCAACCTCACTTCAAAGCTGGCCCTGTTGCTGTAAGAACTGACCAAAAAACGCATAAAAACAGTGTAAATGTCTCGAAGAGTCCCAAAACACAAAACCCCGAGAAAGGCCACCTGCTTGAGATCTTATTTTTCTAGCGATAGTCTGCTGTCTATACCGGCTTGGCGTTTTATTTATCGTCGTCTGCGCACAGTGCGTACTGTCGAAGCCTGTAATAGACTAAAGCTAATCTAGTTTTCGGACGAAGTTTTCAGTGCTAATTCCTAACTTGAGCATGTCTCCCCTGAAATGAACCTGATGAAAACCCTAATGGAACTCGATAACAACCTGCGGGAGAGAAAAAAGCTTGAGCGGACGCTGGAGCGAGCTTAAACAACTAAATAGAAAGCAGCTATAGACAGTGACACTCAACTCAAAGAAGAAACATATGATGATCTCTGCAACGCTCTAGACAAGACTCTCTTACGAGTTCCGCTGATGATGCAAATAGCAATTGCTCCTACTTGAACGTGGTTTGAGACACTTTATTCTGTATGTTGCTTAAAGGTCTGTTAGTGGGTGGCTTTTGACTACTACTTAGGGGCGCCCTCTCTCTATCGATGTCACTGAGTTGGCCTGGCCGAACATGCTGGCAGTGAACCTCTGCAACGGTTGGATCCCCCCTTGGAGAGCCATTGACATGTTAACAGCCAACAATAGTGAGCAACGGCCTACAGATGGCCTAGGAAACACAACCATGTTCAACCATGTTCAGAGATGGTTTCCATCACTTGCAACTGTATCATGAATTTTTCATGACTGACGCAGTGAATGGTAGCCAACAACCCCCTTTCAACGCGCCCTCTCTGAAATGACCAGTGCTTCTTCTCCCTCTCCTTTGGTGATATCAGTAGATTTGTTAAACCACCTCCGGTCTCTTGTTCAGCCAAAGCCTGCTCCCAAGCTACCACAGCTCATGTTCGTGCGTTGCCCCGGTAGCCAAAACGACGCGTGAACTGATATTTCGTGATGGCTATCAAACACGCGTGCACTACGAGCAGACGTAGTAGCAGCAGATGCAGCAGCAGAAGCAGCGCCAGAATATTCACACGCAATAGCAGACGTTGTTGATAGCAACAGTGATAAAAGCCATATCGATATCACGAAAAGTCGCAGTTGGAAAACCACCACGAACGCTGCCTTTCTCCATACATTACTCAGTGCCGAGCTTTCTAGTCCCGTCTTCCCGAACCGACTAGCTGCATTTGGAACAGTCCTTGCCGGAATGGTTATAGAACACCAACCTAAACTGCTTTCGGGCTCTTAAGTTAACTTTAACCTTTTTTTACTTTTTCTTTTTTGCCATCTTAAGATTCTGCTGCAGTCTCTTACAGCTTTTGGCTTTTCTTTTTGGCCAAAAGTAGGGATTCTTCGCTCCAGAAGCTGCTTCTTAAAGTTGCTTTTTCTATTTCTGTGACCCTCTGCTCTCTTGTAATGATGAAATATTTTATTTCTCTTATAACTTGCCTTTCTTCCTCTTTTTTTTCCTGGGCTTTTCGTGTCTTTTCCTGACCTGGCCTCTCACTTCTCTTCTTCCTCAACTTCTCAATGTCTGGTGCTCGGAGAGATATCGCCCCTCCTCGTCATCCTCTACACATAACACACTCAAACTCATCTACCTCTTCTACAGCCTCTGGCTCTTCTTCAGAATCTTACGGCCATCCTACCCCACCCTTAGCTCTACAACCCGTAGACGACGAGCTTCTCGTTCGCTTAGTCCAAGCTTCTCCAACACAGGACGAAGAAAGTAGATACAAGCGCAAAAGTCTCATTATCCAGAACTTCAACAACAAACACTCTTCGTTCGGTCTGCCGCCCGCAGAAGAGAAAAGCCTTGCTCCCCCATCGCGGCGCTCTTCATTTCAGCAAAACAAAATCGTAAGATCCCTGAACAACCTCTACAGAAGCAGCACTTCAAACATAAATTTTCCTGGTCCTGTTGCACCTAGTCTTGCCACTGCTGCCCTATTCTTCCGCAGTTTGTCACCTACTAACGACGAAACTGTACAGAAGTTGGCTCACAAGCACTCGATCGCTCATTTACGTCACAGCTTTCCGTTATCTGCCTCCAATTCTCACCTTTCATTGCGAACTGTTGCAAAATCATCCAACAGAAGAGCCAATTCTGCACGGGCTCTTACAATGGGTAAACAACCTGGAAATGGAAAACACACAAACAATGATTCAAAACCTCTCCCGCCAGACCCAATCTCTTCTGCGGTCCCTCCTCAACCTCCCACTCATCTAACCTCACCAAGTTTAAGCGTGAAATCACACAAATTCTCCAACTCCAACCCACCTGAAAATGACGCTACACTACTGCCTGCACAGTCCAATATTCCCCGGCCTACCCCAGTGAAGCGTAAGACGAGAGTGTCTGATTTGTTTTCACGACTTTCAGCCTCCTCAACAGCTTCTTCCAGAGCAAAAGCAGAACTGAAATCATCTGAGCTAGCTGCCTCAAAGATCCCTACTAGCAATATCGGCCCTTTGAGCAATGCTTCCAAAGGCAAATCGACCTTTTTTAAGTCGAGGCACTCTACTGGAAACCTTACAAGCACAAAACCTCTTCCCTCGCCTCCAGCGACAGTAGTAAAAAGAAGGACCACAACTATCGGTAGTCAGCCATCTACCCAACGACTCAGCACCTCCTCCATTTTATCTCCTGTACCTTCAATTCAGTCTACGCAGTCCACAAAACCTGTGAAGCCTGATGAGCTTCGTGCTTCACCACCACCTCCGGCTGTTCCCTCTCACATGGTGAGCAAGGCCATGAGAGCCAACACCACGCCTGCTACCGGATCAAATGCCACTCCGTTTCCAACAACATCGAAACCCTACAAATCTCACTCAACAACATTCAACACCTCAAGCCACTTGCAAAATCAGCCAATATCAGTTACTACGGCAACCACGTCGATTCCTGCTGCTGCAAACTTCAAGCCCCGTGCATCTCGCACCTTTCCTACCCCAAGCAACACCACAGTAACTGCTCCGAGAGTGCGCAGTCAACGCATCAACTCAACGGGCTCTTCCTTAGCTCCCACCAATAGCAGCAGATTGGCTCAAGCTACAGCTATTGCCTCGCTTACTTCCAACACTACCACCGCCGCCTCACAAGCATTGCTGTCCACTCTAGCTCCGGTAGCCAACCGCAGGCAGTCAGATGGATACAACTCTCCCGCAATCAACCGAAGGCTGTCATCAGGGCCAAAGGTCAGCCGCCGGCCAGGATCTAGAGCTAGTATGGGATCCACCCCGTCTCGTGCACAAAACTCTTTCAAGGTTGAAGACCTTAAATCTAAGATTAACGAGCTCGAAGAGGTTCTTCTTCAGGAAAAGGCTGAACGCGAAAATGTCTATTCCCGCGTATCTCGGATCAACTCTCTCGAAATTGCTCTAGATCGTGAACGCAACGAAAAGATGCAGCTATTATCCAAACTCAAAGCTTACGAAGGCGAAACAACTACAACGTTTGTTGCTCTACAGGGCAACGAATTGAGCAACAGAAACAGTGTGCAGAGCGAGGGCGGATCTTCCATAGCATCACTGAGCAAAGAGACTAGTGGTGATGACAACCTTTCTGACCGTGCCACAATGGTAGGATCTCCCTCAGTAGATGACTGGCGTCGTATGATTCGCAGCACAGAGTCTAAAACCGACGCCTTGGAATCAAAGATTTCTGCTCTAGAACTAGAAATAGAAAGCAGGGACATGCAGTTAGCTGCGCGCGACGAAGATGCGTTTGGGTACCAGATTCTTGAGTTCCAAAACGTCATCACAGAACTGAAGCTAGGCAAAGAGACCCTGCGCAACGAAAATGAAAGTCTGCGGAACGATTTGCGCAAGTACAAGGAAAGCATCAAAACCATTAAAACGCGGTCGCAGACTTTGGAGCGCAAGCTGTCTGGCAAAAAGACTAAGCTGGAAGTATCTGAGAATCAATTGACATTGATTCAAGAAAAGCTCAGCCGTGCGTCAGAGGAGGTCGAAGCAAAGAACCGACTTCTCAACCACAAGGCCCGAGAGCTTGAAGACATGCGTGCTCGCATCAAATCTACTGAGTCGCACCGCCTTGAGTCCGAGGCTCAGCTGGTGCGAGCTACACAGCAGCTGGACCTTTACCGAGTCGAGCTGGAACATGTTCACAGTGAGTGTGAGCAAGTACAAGCCAAAGCGCAGCATGAACGCTGGCAGTCGGAAAAACAGGTGACTGCACTTGAGCGCGACAACCGTCGCAACAAGCGTGTTATTGCTGCCCTTGAGACCTCATTACAGGATTTGAAGATTTCACTTGAAGAAAAAGCAATGGAGAACGACGAGTTAAACAGATCCATCCAGAAAGTGATGGAGCAAGCTAATGAAACTATCGAGGGGGCAAAGCGGCATTCGTTGTACATTGCGTCACCAGTTATGTCGCCTCGCCCCATGTCTTCTCCTCCAGCACAGATTCAACCTCACGTTCAGCAACAGCGGCCTGCAAGTGCTAGCAACATTCTGCCTCCACACCGCCGTACGCATACTATGCGTAACAGCTTAGGAGGGTACGCGACGTCGACGTCGTCTGCAGACAGTAACGCTTATCATTTGCGAAACTCGCTCAATTCGTTACAGGCAGCCGTCCAGCGACGGTCCTACACCGAGTCGCAGTCCTTGGTGCCTGTGCCTCTAAGCTTTACTAACTAGCTATAGTCTGGTCGCTAGTGCTTGCTGTTCTCATTATTATTTTTTATTGTTGCAATCAATATTTTTTTTGTCAATCTATGATATGATCATTCGATTTTGCTTTTTATGTTTTTCGTACCTCTGTTGTTTAACGAATTTAACGATTACACTCATCCAAAGCTCCCACCAGTCTACACAAGAAGCAGAAAAACCTATGCCTTTTTCTCTGAGACTTCAGCTTCACTAGGCAATAACCAACCATACGATACTCTAGCATTTTATATCTAGAATTGAGCACAAGCCTGAGTTGAAAGTGACCTACATATCGTGTGCTCTATTTTTTTGTTTTTTGGACTTGGGGTGCAAGATGCCGTTAAAGCTGGCGTCTGAAACACATTTTGACTTTTGCTTTTTTATTTTTCTTCCTTCGCAAAACCCACATCTGTATATCTTCTATATTGATGTTTATGAATCTCAGTTGACTCGAATGTTGATGTCACTGATGGACATTCATGCCCTCTCTCTAACCTTTTGTGTGCCTACACTTATACATGCCAACCCATATACCTGTAGCTGGGTCCAGATAGTAGATCAATAACAGAAAGGCAGACGACAGATGGCTGAAGGTAGTGTGGCCCTCTTCTCTCTCTCTCTTTCTCTCTCTCTTTCTTTCTTTCTCCCTCTCCCTCTCTGTCACCCACTGTCAACGTTACTGTTGTAGCCAAATGCCAAGTGCTGATTTGGTAAAATAAAAGGGCACCGTACTAATCAGCAGAGGGCATATTAATTTAGCAGAGCATCTGGGTGCTGGTTAGTTGTTGTTTTTTGGGCTAACGCTCGTGACCAAATTAGCGAATCTAAATGAGGACATTTGTACCTACGTACGGCTGTGTATGTGAGGTGACGATCAAGTTTCAGACGTCTGAGATGGCCACCAAGAAGATCACATCACAGCTTGTAGCAGCAGTAACTAAATTTATAAGTGAACATGTATATATATATATATATATTTATATATTTATGTATGCCCTCAATTGCAACGGTGTCGGCACTTAATTCGAGGCTCCATGTCTGATCTGATGGATCCAACATCATCAGCCTTGTTGCATGAGTATATAAGTTCAAAGGTTGGAATCTTCAAGCTTCGAATGAAGAAATCTAGAGCTAGACCATCATACATTGTAAAGGCCTTCACCATCATCAGTGGTTGCGTGGTTCTACCACATTTGCACACTGCACAAAGTGTATGATATGCCTTCTTGAGGTGCGTACAGGTTTGCGCGTATGGATTGTTTGTACATGCATAAGACATGTCTACAGACCACAGTCCACAGTCCACAGTCCACAGTCCATAGACCACCTGTTGTCGCCTAGATCTGAAAAATATCGGTAGCTAGCCTAGTCTTAAACTGATATAAACTTTTTATTAACAAGTTTAAAGATTTTAGATCTAGATGTATGTCTGTGTGTGTGACCTGTTCGACCTTGGAGTATGAGATTTGTCATTCTCAACTCTTATACACCTTTATCACCTCAATCACTTCTCTTCTCAACTTCTTCTGTGGACATGGTAGTTTATTCACATCGGCGGTACCTGGACTCTATAAAATTGAGATTATGGAGATAGTCCTGTTGAGATAACCGTCGCTTGTCAAGTTGTTGTTAGTGCACAAGTTCTTTGACATGTTTCCTGATACAGATTGCGACTAATGACTACGGCAGTATCCAGTAGATCTAACTCACCTAGAGCGCGCACTGTTGTCGAATTTAATCCCATGAGATACTACACCTCAGCGTCTACTGATACTTGTTATGTTGTATATGATAGAACACAAAACCCAATCACTTAGAATAGTACTACAAATCAAAGTGTATTGATTACATCTTTGTCACAAGCCTGAACTAGAACATTTCCACTAACTCTTTATCCAAGGACCCTCTCTATTCACTGATTTTCCAAGTTACAAACATGAAATAAACCAATGAATGATAGTAATCACCTCCACAACCGATCCAAATGACCTCATTGTTATGGTACGTGACAACACGTCACTTGGCTATTATACACTATGTTTTCGGCTTCTATCACATGAAAGAAGTTTACAAAAGATTCGACTCAATTCATATGAGCGAGAGAGATAGGTATACGTTATGCTTAACCCCAATCAATGCAAATCAGGGTTAACTCCAACTCTAACCTTAAATATGAGTACGACTAAAGGGTATGGCTAGAATAGGCTTCTACCCCTGAGACCTCTAAAAGGAGCTATTTTAAATCCAAAAGCAAAAATAAGGTTATAGTTTGTTAGTCTCGGTTAGAGTTTGGTCTAGGCAAGGTTTGGTTCTTTTGTGGTATAGACTGAACTTGAACGGCTCATAATCCTTAAATGTCATCCACATTATTTGACCTGAGCTCGACCTGCTCGCGTTGCGCGCCGGTTTCGCGTAAGCTGTATCAAGTGCAAACTCTCATCATCATATTTCGTTAAGACTCAACCATCTAACTAACCAACAATCTGTCTATACTCTATAACGTCATTGAAAAGTGCTGTCCATTGGCGTTGTGTAGAGCCGTCATTCCTACTCGGACCCGACGGCGGTGCTTTGTAGATGCAGAGTCCCCTGGCAGCCCTGTTTTCAGGTAGGTTTCGACCGTCCATTCGTACCAAACACGCTTGTCGTCAGTAAGTCGCCACATGCTGACATCAATCTCGAAGCCTTCGGCAATATACAAAGGTGTTGACAGTGGAAACCATATGGGGAACCAAGAAAGCATGTCTTTAGATTTGCCATCCCTGGAGTCCGGCCTGGTGGATAGCTGGACATCATCAAACAATGTGCTTTCAAAATATCCCGCAATACCATGTATAATTCCTTGATGAGGAACCGCAAAGGTGTGTTTGGCTTTGCGCGTGTTGTGAAAATTGGATCCATTTGATGATATCATGTTTGGGTGGTTGAATGTCCATGCCTGCCCGAACTGACCGGGAGACAGAAAATCAATTGAGTTCAGCATTACCACATATGGTGTTTGTAGTGCCGGGTTAACGCCCTTCGTTTGACTTCCCTTCATATCCACGGAAGTTTGTCCAGCTACGCCTGCACGCGCTGGTATGCTGGCGCTACCTCCTGTAGGGTCTTGTGCCTTGAAGTTTCTGGCTGAGCTGAAAAGAGTGGCAGACATTACTGGCGTAAAAAAGGATGAATACGACTGGGGAATTATGATCCCTTCCACCGGGTCCAAAAAGGTGCTTGCATCCAACCCATCCAGGCATTCTGGGGAGAGTTCGTTGTCGCCAAATGACCCGAGAAGCTCACTAACAATGAGCGAAAGCTGTATGCCTTTTGGCCGCCATTTTCGCATATCTGTTCTCACGACTTCCACGTTTTCATTTCTCCATTCATACCGCGCCCTTCGACTTAAATGAATACACGCGCTTTCGTTCTTTTCAATAGCGTAGACATGGACCTGCTTTCCCAAGTGATGGGCTCCCGTCAAAACCCGCTCAACAAGAGGCCCGCGACCAGCACCTAAAACTGCAACATATATGTGAGTTTTTCGAATTGTTTGAAGCGCCTTAAAAATAGCCCTTTCGTATTGCGCATACTTCACTGGATCGCGCTCAAAAACTTCATATGTTGAACTTTCAAGATTATTCACCAATGGCTGAAGTGGCGGCTGTAGCAGATCAGAATAACTTTCTGAGTACGCCTCAACATCACTTGGTTTGGGTCGTTGTTTGACTAAATGGCGGACATACAACAAGTAGGAATGTAATCCTCCCTGAAAATCGCGGTCGTATATATCGGATAGAATCAAGAATGGGCTTTTGCAGAAAAATTTGAGTAGCAGGGTCTGCGTTGCCTTAGGGAGAACTGGGTATCCACGAGCATTGCTAACAAATATAGCAGAAGATATCATTAGCATCTTGACAGGTTCTGCATACCAGCGTGATACTACCACCGGAGGAAAATTGCACCTCGGGGGTACCTGAAGCACAACTGATAGATTAGGCGGGTAGTCGTTTATAGTGCGTATTGCGCTCCAAACGTCCCATATCGATAGATAATCAGAAGGTGGCACACGCTCTCCTGTACGCGATGATATGTGATCTTCTTCGGCAAGCGGTAAATGTACAAGCAAATGGCAGTAAGAAGGAATAGCAGCCAAGAACTGAGAAATTGCTTGAGAGTACTGCTCGATATTGGTTCGGCGCTTGGGACCACATATAACAAAGTACGTAACGCCGCAATACAAGCCATACGCAATTTCCCTGAGTATGATTTGGGTCGACAATGCTGCAATTCTTGGGTTTTTGGAGTCTAGCTCTACCCAGGGTGCGGTCAATGCAATTACGTTCCGGATATGAGCTCCTGGAAGTAACAGAATATCGTCAAATTCTAGAGGAGGAGCATCGAATGAGTTGAAAGGAAGAGAATGAGTGGGTTGAGACAAATTTTTATTTGATGCGAGAGGAGACGGCGTTATTGAGATAGCAAACTTGTTAGCTGTAAAAAGTGAAGGTGCTGGTGAGCCTCTCTCAAGCCAGGATGCTGAACTGGCAGACTTGTTTGACTTGATCGAAGACGATGATCCTTCTAAAGACGATGATCGGGCAATGGCACCGTAGCCAGCATTGTCGTTTCGGAGCGGGCGCTGTTGCAAAGGTTGGAGGCGTTGGGGAGATGCAGGTGGAGGCATAGTAGCAGAAGATGGCTTTGGTGGTTGGCGTGAAGCGTTCTTTAATTGCTCCTCATTTTCTGCAAACAGGGCTTCAACCCGAGCTCTATAAGTGGGCGTAGTGATGCGGGATGTAACCATGTCGTACTCTTCCAGTAGGGAGCGCTCTACTAAGGTCTCGTCAGTGTATAGATACTCAACGCCAGGTCGCTCGCCAGGAAGATTTACCCCGATAAACAACGGTGGATACGCCACGCTTTCGGTAGGCTCAGCTTCAGTTCTGTTCTCCACAGATTTTGAAGACAATGCTGAATGATCATCTCGTGAATGAGTGGATGCTTCATCTTTGACGGAAGGTACCGAAGAGAATTGAGTATCACTGTTGATATGAAATGATTCGCTCTCAGGGTTGTCGATTTCGATATCCTGTGAGTACTCCGAAATCGAGATGCGACGGCTGTACCTGGAACCTGACGGATTTTGGCCTGGAAGGTTGGAATTGCCAGAAGGGTTACTCATTTAGCCTATAAAGAGTTGAGGTAAGTCTGAAATGAAGCCACAAGCAGACATTAAAGCTATGAAAACAAAACTAATGGGCTCAGGAGTTTGGTATTGCAGAAAAGAAAGATTTTGCAGTAGACAAGAAACTGTGAAATAAAGAAGAAAAATTAAGGGGACGAGGCGCTTGAGTAAAATGCAGTGCTTAGAAACATGAGACGCAACTGAATTCACGAAGAAAAGTCATAACGAAGAACAAGCACTCTTAAAACAGTCAAGTGCCTTCGTGAGTTCAAAACATGACCAAGCGTAAGAATAGTGGACATTCCAGAGGCGCTGGGTCAAATCAAAATCATGACTATCAGTCCCGCATTCAGCGCCTTTGAGCCAATATACGAAAAAGGCCCAAAAAAGGTCATCAGCACGAAACACCCAAACACAGCGGCTGCACTCAAAAGGGGCAGGCTGCAGTTTCCTTTCAGAATTCTGACTTTGATCCTCTTCAAAAGGTAGTAAAAACCCTGAAGCCCTTCACTGTGGCAATCTCCGATTACCCGAGTAAGGTACCAGAAACGTTTTTTTTTTTTAGAATAGATAAAATAGATAACGGTTTGAAAGATCGCATCTTCTATAACTCAGGCGACCTCATCTCACCATCTTGCAGACCAAAATACGGAAAACTGAAGGCGTTAAGGGAAGATTCAGTGTCCCGCATATGCATGTGCATGTTCAGCACTGAAATTCACTCGATCGCAACCAAGATATTGGAGGGAACTGGCCAAAGATGAATTCGTATAAAGATAGGCGAAAGTTCTAGGATTGAGATCAGGGATTTTATTCAGACTCCAGCTATGTTGCTCTCTAGAGTAAGACAGGCTTTATAATTTGTTTTTACCGTTGCCCTATATTTTGAGTGGCTGCCAGAGAATGCGACATAATCTTCGTCTCTAGCTTTTATGGGATATGCACTACAGCAGTTGAACAACCGCCAGAGGGCTCCACAATACCAGTGGCCGGGCTACGAATGAAAGTGCAGCTAGATCCATCTAATTGTTCTCGTGGATCACAGTATTGACAAAAAGCACGGAGATTTCGCAAGTCAATGGTTCGAGCGTCGCCTTGCCTGTACTCAAATGAAAAAAGGTCAGGGCAAAAAAAAAAAATGATTGACCAAGTCGAAGCGAGCTACTTAGGCTTTATAGACAAATTTCATGCGAATTATGCAACAGTACTGACCCTGACAGTCTTGTTGTGATGGTGGGTTTATTGGGGTTCAGGTTTAGGGTGATTGCACTGTTTTTTATTTTGGCGGTGATTCGATGGAGCACCACAACCTCAAGTATGTGATATCCGCACCAAAAAATCTTTTTTCTCTCTTTTCCCTTTTCTTCTCCCTGCCAACCATCTCAATCCTGCCTTGACCGCTATCTCTTGGCCTATCGCTGCTGGCTTCATTCTCTTCTCACAAACTACCCAACTACGTGGTACAGCCCAGGTCTTTGATGATACTTTTCACGCGAGTTTAAATTGAGTCTATACGTAAACAAGCAACAAACATACATTCAACAAACAACCCACCACCACTCAAATTCAACGTTTACATTCAAGAACCTTTTGTGACTTGAAGTAAATACTCGTCACTTGTAAAGCCAAATCTCCGGGTTTTTTCGCTTGAAGCTTCACTCCGTAAGTTATCTTTTCTTAAGTTTGTTCATCACATCAAGGAGTTAGCTCTGGGACACAATACGCGACTCCAACGCCAGAGCATACGATGCAACATGTGTTTGATTTTACGGATGGAGTGCTGTTTCAAAGCTAAGCTGGCGCATATATGGTAGTTCATGGTGTCGATGATGCTTTCTGTTTCGTTCGAGTCAAACTGCCTTGTTCCACAGCACTGACAATCTAATCCGGACTAAGTAAAGAATATTAAGTGTCCGGCATTGAAGCTCGCTATGTTCACGTTTCCTCACTATTCAATTTGTCTTGTCGCTTTACTAACGTGGTAGACGAGCTTGATACTATTACTTCCCTATACATTTTTCCGACTCATGACTATGGACAAGCGCCAACATCACCCACGCTTATTAACAGTGAGCGAGAAATCTCGCCTACAGGAGTACCAGGACGCGATTCACTACTCTACCAGGTATGCTATATGCCTGAATTTCCCTTTCTTTAATAACATTTTGATAGGTACTCTGACGATAACTTTGAATACAGGTATGAGAAGGTCTTCAGTCCCATCCCTTTTGCATACTAATGTTTTTTTAGACATGTCATTTTGCCAAAAAATATGCTCAAAGTAATTCCTAGAGATTACTTCAACAGTGAGACTGGGACCTTGAGAATTCTCTTGGAACAAGAATGGAGAGGGCTCGGTATAACCCAGTCACTAGGATGGGAGCACTACGAGACCCATGGTACGTACACCGGATGATGATCTATCTCGCATAGTCTGCTAACGTGAGGAAACAGCACCTGAACCTCATATACTACTATTTAAGTATGAACAATTCCGCTAGCAACGTAATTTTGCACCCTGTTTGCTAACCATTTGACATCAGGAGAGCCAAATAAAAGATTTTGCAATCGAATCATACAAACGCGACTGTATCCCCGTCATGACCAACACCTATTCTACTAGTGCCTCGACATTAATTTAATCCTGGAAAACTCCAGTGCCCAGCCCATGTAACCAGCTCCCATAGTGGCCTTCCTTTGATATTTTTTTTCTGGTTAATTTGCAAGTCATTGTTTGTGAGTGTAAATAAATAAACCAATAGAGCCCATTGGCTATTACCGAAAGTTGTACAAAAGATCGGAACAGGCATAGAAGAAATAATCAACATGAAAAAGAAGCCAGCGGGACGTTTAGATCTAGGGCTTAGGGAAGACAGATCAGCAATATAACCGTGATAATATTTTCAACAAACTACTTTTTAGATCTTTCAAGAACATGACGTTTTCATCACAATTTGGCTTCGTTGCCTATAATCGATGACACCTTCCATTGGCCATTTACTAGCTGGACCCTGTTTTCGGCTAAGAGTTTATCAAGGTGTAAGTTGATGCCATGCTCTGCAGCTGGCCAAACAGCTTGAGGATAGTCCTTATAAAGGATCTCAACGATATCAGCAGCAGACAAAGCGGCATCAACTCCTTTAGCTTGGCGAAGCGAGTAGAGAACGCCAACAACTTCGTTTTCTCGTTGCGTGCGGTGATGAATGTATTCCGAAACCTTCGCGAGAGAGTCTACAATATATTGTCCATGGCCGGGGTAGATGCGGATTGGGGAAGAGGGGTGCATTGCCTGTTGCGAGTCAATGATGTGGTACATGAATTTAAGCGACCTCATGTAGTCCGAGAGGTTTTCAAAGGCTGTGGTTCCATGGCCCAAAACGTTGTCACCGCTAAAGAGAACGTGCTCTTCTTCAAGCCAGTAAACGAAATGGTCGTCGGTATGACCCGGAGTGTGATAACCTGTTAACGTAAATCCATCACCATTGAGAACTTGGCCATTTGAGATGTTTTGGACTTGGTATGGATACTTCGTGCTGGCATTGTTAATAATATCATTTTCTGTGTTGTGCTTGTATATAGCTTGTCGATTTATTTTGTTGCCGAGGCTGGGATGTTCCAGCATGGGCCGCAATCCATTGACGTGATCCTGGTGCCGGTGTGTGAGGAGGACAGCCGAGATTTCTATTCCCAAGAGATCAACGTACTGCGCAATTGCGTTGATGTACTCCTCTGTGCCTTCACCGGAATCGATCAGAATGCGTTGTTTTCCCTTGCCAATCAAATATGTGTTTGTGCCCTGGAGGGTGTAATTGCTGGGGTTGCAGCCGAGGATGCGTGTTACCAGCGGGGAAAGCACGGCAATGTTTGGAATGTGAGGGAGATCGAGCAGTAGTGCCGACATTGCAATTAAACTTGATAGCTGTTTGATGGCAGCAATGCTATTGAGTATTGAAGAAGTAGTTGCGTAGTGGTATCGCGGGGGAAGGATAAGTTGGAAGGAGTAGAAGTGATGAATGAAAATAAAACATGATCATGAAGTCATAATTCGTAATATTCATGTAATTTGTGGAGAAAATTTAAACTTACCAACAGCACGAGAACAGTGGCGTACTAAGCCGAGCTTTGGGGGTAGAGTTGGATGGACCTGCCCAGTTCAGGCGCACGTTAAGGTACAAGGTAGGATATGAAACTTAAAGCATATAGAACAAGGCCTAAGATATAAAGCACAAAGCACAAGTCTTATATCAAAGCCATAACCATAGTAATCAAATCTGCTGGACTCTGGTGATGATGTCGCAATAGAATCCGGAGGTTGGCTCTCATTTGGTTCACCACCAGTGATCATATGAGTACTATTGTGACCACAGGCAACTACCCAGTCGCTTCACATCACTAGCAGCTATTCTTGAAACGCCCAAAACGCTTGAAACTGAAGGCAGCAAAGGTCATGTCGCTGTTTTGCTACTACGGGTAGTTTTCAGTGCGTACTGCCGCTTATTCCTAAAGCATGCTCCACTGCTGCTGCTGACGATATCCAGGGAAACTGAAGCTTCGGCGTTTAGACTGCTCTCATATATTCATTGAGTTCAAACATCATGGCCGCCTCCGATACTTCTCCTTGCATAGCTCGCGATCTGAAGTATGCTTGCTTACTTATTCGCAACGGCAAACCCGCCTGAAAAATCAAACGAGGTCTCTGTTTGTTACTGCACACTATCTTGATATAACGACACTAAGCGAATATGTTTTTCTTCCTTTTTTTTTCTTCTTTTTTCTTTCACTTCTTCATCTTTTAACTTTGACTTCCATCAGCAAGACCACCATCCGCTCTTAGTTACCTGGCTATTTGCTGTTCTAACTTTGTTAGATACCGTTTAAGCCATTTCAAGCTCTCAGCTCCTGCTCATTTCTCATATCCAGCCATACTATAGGATATCGATAAAAGGCTGTTCTTTTTTTTCACTGCTTCGGCTCAACAAGCTCTTTATATACACGCCTATCGTTTATCGGTTAGTGCACTCCCTGGTAATCATAGTCGTGTCTTTTCAAGCCGACTATTAAATCAAAAGTTCATTTGGATGGAAGTTTTTAAAAAATCCTGATTCACTTTTGTCACCCGCATTTTTTCTTTTTTATGTCTGACATGGCCATTCCAAAAACAGTCGCTTCAGATCCCGTTCCCGCTGATTCGCTAAACCTGCCCCCTCCACCAAACCTTTTTAGTTCCAGGAACCCTATTTCCGGAAACCGCAAGAGTTCACCAGGCAAAACAAGACCGGCTCCTCTGAACATTGCAAAAGCCAACGTTGAGCTTGGCCCTGAGGATGCTCCGGAGCCTTCACCGCGAGCAGCCATCGTAGCAGGCCTGCGCTCAGCAACTGACCGCCGTCATCAGCAGCAGCAGCAGCAGCAGCAACAACAGCAACAGCATCATCATCGGGATCAACTGAATTTGCGCGAAGAGCAATTAAAGCATTTACAGCAACAACAGCACTTGATGCAGCAGCAGCATATTCAACAACGAAAACAACTTCAGATGCAACAACAACAGCAGCAGCAAATGCTTCTCCTACAGCAGCAAATGAGATTGCACAGCCTATCATTGAGCGATGAAAGTCTCGTTTCTGCCCAAACTCATAGATATTCTCCCTTACCGTCTCCCATCAATGCAGGTTTTTACTTGTCTCCTCCTACGTCTCCTGCTCCTAATGACTTTCCTGGTCACCGTTATGTTGGCATAAACGAGCGGGTTAATTCACATGCGGTTGCGTCCATGCCGCTAAAACAACATGAACTTTTGGCTGCTAGCACTATCATTGCACAACAGCAGCAGCGCATTCATTCCGCCATGACTCAAGCAGCATTCAGCTACGGCCAAGGCCAGAGCGGCGACCATGGCCAGCTTTTGCACGAAGTTTCCCCGAGCTTGGACTCTAGATCCCCCCACAATTTGCATTTTCCCAAGAACCCAACCGGCCCTGGTGGATATTCTCTACCGTCAAGCCCAACTCTTGTTGCTTATCCTGACTCCTTGCAAGGTACTCCGCCATTCGGGGCCGAACACAAAAGTCGACCAGGCTCTCAAGCTGCGGCTCCCCGTAGCCCAAGCTTCCGCCAGCACCACCAAGCAACTGCGAATAGTCCTCCTTACAACTTGAATAGCATCAACGCTCCCAAAAGCCCTTCTACATCTCTTCCCGCAGCTTTTGGCTCTGGCAGCCTTGGAAGCCCCTTGGGAGGTACCGGTACCAGCCCTAGTAGTCAATTACGTAACATTGTTCCTGGATCCGGATACCGGTCCGGGTCTGTGCCGTCTTCATCATCACTGGCAGCTAATAGCCAAAGAGCAGGCAATGGTGACTATGACATACCTTCACGCCAGCCTTTCGGGCCTCCTCCGTTAGATGAGCTGAAAGCTGGCAAAAGCAAGTTTAACTTCGCGAGTTCATGAGTCATTTGCAGAGTCCGTGCCAGCAGCCAGGGCTTAGTGGGCATGGCCGCAAGTACACTGAGCAGCCAGCTTGATTGAAGTAAACTTTTTGGTTGCTTGAAAGTACGAGATTATATTTATCTGGCGTATCAATAGAGATCTAAAGTTATAGGGCTAGTTTCAATACTAATGCTGATGCTGATGCTAATGCTAATGCTATTGCAAACACCAATGCTAGCAATTCTGCTTTTGATTTAGATAGCAATTTATGAATGGTGCATCAACAATCAGTCAGCACACGTAGGTGCGTGCAGTTTGTAGAAGCTATACTATAAACTAGTTATCTCTCAAATGACGATTGGCATGATTGCAAGCGCAAATATGAACGTCAACTGTTAGAAAGGCTAGCTTTGCGTTAGAGTCGAGGGGGAGCATAAAAAATCTGTGGCCAGCCCAACTGCGGTAAACTAGTGTAATGCTCGAACTCCTGGGGCCTTCTTCCAAGCTTATAAGCTAGCTTAGGAAGTTCAGAATGACGCATGCCCAGGAAATAGAACGGTCTTGGGCTCAATAAACTCAATTATCGATTGCAATTGCCGAGAATTCATAAAGAAATTCTCAAAATAGATAGAGTCTAATAGGCGGTGGTCTACAGCTCCTCAAATAGCCGGTGAGATGGAAGTTGCAATTGTTCCTGTTTGCACAATTTTTCGGAAAGCTCTTCGCAATGTTGGGCTGAGAATAAATTTAGAAAAAAGCTTACCGGTAGCTAAGGTCTATCGGATAAAGCTGGAGCTTGAAGTAGAAGGTTCAGGGAAACGAGCGAAAAAAAGGTACTGATCTCGACTTAGTGCCACGTACATATGGGCTACAGAAGTCTACCGAGGAGGTGACTGATGTGCCTGTACATAGGTGATACGTAGTGAACTGGGTAATTGGATTGCCATGCACCAAAAGTTCTTCCGATATCACATCACGACCTGGACTACCATGGACTGCTTTGCGGTATAACTCCTCGAGTAGCTTTTCAAAGCACCTGTTTCTATCAATTATCCCAATGTAGCTCTACATGTAGACAGCTGCAGTATACCGACGTCACAAAAAAAATTGGTACAGATACAACTGTTCTTGTACCTTATTCTGGTCCGGCGCACTAACGTTTACGTTTGCAACAGTATGGAGAGTATCGAAATGGAAACTCAGAGACTCTGGAATTATTATAGCCCTTCAAGCAGTAATAGGTGGAACAGGTTTATATATATTGGTCAGCTCGAACTCTGGATTGAAGGTTGGATCCAGCTTTTCATTTCTTTCCATCATTGTTCACTCTTTTATGGAAGGATCCTCACTATAAAGCTCTTTACATCCTACCTACCACTGGTACCGATTGCTTCACCATGTCTGCTCGAAACGAAAATAGTGAGACACCTTCTTCTGGGTCAGGTTCGTCCTTGAGATCTGATAGAGACCTACACTCCCATCACCCTACAAGGCCTATTAACGCTGGGAGATCTAGCAGCGGAGAAATACCTGTAGCAGCAAGAGCAGCAGAAGCCTCTTCCTTCGCTCTACCGAAAGAGAAGAGTAGACGGTTGGTGCGGTTCCCACTCGACAACAATCCTGACACGAAAAGGGTTCACATGCCTGCTGATGAAGACTCAATTGAAGCGCAGTCAGATCCTTTTGCATCCGCCAGATCCTCTGAATCATTGCAGCCGCAGCCACAGACACAATGGCATCAACAAAACAGCAGGCCGTTGCCTCCAATCAGCATAGATTTTGCTGATGGCGGGAGCCACACCCTAAATGATGATGATGAGGCAAGCGAGAACGGAATGCAGCTACCACCCAGCTTGGTGAAAAAAAATAACCAAAACTCTAAGCTCAAGTTGCCTACAGTTCGCCGAGAGCTGGATGACCGTTCATCTGGCGACAAAACCGAAAAAGAAGCAGCAAAAAATAGAAACCTCCGAGCTCATATTCCTGATAACGCAAGGTCGGGACTACTTGACATTGGCCGGTTCACAAGCGGAGGATTAGCACCAGGAGCTGGACCGGGTGAAAGAGACCCTCGAACCTCGCAGGCTCGATATGGCAATAATCATCATCATCACTACGTACCGCGAGGCGGAGAAAATGATGTGGAAGCATCGCTCCATGAGTTGTCAGATAACAGAAATGGGATCCCACTCATGGAACTGGACCGCAAACTCTCAACATATGCCGACTCTAAAAGAGCTCGCCAGGCGGAACAAGATAACAATAACTATGTTGAAAATGGAAACGAACATGATGAAGAAGCAATGGCAACGTCGTTTGCAAGGAACCTTGTTCTTGAGCATTCTCGGTACATGAGTAGTCGTCCGCCGTCTCCTGGAGCGCCGTTGGCTGAAGATGGCATGACCGTTCCTGTAAGTTCATACTTTGATAAAACTTTTCACGACGGTTATGACAACGATGGTCGACCCATAGAGGGTGAGAATACAGAGCACGCTGATAATGAGCCTACAACAAGCCACGAAGCTAGAGACGATAACGCAGCAGATCTTCATGGCGAAGAGGTAAATCCAGATGGAACAATTACTCCTCGACATGAAGACTACGTTCCAGCTCCTACGCATGTACGACAGGGTGTTCTGGGAAGTTTGCTCAAGCTGTACGGGCAAAGCCACACTCACCAGAGCAGCTCAACGACTCTTGTCAGTGGTGACGTCTCCGGTGCTACTACACCGCTTAGAAGCAGCTTTGATGATGGTACACGAACACCAACCGGCCATGAACACAAGTTTTACAAACCACTTGCAAAAAAATGGGGTCACAAGAGCAAAAGTACCAACGCCTCAATATCATCAATGTCAGATCTTATCATGAGTAGCACTCAAACACTCATGATACCTGGTGAGCAGCTTGGGCAGCAACAGTTATCTACCGGCGAGAAGGAAAAGAAACCTCAGAGACCAAAGTATCTGCGGCGCCAAAGCGCAATGGAAGCGATCAAAAAGGCACAAGCCAAAAAGCGCAAACAAGAAGAGCAGGCTGCAATTACAATCCATATTGCAGATGTTTTACAGCGCCAAAGATTTATTCTTAGGCTGTGCAGGGCGCTCATGTTATTTGGAGCACCTACACATCGCCTTGAAGAGTACATGAAAATGACATCTCGCGTACTGGAAATAGATGGCCAATTTCTTTACATTCCGGGATGTATGATCATTTCATTTGGAGATAGCTCAACCCATACCTCTGAAATGCAGTTGGTACGTTGTGTTCAAGGCGTAAACTTGAACAAATTGGACCAAACCCACGCCATCTACAAGGAAGTGATTCACGGCGAAGAAACCGTCGACGGAGCCTCAATGCGGCTTGAAGACGTATTGATTGCCAGGAATCTCTATCCACCTTGGCTTTGTGTCATTTTCTTTGGATTTTCTTCGCTCGCAGTAGGTCCTTTTGCCTTTCAAGGGCGGTGGCTTGACATGCCCATTTCGTTCTTCTTGGGGGCGCTGGTTGGCATACTGCAAATCGTGGTTGCTCCCCGCTCAGCTCTCTACAACAATGTATTCGAAGTGACTGCCTCAATTATTGTGAGTTTTCTCGGTCGTGCCTTTGGCACCATTGGCGGTGAAAGCCGCAACATTTTCTGTTTCGCTGCCATCTCACAGAGCGCTTTAGCACTCATTCTACCCGGTTATATCATTTTGTGCGGATCTCTTGAACTTCAATCGCGCAGCATTGTTGCGGGATCGGTTCGAATATTTTACGCCATCATTTACTCATTATTTCTCGGGTTCGGTATTACACTTGGCGCCGCCATTTACGGGTGGATGGACAAAGGCGCGACCTCCGAATTGACCTGCCCGCACCCCATGAACGACTGGTGGCGCATACTGTTCGTGCCACTTTTCACTATTGGGCTAGCACTCGTGAACCAAGCCCATTGGAAGCGCATACCCGTGCAAGTTTTGATCTCGGGTGCTGGTTACGTTGTGACCTATTTTTCCAACAAGCGTCTGACCAATGCTTCGGAACTGACATCTGCCATCGGCGCTTTTGTTATAGGAATCCTTGGTAACATTTATTCTCGTGTGGGCCACGGGTTGGCGTTTGCTGCAATGTTGCCTGCCATCTTTGTGTTGGTCCCGTCTGGTGTTGCATCGCAGGGAAGTTTGATTTCAGGCATCAGCACGGCAAACAGCATTGTAACAAACAGCACTGAAACCAATTCAAGCACGACTGGGTCTACTAGCGTTGCGTCGCTGGGAATCACAATGGTGCAGGTTAGTATTGGAATAACAGTTGGGTTGTTTGTGGCTACGCTTGCAATCTATCCGTTTGGAAAAAAGAGGTCAGGCCTTTTTACATTTTAGTTGGACACTCTACATACCATCAGGCATCATACAAACTACATAGACAATTGCATCCAGAACATTTAAGCATTGTAGTCTTGATTCACTTATACTGGATTTGATGCCACAAATCGAAGGAACAATCAATTGTAAAATGCTACCCAATTTGGCCATATCCGCACGCGCCCATGGCATCTTCTTTTACCAGCATAAGAACCCGCCTTTCAACTCAAGCACATAAACAAAGACTGCTTAGCACCCAAATAATATGTGAAAGGAACCTTGTTTTCAGTGTCAGCTGTAGAATCTTTTAAATCTTAGGGAACGAAATCTAGCATAAAGCACGTAAATACCATTCTCATTCTCTTTCCATGTCTAACATACTCAACAATCCCCTATCAGCCTTCTCCTGTATACATATAGTATACACACAGTATACTGAGTAATACAATGTCAGGACCCCTTCACGAGGCTTCTAATGACAGCAACAATTCGCCGCCTGCCTCCGAAACTACATCCCTGCTAGGCGGCGACAATGGCCACAATGGTGTGCAGAAATCGTCGACTCAACACTCGGAGCGGGACTCGCTCGATCTTCAACCAGACTCATACACGCAAATTCCCAGATACAGGTCGACTGCCTCTACTGACGTAGAGGAATATGATGATGATCTTGAAGGCAACCCCCATCATGAACGGCGCAGACTTCTGGACCCCTCGGACCCGGCGGTGTCGCCTTTGAACTTGAAAGGTGTTCGCTTTCTGAAATTCACTCTGTCGTTTATGCTCGCAGTGACATACGTCGTAACAATTGTTTTGTTCATCAATTGTTTTGTGTCGCTGCCCTTCGTCAAGCTAAGAACCTCGGGGTTCTTGGAACTTGAGTAAGTTCAATACGTTGCTGCTACAATCTGTTCCATGCATATAGCATACTAACTATTTCGCTCTTTTAGTCTATCCCTGCTGTCTCTCGTCACCCTGTTTATTGCGCTTGTCTTCTTCAATGTCCCATCTAACGTTGAACGCATTCTGGGGTACATTATCAATGTATGTTTGTTGATACAATTCATTCTCATGTGGTCACTTTCGTTCACGCGCAACGTATATGGGTTCATTGGAATTTTTATCACAGGCTGGACATTACTATGCCTTGTTCTGAGCTTGCTTGTAACTCCCCAAGTCGTCAGATGGGGCAAGGACCACGAAGAGGTCAGACTCACTGGGCGCCGCGAAACAAGACGAACCATATCTGAATGGTTCAAAATCTCTTTTTCGTTTTTGCTGCTCCTCATTTTTGTGGTCATCCCCGGGCTACTCATGTTCTTTGGATTTATGCTAGATGTCTATGACACAGCACGTCTCTACAGTTACACTGGCGCGGCTACTACTGGCACGCGCGTCACCGTGCCAAGCAGCACGGGCAAACACGGGCATACCTATTCAGTTTATATTGAATGTACACCCGAGCACCGCAGATTGGTCCCTCCTTTACCTGACGACCAGGAGGCCCCAATTGTGGTGATTGAAGCTGACGACCGCGTTTCTGCCCAAGTGTTGTATGAAGGGTGGGTTGAAGAACTTTACAATATTAACAAAATCTCTCGTGTCTGTATTTGGAATAGACCCGGGCGCGGGTTTTCTGACAATGCGCCTTCTCCTTTTTCACTTGCAGACAATTCCGATGCTCTTACGATCGCACTAAACACTGTTTTGGACCAGGACGATCCTCCTCTTGGTGCTTCTGTGACCGCTGAGGCCGCTCCTTTCCACAACCACTCACTGGCGCTAGTATCTCATGGACTGGGCGGTCTCTATTCTCGCGCTTTTGCATCTCGCCACATTTCCTCCATTCAGTCGCTTTTGCTTATTGATACTCTCCATGAAGACGTTTTGCGTCGTACCGTGGGCCCTGTTTCTCGCGGCTTTGGGCTTTGGCTCAAGGGCATGGTTTCTCCTTTGGCAATTCAGCGCCAGTTTTCCTGGATTTTGCACGGTCGTGGGTCTACATACCGCTACTTGAGCGGGATTAGTGGTATAACACGCGGAAATTCTGGAACTTTTGCCTACAACACAAGGCCCAGCGAAATCAAGGCATCATTGCAAGATCAGCTCGTGGTATTGAGTGGTTCTATGCAAAATGAGATTCAAGACTCAAATTCAATACTGCAAGGTTCTAATATTCCTGTGGCGGTGGTCGCATCCGCACAATCCATACGTAAAGATCGCGATTGGTCTGGTTTGCAACGCAAACTGGCCAAGCTTACAGCAAACAATGTAGCCTTTGAAGTCTTTGATGGACCTCATGAGATATGGACATCGCGCAAGGCTAAAGAGCAACTCCAAGATCTTTACACACACATATTGCGTGAAAAGAAAACTGATTGATAGTATCCAAGAGGAATAGTCTTCAATTAAAATAATAACAATCATTCCCAAGATTATTACTCTACATAACTTGCTTTCTCAAACACTAATAAAGACATTTCTTGTTATACGAGCAGAATTACTCTCCAGCTCCTCACGTTAATAAATTATAAGACCTAATATCACGTCCACTTCTTAAGGAAAATAGACCAACTTTGTGTCATGATGCACTTCCCGGAGTTCCCCCTAATCCAGTCTCTGCAGCAAGTCTCTGCAAGCTTGAAAAATCAGGCACCTCAATTTCGGATTCCAGGTCACAGTGAGCTCGGCAGTTGGGACATGAGAAAGTTGGATAGTTTTTGACGACCAGAGGCCGAATGCATTTGTAATGCCATGCATGAGTGCATGGTGCGATGAATAGCGCTTGACAAGGCGCCACTGGAAACAGACAAACCGCACATTCTTGTGAGTCTTGAGAACTCATCGAGCAAATGTTTTGCAGAGTTTTTAGTGCATTCACGTTGAAACTGTTGGGTTTTCTCTTCCAGCTCCGGTTCAACTCGATTCGAACCTTGATACATTTGTAAATTTCTTCCGACCCACCTCGAAAGTCCACGCCAAGTTGTAAAACATCTCCGTCCTTTAGGACATGCGGTTGAGATACCTCGTTGGCAGGAGACAGCCGGCTGTGGTTTAAAAAAGTGCCAGACGAAGATCCAACGTCATGTATCAACCACTGGCCGTCTTTAATTGTGAGTTGAGCATGAAGACGCGAAACAACTTTTGATTTGAATACAATAGGAGTCTCCTCTTGCTGTGGGTTGTCTCTGCGCTCGGTATATCGGCCTACACGAATAATGGCGTCGTTGGGCGCTTTTCGCTCGATAGCGCTAACGTACAACCCCGGTGTGTTCGACGAGTGATCAATAAATGGCGTTAGCCGAATGGAAAAAGACTCTTCGTCTTCGTCTTCCTGTTGCGGAACTGGCAGGTTTTCCGATGATTGTGCGACCATATCTTCTGTGTTGTGAAGATCCTCGACAGAATGAGGATTGGAATTTGAGGACGCGATAAATTCGACCGCGCTAGTCACAGGATCCATCGATGGAGTGCCAACTTCAGCGTCAGAAAGATCACTTCCTGGCGACCCGGTCGGTCGACCAGATAACTGTCCCGGACTTGTTGATGTAGAAGGAATTTCCATGCTATCAGGAGTATCGAGTACGGCCTCAGGTTTGGTGAGTAGAGATATAGAAGGTAACATAACAAACAAAGTAGGCTCCGTTATGCTTCAGATGCAGATGATAATGTGGTAAAAGAGATATTTTGGAGAGCAGAAGCAGAACAGACTGATATCATGAAAACCTATAGTAGCACGAGGGTGGGTTCAATCTGCAGAGTACAAAAGCGAGATGGAGGACGATAACCACGGAAATACAGAGACGGCAGAGCGCGGCTCAACTAAAAGAAGTAGAACAAATAGTACAGACGACTGAAAAAGCCAAGAAAAACGGTATATACGCTGAATTTGCTGCTTTGCCAGAGTTGACGATTTACCAGAGTGGTATGGCTGACGATGCTTTCTGCCGGCTGGCGGGAGTGGATTGGTAAAACGTTGTGGGCAAGGGTCATTTTATCGGAGGCGACATTGTCACGAGAAATTTGGACTGCTGTGTTAGTTTTAACGTCTATTTAATTATAAACTACAACAATTTCCCAACTTTCCCATGTCTACTACCCCAGTGTCTAGAGTCTGTACAACTATAGACAAAGCGGAAGAAGCAAGCTAATAGCGGTTCATTTGGCCGTTGCTGCTATTATCTGTTTGATATAGGACAAGTAATAACCACAACTGGCCTGACTTGTTCAAATCTGACAAGATGATAGAGGAATTCAAGGCAGCGCTTAACCGGCCTCTTGAGTCTTTGCATTCCGTGGCCTCTTGGGTTTACGTCTCTACCATGCTGAGCCGGTTTGTGCTTTGCCATATTCAACGTATTTGAATTTTAGCATGTACTAGTTAAATATTCAAATTTAGTGACCTGAATTGCACAATAAAATAGACTTAAAAAAGCATGGGCCAACCTCACTAAACTCTACTCTAAGTTTGCCTACCTCATTTAGTTGAGTTCAAGAATGATATCGTGACTATAGAACGCGGCCAGTAATTAAATGAGTTGCAAAGAACCAAGTCTAAGCCTGGCCTAGAGATTGCTCGAAGCATTCTAAAGGGAAATCAGTTGCCATACAAAACTTCTTTCAAATTGGACCCTTTTTTTTATAATTCAAACCGGCATATGTGACACGGTACGGCAGACACTATCGACGTCCTCTACTGTACTGCATTTTGGCTTTTATTATTAATTACTCATTGTGAGGTGATACAAATTACATCCGAGGCCGTCAAAAATCAATTTGCCTAGCAATTTGTGTAGTCTAGCTGCTAGTCTGCCTTGTGATACAAATCAATAGTAAAGGTTATTTTTTCAAAGACGATACCCAAGGCATGATCTTACTTTTGTTGTATCAGTCCTTATCAAAAGGCTTGTAAATATGACAAGACTAAATTCCCATAAAAGCCATCAATACTGGTATATATGCAGCTATAAAAGTTGCAAAGAAACGGCCGTTCACACGGTTAGAAATCCTTGGCAGCACAAGTATCCGTTCTCTTCGGGTCTTTGGACTCCATCCTGTTATGATTTTTCCTAATATTTTTGTCCATTCAATTTTTCGGTAAAAGCCTCTTCACTAAACGTTTTCAAGTCAATATTACACTGCTGCTAGCTAGCAGTCTGAGCTGTATTAAAGTTACCATATATCTGCTTGCTAGTTGTTCCAGAAAATACTAGAAACATTAAATACTTCTATTTTTTTAGGTATCGTGACCAGTGCATGTAGTTACAATATGAAAGGCCTATCAGAGTGAATCCCAGCTACGAAAGAAGGGCTATACAACCCTCAATTCTAATCTTGAAGTACTGAAAGCCATTCATACAGCACTACAATAGGTTGGTTAATATAAGCTGTAAAAATTGTGTAATCCGCAGAGATGTGAAAATTTTTGCGTAACTGAGCGAGAATAGTTGCAGCTATTTAAACAGCGCTGCAAACATTGAACGTATAAATGTGAACTATCCTTCTACGTTAACACGCTTAAAAAACTCTGCTTATTGTTGCGTCAAGATACTTAGCTCTTCTTGCGTTGAAAAGCTCATTGCAGACCAGAACCATCTCATTTATTGTCCCCAACTCCAGCAACGTCTAGCTCCTCAGCTGATACCTAACAATGTCAGGACTCACTTGTCCTAAGTCTTGCCAGCTGCATTAGCGTTTACATTGACATCATATAAGGCGTGAAAAACAATCAGAAACAAATCATCACCATGAAGAGGGCAACATGCTCAGCAAATTGCTGCCATACAGCTGAATCACACATAGGCCTCAGAAAACTAATGTCAGAAGGCTTGAGCCTGGCAAATTGAAGAAGCCTATAAATAAATATCAAAGCTCACGAAGTCAGGCAAGAATCGTCGATCAAGCTCGTTGAAAGCTTGCTGCTGACACTACTCACCTGAATTTTGTCAAAACTGAAACGTATGAAGTGCTAAAGCTTCACAAAAATTTGTCTGAGTAGAAAAATCTGACACGAATCAGCGTCTTCTACTACCAAGAATCACCGCTAGTCATGTAGTTTCGCAATAAATTCACCATGCTCATACCTACTAATAGGCTACAATGTCACTGCACACTCTGAACTCGGAACTAATCCAGACTATAGTCTAGTTTCAAGCGCGAAGCACCACTTCCAGGTCACGATCATAGACCGAATTGCGGTTTTGGGATCTCTTTGCGATATGAGGGCTTTATTGAATCAACGCGTACAGCTAGATTTTTTATATATACGGCTATCGTATATGGCGAACATATAACTTGGACACGTTGCAGAACCACAATACCCAGAGAAGTTCTATTTGGACGCTGGCAAAACATGGTAATGTTGTTTTAATCATCAGCTTTGTGTGGCAGGTAACAATTTGTCTTATATCGTGTTTACGTTGATTTGCAACTTCGTGTACAACATAATTTACAGCTTTGAGACTCTGTTACTTAGCGACTTGAGAGCTCAAACGGCTTCGCGCCTTTGCAGCCTCATAGCTAGAATATCGAATTGCTTTGTGAAATAAATGGCTTTTTTTCTTTAGATTTTAATCATTCCCTTTCTTGTCCAATACTTTTTTTCCCAGATTGCAAATACAGTTGCTTGGGCCTTGTTGAAAATTCATGGATAAATATACCGGTGTAAGCATATAGTAAGTAGAACTAAAGTAGAAAATCGTGCTTGTCTATAGATGAATCCATATATATCAAGCGAACAACTCGTAACGAAAAACGAATATCTTTAGCAAAGCGAGAGCGGGTAGAGCAACCGCTGTAGGCTGGGCCATTTGCACGACAGAGCGATGTGGGCCAGGCTTGTCTTACGCATGCCAATCAAGTGTAAATCTGGGATAGGCGATTACGCGACCGCCAGTCACACATGAAACCCGAGTCTTGAAGTTTTAGTGGGCACTTGCGAATTGTCTGAGACTTCTCAGGCCAACTAAAAAGCAGTCCTTTACAACGTTGACATATTGTCTCACCGCATTTGATAGGGCCCTAGACTAGAGATGGATCACAGAGTAAATGTGCACATGTCTGTTCTACATGCGCGTAAATGTAGATATAAGCGTATGTAGAATTGTGCCCAATAATAAAAACCTTCTTATTCAAAACCTCGTAATCAGACGTCATGTAAAAATCTCTTTTCTTTTTTATACTTTCTCCATTTTGTTCTGTGTTGCTCGAGAATGTTTTGTTCTATTCTGTTCTGTTCTATTTTGTGTGTTTTCTTTTCTTTTTTAAGCTTTTTTTTTTTCTTTTTTCTTTATTGCACTGAACTCGTTTGTTCTAGGCTAGTCTCGATATAAATGAATGCGCTCTATTCTGTTATGCTCACCTTTCTTTTCTTTTTTACTTGTGTGGTTTCCTTCCGAACGCTATCGATACTTCTGGGCTCACAGAGTTCACATCGTCTGGTCTCTAAACTTTTTGAGTTTACACCTATTTATCTAGATTGACTTTAATTTACAGATCATGTCATGCCATGTCTCTACTTACATGAACTTAATTTCATAGGATTTTTTTCACATTTATTTACCTCGTTTCTTTCGTCGTAAAAAAGACTCCAAGTGAAGGCGACTAAGTTCTACCATGCTGGAGCCAAGTTGCAGTGAAAGCTATCACATTGTAGCGGCCTCCGAGCCCTGTACAGAGCTGGTCATTTATTTATTCATCTATTTATTTATTTATTTATTTATTTATTTATTTGTTTATTCGTTTATTCGTTTGTTTACTTAATTATTTATTGCAATTCTCGGATACTGGGAGGGGCGCTCCAGCCGAAAAAAACATATAGAAAACATCAGCGCCTACAATTCCAAGCTACAACTACATATGAACTGATGTGGAAACAGAGTGATAATAAAAACAAATAAAAGAGTTCGAAAGAATAGAATATAGCTTTATTTTTGCTTTAGGTGCATCAGCAATCGCACAAGTCTTGAAAGTCTCACAGGGCGAAGTCACAATTTACGGTCTCACCAAACTCCTAAAGTCTCAGCTGAAGCTCGCTCGTGTAGTATAGACTAACGGCTGAGGGCTATGGAAAGTCAGCTGCTTTCAACGCGCTTACCACGGTCGCATACACTAGACTAGACTCTAGGGGGTCCGCCGTCTACGAGATGAGAACTATTTACCCGAATAGAAGGGCTTTATTGGGCTTGGACCTTAAACTATTTGAGCGTCTTGCATATAGCACAGCTACTCCACATTATAAAGAGAGAAATGTAGCACTTCAAGTGTAGAATTTTGACATGTAGCACAAAAGCTCTATATCCACTTGGTGCTAAATTATAGTCTACGTGTAGCTATTAAGCGCACTACAACTCTAAAAGGCGGGCATGACGAATAAAAATGACTGCAGAGCTATAAGAGACAATTGGTGCACGCTTCATGAGCCGACGGAACACGGCCTACATCAGGACGGGTAGAAACCATGTTGGAAGATTGGAATATTTCATCTGCTTTGGCATCTAGACCTCTCCGTCCGCTTTTCATGGTCTTTGTGTTCTTTATGCTGCTTAGATGCCTATAATAGCTAAGGAAGCATCGCGCTCACTGGTCGTAATAGGTAGTTTCAATTGCGAATTCTATCCAATCAATTGTATAATTGCTGCTTCTCTTATCTTTTCTTGTTTTTGTTTCATTTTTGTTTTTTTATATATTTTCTTAACACGTACTAGGGCCATATGTCCAAATTTTACAAAATTTACATGGCTATAGACAATCGCATGTTGAACATCTTGTGTATCGTCGCTTGCTCAGAATACTTTGTGTATAGTATAGTCTACATATTAATCTACCTTGTTTTTATAGGTTAAAATCCCTTTTTCTATATAAACCCTGCATTCTTCCCTCTCACCCGTATTTCCATTCATTCGTTTTTGGCAAATTTGCTCAACATTTAACAATGCCTCTATCTCATCTTTCGACTCCCTCCTTTGATAACTCGTCCGTCTCCATCGCTTTCAACAACACCTGTTTGCCTCAATCAATTTCCTATCAGCAACGCCCCATCACCACTACAAATATAGCACCTCCCTCGCCTACTCTGAGTAACTCTAACAGCGTCAATTCGTCTTCGCCCTCTCTATCTTCTGCGTCTTCCTCGCCACTAACATACATGGAGAATCAAGCTCATCCATTGACCTCTACTCAAGAAGCGCAAGACCACAACTCAAGTTTTGCTGCTCTAGCCCCTCAGAATTTTTTTCTATATCCAATCCCTCATCAAGATGAACAGACAGCTATGACGATACCAGATGCACAGGCCGGTATTCTCTCTCATGACATGGATATTCACAATTTTCCCACAGTCAACTACGCCCTACAACAGCAGCAACTTCATCACTCACACCACACATCTTCGGGACACGCAATCGATACGTCGTCGCTAGATATCATCCCTTCAGATCTATCGTATGCTTCGTACAACCAAGCCCAGTCTCGTTCAGGAGCCCAATTGGATTTCAATGATACATCTTCGAGGTATCAGTTTGACATGGCAGTACTCCCACACAGCCATTCTCAGGCAGCTCTTCAGGAAGAGCCGAGAAGTGATGGGAACGGGGCCAACTCGAACAGGCTCGAATTGAAAAGTTTGAACTCATCTCATGTACAACCTATCAAGATAGAAGCAGAATACAATAACACTAATATTCCCAACGCCCTGGGTCCTAATCCAAACAAGCGGCAGGCGGCAGATACAAAGGCAAACATCGCGTCCACTTCAATTGAAAGTGGAGACGGAAACGGAAGCATTATAAGCACTACAAAGCGAAAACGACTGACGAGGCGAAGACTTACAAAATCCCAGAAAATTGCGCACAACAAAATAGAAAAGAGATACAGAACCAACATCAATGAAAAGATATTTGGATTACTTGACTTGATTTCGCCAGCTTGGAAAGAACCTGTTGGTTCTGCGAACGATCCTGAGTTAGACGACAGTTTCAATTGCACTGTCGCAGGCAGCAACAAAAACACAAGCATCAGCCCTGGCGGCGGCGGCGAAGGCGAGTACTCATCGGGGGAAGGTGAAGGCGAAGAAGACGAGCAGTCAGAACAAAAGCCCCAGTTAACGACTTCTGCGTCTGCAAAGCCCAATAAAAGCAACATTTTGGAACGCGCAGCAGGATATATGAAATATCTTCGGTCGAATAATAAGAGACTGCGGCAACAAAATGCTGAGCTTAGCGAAAGACTGAAAGAATACGAGTCTAAGAAAAAGTATTGAAAGGGAATGCACGTTGAATATCAAAACACGGTGGAGTAATAATTATAATTTGGGGGGGAAACTACAACCATACTCATCTATAAAGCTAATCGATCCAACACTAAGTATAGGTTTTTTTTGCAAGAGCGGGAGAAGTTCGTTAGTGCCTACTCCCGGAAAATCCATTTCTGGATGTGAGTAAATGGAGTGGTTTCGTAGACTATCTGAGAATCATTATTTTTACATTAAATCAGTAGACAGGTGGGAGCCTGGGCCAGACGGGCTCCGTATAGCCTTACCGCGTCTAGTCTTTTTTACGGCATATCCAGACCCGCTATAAAAACTTCCAACTTGCAACTTACATCTAGTAACCAATGGCAAAATATGTCTGAAATGCAGCAGCGGGTTTACATGATATACTGCATTACTGCGCTATGCTACGCTAAACCATGAGAGCCAGTGTTTTTTTTTATTGAGCAACCAGCAAACTGAGGGCCGTGCTGGCACTTGCAATTGGCTTATATTCATGAATAATTTAACTGTATGCTGAGAATCTGCAGCTATTGTCATCAATGCAAATATCAATTCTGCTCCAGATATTTACGTACCATATTATCACTGCAATCCTTTTCTGGCAAACGAGTTATGAAAATGTACTTAATTACAATATCTCTGCCGGCAAATTAATAAGCTTATACTGTTTAGACTGTGGAGGTTTGGTGAATTAAACTCAGAGACATTTCCACCTGCCCATCCTACACCTCAACGTTGCAATTGCAATTGCTATGGAGAGACAGCCGGAATCCATGGTATGATCTTTTCTTTATTGTTTCACGATCGCGAGAGCATTCAAATGCATCATCCATAACAACGAGAAGAACCCGAGCAAGCCGAGGTGGACTAGTGAAATTCTGCACCCAAACACACAAGCCTATAGCTAGAAGCGCTAAGATGGCTAAACTAGAGCTAGCTAAGGCCCGTTTCAGGGATTGTAATGATGAGAAGTGAAAGGCGCGAAAAAGTGCCAGCTAACTTTTTTGTACCTAGACGTCCTGCTTGTACCTATACTTGTGCTTCCTGCTTCTGCGAGTTTATACGTTCTGTTCCTTTTCTCGAGCACTGCTTACGAATGTTACATGGCGGAGAGCATTTGGGCTACCATCCAATATACCCGAGCTGTACTAATGAGACTGTTCTAGAGATACTTTTGCTACTTGCAAAAGGTTAAAAAACATAAGCTAAATTGCTCATCTTCATGACGTCTGGATTAAATATCGATGAGATCAGTTACATCTAGCCTATCCGAGCCTAGTTCCACCACTTTATAGACGGCGGCTTCTCTGATTAATCATAGGTACCAGTAGAAGAGTATTGAGGTTCTACTGTATTGCAGTGAGACCTTATAATCCCCTCCCCTTGAAGTGGTCTTTCAAGACGGTAAAAAGTAATGCGCTACGCGGTGTATTGCAGAGGACAACATGATTGCTCACAATGTCCTAGGTGACGATATTGGCCACCGCTCAGCTGAATTTCAGTGAGAGACTTGACTACACACCTTCTTGTGTGATGTCTGATACAAATTTGGCATAGCTCCGAGGGCATGCGAGGTTTAGTGAAAACTGTCCTTTTGATAGGGGAGCTTGTATATATTAAGCGAGCGAAATGATAATGGTTGGACTATGCCGTACCGGTACACAATAAATAACATACATGTCAGCTACGACCTCGGCCACCGTTCATTGGGAATTAGATTACTACGGTGGATATTGAAAACTCCGATTACTTTTGTTGCGTCCGGTTTTCGCTTGAATATACATACTGGTGTGCTACAAACGTTAGCGCAAGCCCTGCATCGATCACGTGAGCACAGAACGGAGTCTGAGTAAATATCAGCACTTACTGCTTAATCTGGTCTAGGGTAAAAACTATAAAACTCTGCCCTCTGAATATTTTAGCTTCCTTTGATTTCTGTGATCCGGTTTATCTCTTGGATCATTTTTATCGGAGAACCCGAATCAACAGAGAACACAGTTGATGATTTCATGATTTCATGATTTTAAAGCTTTGTTGTTTTGTTACTTGTCATTCAAATGATATGATGGTATGTTTTTTTTCCCTTTAAAAATTCACCTTTTACTTCCTCGCGCAGACGCTTTTGATGATGATATGGAGTCTTTATGGCTCACGCTTTTATTAAACCCAGCTCTTCGAATTATAATATATTTACTCATGAGAAGAATTTTTATAAATCTGATTTGAACCGTTCTTGTGCTTCACTTGATTTCTTGTTATTGTTCTTTGTCATTGGTGCAACTCAACTAACTGAATTTTACAGGTGCTTTCTATATACTCATGAACATATACATTAGTAGTAATTTAGTGCAATCATATCCTTGAATTACAAATTCCTCAAGCTCTTCTCAACTAATTAGTAACATTGATAGAATACTCTTTGGTGTCGGCACTCTCATTCAGAACTCCAGCAGCCTTCAAGATCTGGATGGTCTTGGTGACAACTTTGGGATCAACAACCGCGGTATCCTGGACAAATGTAACGGTGTTCAACCATGCACGAGCGTCTTCTTTGGAATAATCAAGATTCTTTGCAATGTACTCCACAGCTTCATCGTGATGCTCGTTGAAGTAAGTAATTCCCTCGTTAACACTCGCTAAAAAAGACGCCAAAGCTTCTTTTTTAGACTCAATCACGCTTGTAGACGCAGTAATGACCCAGGAAGGCCATGGAGTGTAAATGTGCCCAATCTGCTTGATCTCCTTGTTGTCATAATACTTTTTGGTAGTGAAAACTTCCCACATAAAAGCGTCGCAGGGAGCAACTGAACCAGTCTGATTTACACCATCGCGAAGGTTCTTGAAATTGTTGAGAATCTCAAATTCAAACGGTTTAGTCCACTTCTTCTGAGTCGCAAGAACAAAAGGCATAACATAAGAGCCACTATTAAACAGCTGTCAGTATTCAGGTAGTCCCTCGCTCAAAAGTCTGAGTGCTACTGACCTTCCAATTCGGCTGATGCCAATTTTCTTGCCCTCGATATCGTTCTCAGAGCTCAATTCATCTCGATTGATGCCTGAGCTTATGGCCCAACCTTCCTTTGTTAAAACAATACCTTACTTGACTTGCCTCAATTTCAACTTACAAAGCGGAGACTGAACGTAAGTTCCAACAAGTTTGCACCAATCAGACCCTTTTCCGATACCAGCAATAAAGGCCTCGGTCAATCCAATAGCCACATCTATTTTCTGATCAGTAACTACGCAAAAAAAAGCAAGACTCAATAAAGCTCACCAATTGTCTTGTCATCTAAACTTTGAAGAAGATGTCCAGAACCTGACGGGTAAGGAAGGAACTCAATCTCCACACCGTTTTTGGCGTAGTAGCCCTGTGCCTGCGCAAAGAAAAGTGGAGTAGAGAAATGTTCGGGGACATAGCCCACTTTGAGATAATTTGCTGCTGTCATGGTTAAAATATGTCTACGTGCAACTGACCAGACCATAATCTGTATAAAGAAGAGATCCAAAACAAGAAAGAAAGAAAAGTAAATCGGTCTGTAGACTCTGCAAGTAGGTGATGCTTAGTCGGTATGAATTTTTATAAACCTAACCCACTATTTATCACGAAGCGAGTTGTAATGTTCCCCGAGACCAAAGCTATGCTTATAGTAGGCCAGTTTGAGCTCTGGATTCTTTCCGTTATCGTTGGCAACAAACGGCGATTGACCATTAATAAGAACAGTGATGGGACTGTCGAATATCTGAGAAAATGCCGTTATTTCCAGATCACCTCCCCAGATAGCTGTTGATTCCAGCTCAGCACAGTAAGGCTCTATTTCCCGCATAGACATTGTTTTCTCATCAAACAAAAACGGGCTAAAGTCATTTGGATGCTTTCTTATATAATCAGCAGCTTCGGATCTCAGTTCTTGAACAGTTTTAATCGTATTGTGTCTAATTTTTAGTTGGTCTGCAATGGAGGCGAATAAACAATGCCCATCTGCGGGGATATCGTATTGTGACAGTGACCGAAGTTCGAGAATAGAAGCCATGTTTTCCATTTCGATTTTGCGTAAATCAGGTTGGGAGGCGGCCTCAGCGGCAGCTTCGTCAGAAAGCTTCTGCGCAGCAGCCTCGCGAGCTGCAATTTTCTCCTTCCTCCTGTTTCGTTTGGCCTTGGGTGCAGTAGATTCAGTATTGTCTTGTTTGGCAGCCTTAAGAGCATTTTTCTCTACTTCCTCGGCCTCACGTTCTTTTTCCTCTAGTTGTAGCTGGGCTAGTAGCTTTTCAGGCGAAAATTCATCGTCGCTATCTTCGCCTTCGCCTTCGCCTTCGCTTAGTGCTTCATTGAGATCTGCCGTCCCGACACCTTTAAAAGTCTATGAAATCGTTAGATGCGAAAGTTCATAACTAGAAGTCACTCACTATTAGCTCTTTGGCATGCTTCTCTTTCAGCTCGGCTTCCATCTCTTCTATTTGCTTCCTAATTTCCTTCTTTTTCTTTTTCTCGCCCTTCGTAGCCTGCTTCTTGAGACTTGTCGTTGCATTGACAAGGTCTCTTTGCTCTTTGCTATGACGCGCTAGCATCTCCTCTCGAGTCTCTTCCAACGTATTATCTTTTGCACTCATGTTTCTGGCTGTGATTATTCTTCATCAAGTCTCACTCTAGATCTCAGGTTTAATTTATTTCACGATCCCAAATACATGTATTTTCTTATTTACCCTACCGATTTCTTTCAACCAATGCTTGGGCCAATATTTTTTCCAAAAATTCTTTTAACCACACCATATCCTCAACGACGTTCATACGCACACAATGTTCGGTTCCAACGTAGCTCGGTTGAGACTACTGAAGAGCTCTTCGGCTGCTCGTCTGAGTGGTTTCTGGATTCAGCCTGCCATTGCCGCCTCGCGTACAGCGCTAATATCTAGATCGAACTCAACTGTGACTTCGGCTACAGAGCAGACTACCCCCCCTCCTGCTGCCGCAGCCGATGCAACAACCAAATCGCGCCCAAACTTCCGTCAAAATAGAAGACCCCGACTGTCTCTTGAACAACGTACTGCTTTGGAGTCCAAGTATGCTGAGATTGACGAGCTACTGAAGAACAACAAAACGGCGGAGGCTTCAGCCCTTTTTATCGACACATACGATTCTGAAAATGCGTACGTCCTGCGATACTTCAAAGAGGAGGATAGATCCAATCGACTGTACATAAAGCTGTTCAACAAGGTTTTGCAAGCCCATCAGCGCGGCCAGGATGAAGGTGTCATACCTCTTCGTGATCTTTTTATCAAGTACCTAGACGGTAAGCTGCTGTTTGGATGGATGTGCTCAGAGGTTATTCTTTTCGAAGTATTCAAAGGGCGTACAAACCAGGGTCTTGAGGTTTGGGTCAAGTTTTGGGAAGCTTTAGGCGATGTTACGCGGGTCAGAGAACTCGACAACAGGGAAGCTGCTCTTGCTGCAATGATTGCTTACATTGGAAACTGCGTGAGTGAAAATTCAAAGCCGGTTTCAAAAATCGCTCTCTACCTTGTACCTCTTGAAACGGTTCCTGATGATAGCGATATTCACAACCTGTTTCGTTCCTCTAGATACCGCTTCGACCAAAGCTTCATCAACTCTGTTCTAGAGGGTCTCAGAGCCATTCGTTTGGAGGCTCTCAACCCGGCAGATCTCGATTTCTTAAATTCTCTTCCTGTGGATAGACCTCTAGAGCTCGAACACCGCTACGCTGAGTGCAAGCAGCATGCCATTACTTCTGGAGTGCCCCTTCCTGAGAGCACATATGCACGTTTCATTTTTTGCTTTGCAGAATCAGGAAGAATACAACAAGCTTTTGATATTTGGAATGATCTTACTCAAAGCGGTATTGTCCCATCTGTGCAGTCATGGAACATGCTGCTCAAGGCCGCTGCACTCTCCAAGGACAAAAGCGTGATTGTCACCGAAGCCATCATTTCCAAAATGGAGGAGGCTGGTATCAAACCTAATGCTGACTCCTATGGCACTTTGATAGATATTTACTTCAAGTCTGGCCAACCCGAGACTGCTATGGAAATTTTTGAAAAAATCCAAAAGGGTGAGATCGATGTCACAACGAATTTGAAGATTTTCAATGTAATGCTTAATGGCCTGCTCAACGCCGGGTTTGATAAGATGGCTCGTGATCTTCTTGACGAAGGAATTCAGCAAGGATTGTCTCCAGATGTTATTGCGTTCAACACCTTTATCAAAACATTTCTCAAACAAAAACGATACAGTGAAGTTGATTCCATGCTCACTATCATGGCAGACAACGGCGTCACCCCAAATGTAGCGACTTATACTAACGTCATTGACTGCATGTACAAGTCTGCCAACCAAAAAAACATTAACCCCGAGAATTACGTTAATGACCTTATAAAAGACATGAATAGCAACGGGATTCGAACAAACACGCCAACCATCACTGCCATCATTGACGGTCTGGCAAAGTCTGGAAGTGGTACCAAGGCTGCTCACGATTTGTATGAGCTTATGAAGCGCAAACGATTGCGACCTAACTTGCGTACTTTCACTGCCCTCATTAATGGTGAAATTCTAGCAGGCAACATGAACCAAGCTGTAGAATACTTTGGCCAAATGCGCCAGTTCAATATTTCCAAACCCACATCCAGTTACAACCAGCTAATTCAAGGGTTTGCTAGTCGTGGGCTCATTTCACAGTGCATGGATTATTTCAGACTAGTTGCAGCTGATCCTAGAGCTCCCCTGAACCGCTACACGTATACTTTTGTGTTGCAAGGATGTGTGAACGCGCGCGATTGGGACTCTGCTCGAGAAGTTCTCAAAGAACTCAACAAGGAGCCAAAGAATTTTAATACTGGTCGCCCTTTGCTGAAATTATTGAACACCTTGTCTGCTGAGGGAATCAAGGTGCCTTCTTTCCAGGTTTCCAAAGTAAGTGAGGATCAAGAGCTGGATCATGAGCAAGAGCAAAGTCAAAGAGTGGCTAAGACTGGGGAGCAGCAGTAAATGAAGCGATGCAATCGTTGAATGTACATAGTTTTAAATGTTGTATATAGTATATTAAATGACGCAGATAAAGATATGAAATGCGTATTTCAATATGCTCCACGTTTTTTCTCGCTTTACTTTGAATGAAAGAGGATGCCAATTCTGGCTGGATCTTAGCAAAGACTACATGGCCATATTTAAAAATTTCAGAGTTTTCTTACCGTCTTATAGGAAAGATTAGAGCCTGATTGTTATCTATAAATACTGTCAAGACTATAGAAACACTTTACATAGATACTAAATATATGCATGGCAGTATCTTCAGCAGCCGTAGTGAAGTCTTTCCGAACTGCCGTTGAGTAATAGCATTAGGTACTGACCAATCCAAAAAAAAAATTTGCAAAAAAAAAGACCATTTAACAGTCTTCGTGTTGCCCAACCTCTTCAAAAACTCAAATCTGAGCCCAAGGGTTTATTGGAACTGCTGCTGTTTCATTTATATATGTATATATTTTATGGGCTATTCAATGACTAGTACCGCTATTTATTTATGTTCATATCACGTTGAACCCTCATAGTATTGATATAACAGGTGTCCTCTTATATTTTTATTTAGCCTTTATTGAGACTCATCGATTTCATGGCACACTAAGACCTCATTTTCCCGCTTCTAGGAAAATGTTCCTTTTCTCTCCTATTTGTTTATTCTTTTGAAAAAAAACAGATTCTCACTATCTCTGTTTCGCATTTATATGAAGAGCGTCTTATTTTACGGTACCATTTCAAACTATTCAGGCAAAGCTATGTAGGAGCGAGTATTTTCAAACTGTCGTGAAGTTCGATACCTTAGGGCCTTAAAAAAAAAAGGAAGATACCTTAAGCCTGTGTTGTGCAATCTTAACAATCATTATTTGTGCTTTTAGCGATAGGTGTACGGATATACGGAGCTATCCAGTGCTTACAGCTGTGCATAATGTAAAGTTAAATTTGCTTTCGCGACTACATAAAATAGTTTTCAATAGCAGAAACAGAAGCAGCAGCATTAGCAGCAACAGCAACAGCAGCAGCTAAAGCTCAAGCTGGACCCTGATTAAGATACGTTTACAATCAGAGTTTTGCAAAAGAGATATGGCAGCCCACCTTTTCAAATCATTTTAATTGGTTTGAAAAAAACCCAGTAGCGTTCAAACCAAAATGTTGAACTCTTAGGCATTCAAATTCGAACAGTACAAGCTGGCCGTCGCAAGTATAGGCGAAGCCATTGCCGTATGGCAGAAATTGTGCTGAGTACGCTAAACGAAGCCCTTTTAAGCTTGATATAAGCGGGAAAATAAGAGTATCTAACGGTAGCAGAATCTGATAAGTAGGTGTTTGATTTAGTTTTCTGGTATACAATTTTGCGAATCTTAACAAAAAAAAAATAGAAAAATTCCATGCCAAGATCCTAGCCAAAGCAGTACCACAACAGACTATGACATTCCTTAGAGCCAGGATCCTGCCAGCTTTTTCAGTTCTTGTATTTTGTTTTCTATATCCTACTCAGATGTCTCTTTCCTTAAGCAGGTATACTAATACACACCAGAAAACCAAAGTTGAACACACAAGCCACGCCTGATTCGGAGCAAGCCAAGAACCAATTACCAGCTACCAGGATTTGATTCCATACACAAAGACCGAGAAATCGCAAGTTAAAATTTACAAAACGTTACAGCCAAGACAATATTTTAAGCTGATAGATGAGAAAAAGGAAAGAAATAGAGAAACCAAAAGCCAAAACCAAAAAACAACACACACCCGTGTAACAAGCGACACTCAAGACATTGCGTAACGCGCATCGCCCAAAAAGCTCTCCAGCATCGGGACGGTCGGGTTTTCAGTTCTGTAATTGCAAAATTGCAAGATCGCGGTCGGCAATTAAGCGTGTGTCTGCGGGTGTGTCTGCGAATGTCTGTGTGTGCGCAACGATCTCCAATTTTCAAAAAACTTGAAAAAGGATTGCCACTACGCCATCAAAAAATTTCATATTCCAAAAGAAAGAAAAAAAAAAAAACTAAAAGCAAGTGGTTGTAGTCTAAAATCAACAACGTGAGCGGAATAATAGGCTATGCTATGCTAAGCTAGGCCTTTTGAATGTCTACTTTGCCATGAATTTGTTTTGCTGTCAAGCTTGTTCAGATATTCTGGTCAGCTGTCTAAAATTGGAAGCCATTTCCGAGGCACCTCCAATTGTCGCTCATCCGGCGGTTTTTGATTGATCAAACCTTATAGACTGCAGCCGACAACCTTCTTTTAAGTGGCCTTTTTGATGGCTGTCAGTGGAGATCAGTACTTTGCATTAAAGATTAACAGGTGTTATGTACAAAAGAAGAAGTGGTGGAAGAAGCTAACTTTATCTAGAGCATACTTTAAGATGCACGCATTGAACAAAAGCAAAAAAAGAAAAGAAAGGCAAGCATAATTATATCAATCGTTCCTTGGTGTACAGAGTAGGACAGGCAGCGCACCGCAAAAATCAGGTCAATGTTAAACTAGACTAGACTAGTCTAGTTAGTTTGTAGTTCTAGTCTAGCCATGATGGGATGCTTCTGTTAGAAGCTGGCTTGTAATCATGCTCAGCAAGTAGAACACTGCCCAGTCTACATGTAGAACTTTGAATCATTAACCAAGAACCAAGAAACAAAAAAAAGAATCAATTTAGTGTCTGTCTATGTCTAGTCCATTTGCAGTCAATAATTTATTGATATTATTATTTTATCTGCACGTGCTCAGCCGCAGCTGCGCCAGCAAGTTGCCACCGATATCAATTGCAACTGAAACTGCAATGGATTGATCTCAATGTAGTGATCTCAGCTGTAAGTTTTGGCTACTTTTTTTTTCTACTCCAAGAGCTTTGTTCTACAATGGATCAAGTGATGTGCTAGAATTCGAGAGTCAAAACACATTAGGAATAGGGCGCATATATTTATAGCTTAAAAGGATTATTTTATTTATTTTTTATTTATTTCATAATTCTAGATTTGCTAGTACATGAACGTTGTACGCCGTACGTCTGCCACCTGTTCTAGTCCATTCTGGAAATTCTCAACTTCTCACCCTGTGTATACCGTAGAGAGCACACAACATACACTTGTAATGATCGTGATTGTATATTCAAAATGTTTCAGTCATGAAGTCATATAATCTGAGATATATATTATACGTGAACTCTTGCTATTTACAATGAATTCTTTTTCCGACATTCAATTTAGTTACAGTCTGCTATAACTTTTTACGTTTCCATTACTCCAAGTATTACGCACTGTGCTCCTCTAATGTTTTTGCATTTCCTGTATATGCTCTATGCTTCTCTGCAATAGAGGAGGATCTGCCAGTTGTGTTTGAGGTGGATGAGTGGCCAGGTGTAAGGACACGTTTCTGAATGAAAACTACACTAGGCTTGGGGGTTCCACCATGGCTAATTGCTGTCCTGGCCAGCCCATCTCTTTAAGCTGATGGAACTTTTTTCTAAAAGGTTTCGGCTCGGTTTTCTCAACAATGGCCGGCTGATCTCTATGACGAAAGGTAAATGCTGCCTTATCATTGTGAATGCATTGCGGGTCTCCGTGAGCAAAACGTATTCTTTAAGTTTAGTATTTCAAATTTGCAAGCTATCATAATTGATATTTGTCAATAGCTAAAGCTTTCAAGACTCTACAGTTTTATTGAATGTAGTCGGTATAGAATAACAGAAGTAGGTGTTGTTATTTGAAGCTGGATATGGAGTTTAGAGGGCCATAGCCGAGAGTTGAGAGATTAACTAAAGCTTTCTAGTTGTCTTTAACTCTCAACTACAAAATTTCAAAAGTTAAAATTTCAGAATAAACAGATAATCCTTTTTTTTTTTTGGTGAAGATTAAATGGTAGATTTTGAAAGCTTGACGCTGAATCAGGCGTCGTAGCATTTTCTAGCCGCCACAACTCAAAAGCTGCTGAAAAATCACGGATGCTTAGTTTTGAAAACTTTTTTTGTTTAGTTAATCTCGGATTTCAAGTCTAGAGGCTTCATTGACTATTGACCTTGCGAGACACCCTTGCAGACGTTGTATAGAAAAACGAATGAGAATACGAAAAAAGATATTGATGACTGCTACTGGTACACTTCGAAGTATGCTCACGGCAATTTGTCCAAGAGTGGGAAGATCTCAACTCGCGACTTGTTTCTTTGACTTGTAGTTTGAATGATGATTAGACTGAGTGGACAGAAAACTCAGGTAGTGATGGAAAAAATTCCTAGTAAGCAGGTGTTATTAGAAAAAATTGACAATATTTTTTCCAAGCTGTATCACAACCTCATTTTTACTTGAGCTTACTTAATTTGTGGTTTCTTGACCTGTAGTTGGCGAAGGATGAGCATTTCTTCCTCGAGCCTCAGAGACTTTTGCCTGAGATATAAAAGCTCTACATAGCTCATGTTTCTTATAGAGAAAATGAGTCTTAGAATTTTTTTTCATCATCAATCATGTTTGCGTTTTTGTTTAAGGCAAAACTCCAGCTCGCCAACATGGTATATTGCAGTTGTTAAACCAACCAGTATTTGCGCGTCAGCCTGCTTAGTTGACAATTATCAGACTACAAAAAGCCTGCAAAAATTTGGTGGTTCTTGACTTTTCATGTTTACAATGATGCAGAAGCTTTCGATAGCTTAGCGCTGGAACTCAATGGACAGCACAGAGATTATATGACTCAAAAAATTAACAGGGCAACTCAAAGGCTTTTCACAATACAAATTTAATACTTTAAAAGGTTTTTTGCAGTAGATAAAACTTCAGCTGATTGAAGCACAACAGCTTGGGCAGCTGTGCTATTTGAACAAAACAGCCTGCTATACTCTATTGGTACACAGGACTAAACGCAAAGGTAGAAGCAAGCTATTACTGCTTGGATATTCTCACAACGGTTTTAAATGTAACCCGTTTAGTAGTTTTGGTAGTTGTGATACTATTGGTTTACATGTCTGGCCGTCACTGATCGCGGACAGGCTTTCGAAGGCTGGCATCCTCAAATTTATGTAAAGATCTAGATCTCGCTTGATAACTGGTTGAAAATTGAATAGAAAAAAGGACTCTGTAATTTTTTGTTACCGTAGTACACAACAAACTTACTTCAGCGCGGAAGAAGAATTTTCAAAAGTGATTCAGGGATTTATCAACGGTGTGTAGATGTGTTTGTAGTGAACTTTGTGTAATTAAAATCTATGCGGCTGTTTGCAGTTCGCTTATTAATTAGTAATCATAAATATTGACCAATTAAATCAATATATTTGGTGGGGCTGATGAAAGAGTGTAAATTCTAAAATGGAATTTTTTTGGTTCACACCTCCTCAAATAAAACAACTGTTTGAAGAAGTCAGGTCCGCTCAAGCCAATTCCTAGAACCAGGTCAAAAAACACACACTTGAAATTTTTTTGAATAGTAGATAGTTATTTGATCCCATGATTATCTGGATACCATAGTTGAATGCAACTACTTGTACATGTGGCAAACTCCAGTAATTGAGAAGAGATAATAACGTGTGGCAAAGAGAAGGCCTACCTATTGGTTTTAACTAGGGCATATTTTTTTAGAGGTTGTCTGTTAAGAGATAATAACCCTCTTCTTTAATGTGGTATACAGTTGTCTGGTGTTTTTGCTCTTAGAACCGTGTTGGTAGGTCAAATGTTGACTCAACACCTGACAGACTCACATTAGTAGCTCTTGATCATTCAGCTGCTGGCAAAAGCACAAATGCGAGCTTTCCATATTTTGAAAAGATATTCAAGCGCACTAGGTCTATGTTTTCTAGATTGAGTATGATAATGAATTAAATAGTGAATCAAAAAAAAAAATTGAGTTAGGAGTTGTTTTTGCATTTTTGCCACATGGGTTCAATACCAGTATGCTTAACAAAAAAATTTCACTTGAAAATCATATTTATTGCCAATTCAACATCTACTGTACTAGTTAGCTACATCCATAGCTTACAAAACTCGTGTCGTGTAGAGACACAAATTGATATAAAAAATAACAATAGCATAGCCTTGAATGGCTTTATTGCCACGCGCTCTTATTTACATTTACCGGAGAACTCGCAGCACCGTTCACGTAGTTTTATGGGACAACAGAGCTTTTCTCAAAGCTTCTTGCTGAGCAGAACGCTATACGAAACCATAAATAAAGGGCGTAACTTACTACATAGAAATACTGGGCGGAAATTCTTCAACGTTTGGTATACAAAGCGCCCGTGTAATTCAATTCTCTATTATAAAATTGACATTTAATCGTAGTGCTAGGTAGGTATACCCGTGTACTTGAACTAGAGTAAGCTCTGCTTTTACGAAGGCTCCGTGAACCGAAAAGTTCTTTTTTTTTACTTAGAACCAATTTTTCGTGTTGGCAATCATAGCATATTTCGGGTACTACTCAATTTGGCTCTAAGAGCCTTTGGACAGACGGGTATTTGTAGCGTTCCAATTTAAACTTGAATTGTGAACTCTTTTGCCCGGATTTGAAAAAAAAAAGTCTGGCCGTACGTTCGTGAGATCTCAAGAAAGCAACAATTTCAGGGCGCCGCCGTTGAGTACTAACATCTAGATGTTTTCACGGGCCAATGGCTGGAATGTTTTTTTTTTTTGTGTGTGGCAAGTGTAGAACTATTGGTGCAATTCACTGCAACTCGTTTGGTTGGCCTATAGTCGCGGTCGTTGTAGCATAGTATAGTATAGTATGCCGTATAAGCTGCTGGGGTTCTTACGGTTGCAAGGAGCTGACTCCGCTTCCGACGTTGTTCCGGCAGCTTTCTTCAAGTGTCAGTATTTAGAGGTTGACCTTACTCTACAACTCCAACTGGCAATTATAGAGCGGAAGTCCGGCAGAATCTTCACCGTATACGGTATTTTCATGGGCTCGAGCAAGTAGACATATGATAGGGTAGATATGCAGGGTAACAATATCAGTGCATTCACCACAATATCCATAATAGGCCATCAATGGGCTTCCATCGCTATTACAATAGATACACCAGAAACGCGCTTTGTGCTTAAGTTTGCAGTACCACTATAACCATAGCTTATGCACTTTATCTAGAACAAATTGAGCTCTACAATTTATATGTAGACATATGTAGATCAGCAGAAATGTAGCCACTTTAAATTTAGGACAAACAATAACATAGATAAATATCTCTACGACAGTTCTAGAATAGTCTCAGCTCAAACTTAAATTTACATAGTGCATCGGCATAGTAGTCAAATGCTAAATATTTTTTTTCAGCTTTTTCCAGCACCATCTGGACTGTTCTTCAATTGTGACTTGCGTAAAATCATATACGTGGAGCTTCACTAAAAATTAAGAATTGTTTCTTTCATCTTCTGTGTGCCGCGGCTATTATGATGATTACAAGTGTAGCCGGTTGAGCCTATATAGCTGTCACTCCGAGGTTTGACCTTAAGATCACTCCACCAGCTTTCAAATACGCTGGTCACTTGGGCACAAGGGACACCCGAGGGTTTTGGCTGCTAGTATGATCAAGATGGGATTGCAGCTTCAAAAGCCGCCGCCTCTGCACTGCCCTCTCGTTGGGGTGGTGTTTTCATGCCAATGCAAAAAAACCCAAACTCTTCAGAGCTTGCAATTCATTCATATCATTACGTATCCAGGCAAAATGATCAGCTGTAGTGTATTCCTTAGCTATATTAAAGCCTCCATCAAAAAGTGGGCAATGCTCTAAAACTTTAGGCACAACGGACCTACGAAAACCATTCTCAAATTTTCAATAAATCACCTTTAGAAAGTCATACAGGCATATGTGAGACACCTATAGAGGACAACAACGAGAGTGACAACTTTCAGCGGCCACATTAAGATGTAGCTGTACACTTTTAGATATGGCGTCTCATATTGTTTCTCTAAAAGCCACTCTTTGATTTCTTTTAAAGTTACGAGTGCTATTGATGTCCTGCTGATAAATCTTCCTGATGCCTTTACCGATAAGTCTGGTCATTCACCAAAGCTGGATTACGCTTCAGCATGGCCAAATATCCAGTGCTTGGTGTTCCCTTTTGGCTCGTTATAAGGTTCCAGTGAAACAACCCTATCAATTGAAGCTCACGGATTCCTGATCCCAGCCCATATCACAATGTGTTAACGCTTGACATATCCCTTTCTAGCTCAGAGAATCTCCTCAATTTTTATGACGTTCATGAACGCAAGACCCTTTTATTCTTGTTGATATCTGATGTGTAGTACGGGCTTTTTTTTTCCTTTTGTGTCTCTCAACTGCTATTTTTGTACATCTACCGTTCGGCCACGCAGGAAAGATTTGGCGATGTTGGCAAAACGTCTGGGCGGATATATCAAACGTCATAGCGCTGAGCAGGATTCATTCGAAAAATTACAAGCTTGGCAAGAAGTTCTCTTCACTCTGGATATGAAGGTATTGGCTTCTTTCGTTGTTTGACAACGCGGTAAAACGTAACTTCTGGGATTCTGGGCGCAAAACCAATAAAGGTAACACTTGAATGTGACTCGACAAGTTCGCTAGCAACCCGTTTGCGAGGGGTATGCTTTGCGTATTCTACGGTAATGGATATCATGAATATGGCTGGCAATACGAAAATCCAAGGAAATAAAAAAGGGTCTCGGTTAGGGTGACATGACAGTCAAGAATATAGTTCTATGCAATCTAATCTTGAGAGACGTACACGTTTATTCGATGGCACGGAGACATAGGCTGCTTGGAAGAGGCGCATTTACCAGCAGCCATATCTATAATAGCCTAGTCTGATGGTTTGATGTGATCGCTTGGCTGGAGTCCATACTACACTTTTGAGAATGCACTCTTTATTTGGAGAAAAAAATATCTTTGCACAAAACTAGCCCTGCAGTCTAAAGCAGGTTTGCGCAGAGTTGACTATGAAATAAATCATCTAACAGAGTCTGCCCTAGAGGGGCCCAAGTACTGTGCTGCATCACTTTAAAACACGTTTGAAATATTGAAAGCTGGAAGTTTTGGCTGTATTGAACTGCGCTGAGCATACAGCGTGGTAATTCTATATATTTAGACTCGCTGTCCTAGTGTGTGCTGAACTGGTGTGCCGCCGGTATTACAAAAATTACAGCACTCGGTAACAGCACTCAACTCAAAAACACAAAAGCTCAAAACCTGGGCTGCCAGACACATATTAGTATGTAGATTTTCTAGATATAGATTAAGATGCCACAGCTTTCAAGCAGCCTTACCATAGTCAACTGGCCTATGATGGTCTCGACAAGTGGGGCCGTTTCTACAGTAAAATTCGTTTAGTCGTCACAACATTTGTCAGTCACTGGCCTGGCCATAATACATGCTCAACTTGCGGGAAGCTATGCGGCGTAAACAATCTTTTTTTTTTAAGGGCTTCTGTGCAGAATCCCAAACCATTGGGAAAACCAGGGTTTGTGTACTCGATTTAGTGGCTTTGAACTATGGCTAACTGGGCCAGCCTTCTATTAATTTTCAAGATCTGAGCTTTGAAGGTTCCAAATAACTGAGATTTTATAAGACTTGAACTTTTTCAACTTCTTACTTGTAATCGATATGCTCCTCGGCTACTTTACGAATTCAAGGCAGAATTTAGAGCTCAATACACTCTTTTCAGGAGCTCTTCGTATAGGCCAGGTCTAGCACGCTATGTTCTAGTCCACTGATTATGATGGTACGTATGACCTGCTGCTTTGCAAAGTCAAATTTGTTTTCCAGTCACGATAAAGAGACGCTGCTTTTTTCTCCTCTCTCGATACAATGTTCTTCACTACAGCTGCTGATGATAAATGAAAATTAATAACGGTAGCAGTAGCTGTTTACAACTCTAATAATAAAATCGATCGTAATCGAGCATTGAAAAATCAGACCAGTCCTGTATAGGCTAGTGGAGTCTACAGTAGACCTCCATAATGCAGCCGAGCATTGCTTTAGTTGATCAAGATACGATGAGGTTGGTTAGACCTGTTTTAAGAGTGGCTAACCACTTTTAAGAGCTTTTCCACCAATGTAGAACTCCGCATCTGCTTGTGCGTGATGGTACCAAAACGGTTAGTTACAACAACATCTAGAGCCGTTCTACAATGCGTGCCAGCAGCCAAAGTTGTCCAAGGTGGAATCCAAAGAGAAAAAAAATTATTTTCAAGACTACAAAGAATACTTGGTAACATCAACCCTTGGTGACAATTGCGAAGCATGAAACATCCCTTAGACTAGGACGAGAGCTAGACTAGATTCTAAAATCCCAAGCCTCCTAACTAAACCATAGAATTACCGTGTGCCCAAATCATGCATTTATGTGTCGGTTCAGTTTGTGTAAAAAGATTTAGTAAACGATCACCCACTATTATTTCCATATCAGATTACCGCTATCCGCATACCCAAATGTGGGGACCTAAACGGCCGTAACCGCAAATAATAATTCACTTATAGCAAGGAGCAGGAGTCAGGTAAACCAATCTAATTTTAATGACACTGTTCTATACACATTTCAGCAAGCAACAGAGCTACGGACTGATGCTTATTTGGTGAAGACTACCGGAATATGTGATGGAGACTTCAAAATCAATGTAAGGTAAACTATAGAAACTAGGCTTGGTGGCTTTTGAAAACGTCAGATCTATATATTCTGAGATGCTCAACAACCTTAGATCTTACAGATCCATTATATACAGAGGTCCAAAGGATTGGAAACTCAGAATCTGGAAATCCAGAGGAGCTGATTTGCAGATAAATGCAAGACAGAGGGGTTCTTAGGAATATACGAATGCGCTACTCAATCAAGTATCATCTAATGTTGATAGAGGTTCAAATCTGCTTTCAAATCTGCTTTCAAATATTAAAGAAAAAGTTAAAAAAGATTAAAAAAGATTAAAAAAATAAAAAAAATAAAAAAAATAAAAAAAATAAAAAAAATGAAAAAAATGAAAGAATAAAAAACCTTTTTTTTTCCTACCGAGAGCGCTTATTTTGTTCTAGAGGTATATTTTTCTACACATTTCAGGCTTCTAATTGGAAGAAACTGCACATCACTCACGTAGGTGCTACATGTTCAAGCTCTGTGGCTCCCAAGTAATTAGAGCCTCGTCTATTCCGACAAAGTCTCAGAACAACATGAGTTTAGCTGGCTAGACTGTCAAGTCGAACGTCGCATTTACGGTTAAACACGACCTTGGTTGTTTGCCAAAGCAACGGGAATACAGTCTCTGGATTCCCTGTTATGATGTGCCCATATTCAACATGTGCTGGCTCCTGCTTTACTTGACTTGAAAATGCTGTTTGAAACTACCAGTAAATCTCAACAGAAGAGGCTCTTCTCATGCCTCCTGAGTAGATCTGGACCTTCAAGCCTTGCCACGTGTGTTAAATTTGACCAGACTAAGACATGGTAACTATACTTCATGACTGGCCAAACGTTCCCACTTTGTATCGAACTCTTGAGAGTCTCCCATCGCTACGTTTGAAACAAAAGAGGAAGTCATTACCAGCATTCACATATATACCATTTCTGTATAGAGATGATTGGCCATAAACCTCTGGTCTGGCCGTTTTTTTTTTGATACTTCGTTTAGCAACTGCTCAACTGTATGGCTGCAGGTCTTCCACGATGGACTCGTCCAGTGATTCTTCTTAAGAAACTTATGGTTGAGGAGAACGAAAAAGCCTCGTCAATCGGCATCTTGGATGATGTCTGACCTAATAATAAACCTTATTTTCATCCTGTAAACTTTAGCCAGCTAGGCCGTAGAAAAGCTACAAGAATTTTGCACCTTCTCTGATTGAAAAACTCTGAAAACATCCAACGCAGGGCTCTTGCACTCAAACATCAAATTGAAGGTCACCTCTAGTAGAGCAGGAGGCTTTTTCTATGAAAGCAGATGTTATTTCTCATGGTGGTCTAAGGCTGGGCCTGTAATTATTATGTCATTTCAGGGGACCGTAAGGCAGAAAATATTCAAACCAACCTCTGAGAGCCTAGGAAGCACGCAAATTTTGACCAACATATTTCTCTTAAAGAATCGCTCCATGTCGCTCTTCTTGGAGAAACACAACGTCTCACATAGTGCATTCAAGCCTTCGTCATACCTAAAACGAAAAAAAAGCTTGCATTTTATCTGTTGTTAAACGCATTTTTTTTTTGCTTTGCCTATAATATTAGTTGCCATTTTTTATTATTCACAAAAATAAGTGACTTTTGAAAAGCTGGTTTATACAAATTTTCACAACCAACGAAAAAAAGCGCATAGGCCGAAACCATTCGATATTTTGTGCTCGCTCAAGTATATAGAGCTGAAATTAATTCTATGGTCAAACCTATCCAAGACTTTGTAAACACCTATTTACGTATACATTATTATTCAAAGCACCTGAGTAGGAGATGCATTAGCTACGTGCGTATGTTCTCAGTCAGATCAATTCACCTCTTGTTCTAGATCACAACGGTTCTCAATCATTCCACTTAGCAACTTGTTCTACCCACGAGTAGCTCGGCACAAGCCGTGCTGAAATTAGTAGAGACGTTGCTATTGGTTTTGAAAGATAACATTATTATTATTACAGCTGAAAACATCTTAGCAAATGCCTCTTTATCACCCGGAATGCCGGTAGAACTCTGAATGATTTAACAAAAATATAGGCCCCGTGATGACTCTTTGCCTAGCATGTCTTGAATCAGCCCGCTTTTACAGAATTTTGAATCAACACGGCTAATGTTCCCTTAGTTTGTACACAAGGCTGCACCAGGAAGTGTCAATGTCCTGAAAATGCGTTCTGGTATACGACGGCGTTTATTTTGATTATAATCTGTATCAATTCCATTTAAATACTGTTTATGATGTAATCGATTCTGCAATGAATCAGGGAGGGCATTCATTCTGCTTCTCTTAAGAAAAATAGCTTGCGTGAATCTAGTGGAATGCCATGTGATGTGTATTTTTGATCTTTTCATAGTGTAGCTTTTTCCAGTTGACTACTTTGTGCCATTCTATTCTACATAGAAGCTATCTAACCCATTCATCACATCTACACATATGTACTCCATTCTATCAGTCACTGCATAGAATTACAAACGAAGTAGGTATAGACTGTATGTTATAAACAAACGGCAACAGAAAGAAGCAATGAGCATGCAAACAGCTATCTAGAGACGAGTAATAATAAGGGACAAAGATAAAATAAGACCTTCGTTTGCAGTTAGTGTTTTGAGCGGAGGTGCGCAGACGCCTATTACAAGTCTTAGCACTTTTGCGTGCAATTGCTGGACTGCAAATCAGTTCATGAGCATTTTTTACCCTCTTGTCCTAAGCCTAGAGGATAAGCGACAGTTGCTTCGGTCTATGCCTTATTGAGTAAACATTCGTACAGTGTATCAAGCCAGGCTAACTGAGTATATCGATCCTTGTACGCTCGCCATACCTGACGATATGGTTTTTCAAGAATTGCATTTCGATGCCTGTGCTATGCATAATTTCTGAGACACTGTTTACTCATGGCTTGAATGCACAAACTACAGCCATACCCTCAAGTGTGCACGTACAACTAAATGTCTCAAGCTCTTCATTTGAACAGTCTACTATAGCCGAGTGTTGAGCATTAATAAAAGTCGTACGAGCTCAAACGTCAAGCCACTGCTGCAAAACGTATCAAAACGTTCAAGTTGGGCCCTAGAGAAGACTTCAAAACATGGCCTAGTGGGTAGCTTTTGTATTTGATTAACTTAGAACCCTATTTATTTGTTATTTGATCTTCATTTACTGAATGTATTTAGCAGCAAAGCAAGAAAGCCATACAAACAGTATTTTTGCAACAAATTGTAATAGCTTTTGAGTGTACAAGATACATTTGTGCCGCAGATTTTTGCCACAATACAGGGCAGGGCCCTCGGTGTAACCAAAGGTTTTAACTGATATTAATCTGAACACTAAGCAAAGAATAGAGATCATGATGTGCACCAAAGCTTCCCTCTCAGTTTATTGTTAAAAGGTTTGAGTTGCAAAAACGTGTTTTGTTTTCTTAAAAGCACGACATACAGCTATAGGCGTTGACACCTGTAGTGGCAAATTTCAAACATGCTGGCTTTCTGTTAAGCAATTGGTCATTTATAATATGTCAATTTCTTCATCCGCTCTTTTTCCAATAGCACTGTTTTTTCTGTAAATGAACGAATGGGTTCTGGGATTTTGTTGAACACTCTCTACACGTCTTTTTTTTCTTAGATCAATCAATTTAATATCCTGGCTGAACGTGAAAACTACACTAGCTGTAACAACTACTTGTACCTAAAGAAGAGAAACACTTCTTGTCTGATACTCACCAGTTTAGCTTACCTGCCGTGTTAAGGTTCAAGTGTGTCGATAGTGTCGGAGTGCTCTCTGAGTCTGTAATGAGTCTCAACGCTAAGGAAAACTTGTTTGTGTATTTCTTCCTTCTCCTTTCAGGGGGAGCTAATCGCGTTGCCGCAAGTCAGCCCCCAATTCGCTCTTGAAAGGTCTGCGCTCCAGGCGTTACTGGCCCGTTTAACAACGCATGCGTAAATCCACCTCTCAAAAGGGCGGAGAGGTCTTGAATACGCGAAGAATTAAGTGAGTGAATAAATATATCGATTTCTCGTCTATGAAAGATTATTCGGAAACCAAGAAAATAAAGGAATAAAACAGGTAAAAGTGAATTAAAAAACAAAGTAGATAAATTTTCCCCACGTCTGTATCAAATACAGTTAAGACGTCTTCATTCTTTTTTTCCTTGTCTTTATGAATTCCTTATACCAAAATTTGCATTGTTGTAAGTGAAATCCCGGATTGCTCTTAGGAATTCCCCTCCTCCGAACCGAACGAGTCCAGTCAAAAACGCCCACGCTTGAAAGAAAAATGACCTCTTCTAAAGGTTCCCCTCCTCCAAACCGAACGAGTTCAGTTAAAAACGCCCGCGCTTGAAAAAAAAAAGACCTTTTCTAAAGGTACAAAAAAGCCGCAAAGGAAATTTCATTAGATCATCTCAAAATGCTTGTGGAAATTTGAACCCTCTTTGACTGAGTAGTATAGTTGTTGCGGTATTGTTATCCAGCCTCAAATACGCCTATTTTAAGAGGTTTTACTACTGATCTTAGAATTACCCATGGTAGTGAACCCAGCCTCTAGTTACTTCATTAGAAGATGCAGTGGCTCAATGGTAGAGCATTGGATTCCAATTAAATGGTGTAACCATCCAAAGGCTGCAGGTTCGATTCCTGTCTGCGTCAAATATCTTTTTATTGGACACATTAAACAGTGTCCAGTTCTTGTGTTTGATAAAGGTATTGAAGTCTCGGAGCCTGCATTTGTAAATAGCTAAGGTTTTAGAATGATGTTTTTGGACAAAAGGTATCCAGCGCAAACAGCAGCAAAGAAAGCTCCATGCACTACGGTTGAGGATATGCCGTTCGTAAAGATTTCCCGCATGATATAAAGCAGTAAAGCCAACGGTCAGCAGGTTCTCTTCCGTCACGTCTCAAACAGTTTAGACAAAAAGCATTTACAAATCTTTCAAAGGGGCTGGCCATTATCTGTGTACTGAAGTGTTGATCCAAAATTCCCAACTGCAATATGCTAAATGCATGAGACTGTATGGCGCTCGGGCACCCACTTGGCTCAAAACAGAACCTGTCTATGAATTGAGTAATCTGCGATTCAGTTTCGGTCATTCAGATACTAAAAGTTGTATGGAATATTACGCGTAAATTAGGAATTGAAAATGAATCTTTGCGAGAAGTGATCTTGATGGACTTGGCAAGAGTTTCCCCTGAGCAAAGTAAAGTACTAACTACTACAAACTATCATTAGTTTTGCAGCATTGATAATCTAATGGTAGATCTAGTCTGCGAAATCTATATAATTCCTCGAGCGCCATTATGAATCATGATTCATCATGATAAGACTGATCAAGGTGGAAGCGTCAAACCTTATGAGCTTAAATTAAGCGACAGTTTGTACTAAAAAAACTCAACATAATTAAGAGTCTACCCTAGATATTTAGAATTGTGGGCGATTCGCCTGCTAGACTAGAGTTTACAGTAACGTCTAGACTCCGAATTTTCCGCCGCTGAGTCTTGTTTAGTCACTCGCCGTAAAGTCTTTGGGCTAGTCATAGCGACAAGTCTAGTCGAGAATGAGCGACATCAAACTTACAGAGTGGTTTCAAATCTCTTCCTGCCTTCTCCGTTCACTTGACACTTAACATCTAGGCTTTTTACGCTGTGTGAAGGTAGAACCTAAATCCAGTTCAACTCTCAGTTGTTACATGCTCATGATACATGAGTGAGGCAATTTCGGACTTTCAGAGTGTTTTTACAAGGAAAAGGTCAAATCGACTAGACCGGCAAAGAATGTGCAAAGGGGCCTCTAATAAACTTGAAGAGTATCAATTGTTTTGCAACCCCCACATTTCGAAAATGCATGCTCCGTAGTTTGCAATCACCATGCTTGTGATATATCCAAATGGAGAGCGTTTTTTAAAAAGTCAATATGGACAACAAAAAACTAACGCTATATGTTTTCAAAGTTGTTACAGTTGATTCAAAATCAACATGGCTCGACGGTATTTCTCAAGCAAAATACCGTCTCAAACTTAAGATTATCAGCAAGCAGGATCTGAGATTATTCTAGTTTCTGCAAACAAGTCAATAGCCGGTTTGAGAAACAAACTGTGGCTGCAACCAATATACCCCAAAGCTACGGCAGTTCTGGAGCACAGTATGAACCTGCTAATGTAGTCTGTTGCCTTCAGTCTGACCCTTCGCAATGCACAGTTTGTGTGTGGAAGTTACCTCAAAATCTACCGTTCGTGCCAGACTCACAAAACTTCTGAGAATGTTTTCAGCCCATGTGGCCAAACTCGTGAACTAGGCAGGACTTGGAACAGTGAAAACATAACTAAAACCGAGGGTCGGGTCGAATTCCTTGCCGCCTCTGGTGTATTAAAATTTGTGTCGCTTGAAAAAAAAGTAGACTAGTTTAGTCTAAGCAGCCAAATTTCTCCTGCTGTCTCAGAAAAATGCCAACCCAAAACCCAAAAAAAGTCAAAAACCAGTCGCAAGACGAAATTAGTTAAACTACTTGAAGTTCAGCGTCTTGAACTGCGAATGGCTACAAAAACTACCTGTAAACGAGTTTGGCTATTGGGTTTATTACTCATAATGATTGAGCCTCTAGCCATTTTATCTTTCAAAAGAGTGCTTTTCCTACAGTGCAAATAAATAAGTAGAGCACTCAATGCCCAGCGTGAAATTACGTCAAGCAACTACTTAGATACATATATAGTAATGCAACGGAACGCTTATGGGCTTTGGGCAGCGACTATTCACGCGCACGGTTGTAAAGTTATAAATAATTGGATAATTATGTTCTAAGCAATATATCAAGTGGCCAACTCTCTTTCGGGAACGAAATTTTGACTCAACTGGATAACAATACATCTTAGAAGGTTGCGATACTTAGGTATCGACGTGAAAAAAGCGATTTCAAGCGATGGAGGTGCTACAATCTTTGGCTTTTGAGCTCTTGCGCCACGTCCATGAGCCAGGTTCTTAACAGGGCGGATTCTTCAGGGGAATTCGGCATGTACCCCGATAGATTTATGCCGTGGCTCCAAGACCTGACCCATTTGGCCAAATCTTTTGGTTTCGCGAGCTGAATGTTTCCCAAGAATTGCCGGCCTGGAAACGGATTACTGCGAGAGCGACTGAGCTCAAACATCACACTTAGATGACCTATTCTATCCCTACCGATCTGGATCCCAAGAAATGCCCCAACGTCTGTATTGATCGATTGGTTTGTCATAACGAAGAGCCCTTCGCGCGATGAATCACAAGAGAGACTGGACTCTAGGCTGACTAGAAATATTGGGAAGAATGCCATTGTTGTAGAGGAAGAAGAAGTAATGCTTTCAGTTCAATAGAGGAAATATTTGATAAAGTTATTCTGGATCAAGAAGGCGGACTGCACATGAAAACATATTTATACAAGTGGTATAAGCGTGCTCGTTTAGTCTTACTTGCTTGCTTGACTTCGTATTCATGGCTCGCGACATGCGCATTGAGAAAACAATAAAACAATATATCGTCACCGTGCTTGAAATTACTTCGAGATGAACGGCAAGCCTTTGTCTCATGCAAGCTTATTTCTCGCTGGCCCGTTGAACAGCGCATGGGTGCCCGCAGCTATGCTCACTCGAGTTGGGGACGTTTTGCTTCGATTATCCTTGATTTTCCGTAAGAACATGTCTAATCCACACAATTAGCTGAAACTTGTCTAATACTGCAGGGCTTTTTTGTTTTGTTTGTTTCTTCCTATACAGCAGTGAATTTATAGGCTGGGCCAGTATACAAGCCTGAATTAGTCTTCCCACACGTCCACATTACGCTTTGTAGATGTAGAGCTCTTTTTTTTTGGAAATCTGAATCAATCTATTCAATATTATATTCGTTCAAACAAACCTGTCGCTTGATTGGCTTGTACTTCGTTTTCTCCCAAAAAGCTTTACGAGGACGTCAAGTAAAAACTGTACGATTATGGAACACCAAAAGTCAAAATATGCAAACTAGCAAGATACTGTAATATTGTCGATTTGGTGTTGCCAAAGGATTTAAGATCGAGCCTATTCAAAGCCAATGTACGCAGTTCTTTACTAACCATAAGAACGGTAAATAGTAGTAATCTTAGAATTTTATTCTTCTCTCAAAACCCCAGAACTTGTTGCTTGTCTGATCATGTCCTTTTTCCATCGGTGGTAAATAGCCCTGTTGATTTTCGTGTTATCCCTTGTGACACATAAAGGCGCATCATTAACAACGTTCAAGAAGTCAGCTACCGAAGGAACCTTGCCTAAGTATTGACGGCGAACAAATGTTGGTTGGGCGCTTGGACAGAAATTATTTGTAACATGTAAGTATAGCTCTGGTGTGCCACTCCCGACAATGTGAAGAAGTGAACCAATATCCTGAGATCTCCTCTGATCTTCCACGATAAAAAAGTATTCCTCCAAACTCTTGTCTGGCTGCTGAAACGTGACAAAATCTAGACTGCAAGAATGTGAAGTGCTTCCGTTCATGCTTTCTATCAGCTTAAGATTGCCTGAGAATTCTTCAAGATGACGTCTAAGGTCTAACAAGTCGAAAAGCTCTAGTGTCGCTCGCTGTCAGTATGCACGCTGTTTTTGTGATTGTTTGAGAGATGCTAATTGTTTTCATAGGTTTAGTACGGAATATGATCGCTCCTCATACATGGCCAGTTGCTTGTTTGCATCAAGAGAGGTCGAGCTTTGATGAAGATTCAATACAGGGGCGGGTTAGTCTACATGGACCAACATAGGTACATCAAGTCAAAGAGCATGATCTCAGGCGGCTTCAAATATTTGTTACTAATTTATTACTCATCTTCACATGAAATTCTGTTACTAGTACTGGTAGCCCAATTGTTTAGACCTACTCTCGATATGCTTTGCAAGAAGTGTCATGGATTTTGGAGACGTTTCAGTCATAGTCAAGCGGTGAACGCTTTATTCATTAAAGTCTACTTCAAGTTAAAAGTCGTCTAAGTCAACAACCGTGTTGTTGTATTTCTCAGGGTTGCTCTGCCAATCCCAGTAGAACGTGAGATCTTTCTGGTAGGGGTAAGTACTGTTGATTTCACACTTGGCAATGGGGTCCGGAAGCCTCTCACGAGTGATATGAAGAAAGTCGTCGATAGGGCAAGAGAATCCTGGACCACTTGTGCAGGTATCATGAGGAAGAACAGCATCATTGATAACAAGGCGCACAAAAGTCTCTGATAGTTCGGGGTCAGTGGTATTGGCACAGGATAGTTTTTCAACCGCAAATCGTGTGCCCATAGGAACCAGCTGCGATGTCTTCCAACGATCGTTGAAGCTGGGTTGTTTCCAGTCTAGGTCCTTTGCAGGGGTTACAACACCAAAGGCAGTCAGCAACATCAGAATGTTGACTTCATGAGAGAAAGAGAGATACAGCGCAGTACCGTTTGCAGGACTGGCAGGGCCTTCAAGAAGGGAGAGAGAAGCGTTCGCGACAACTCCGCCCACAGCAGGGACAACAGGGTTTCCAGGACCGCTGTAGTAGTAGTAATCCAGCTCTTGGGCGTAGTCGAATGCAATCCAATCATCAGTAGTGAAGTACTCGCACCAAGGAGAATTACCAGCAACATTAAGGTCATACATGCAGAGGCTCATCAAGTTGGCAATGTCACTGGCAGTCGCATTAACGCCAGGAAGATTAGCTTGGAACCTTTTTAGCGCACGCTCAAGACCGATTGCAGTATATTTAGAGATGTATTCTTTTCTGTAATCGCCGTTGAATCCAGGGCAACCCTCAACAGGAGTCAAAGAGTTAAGACCGGAACTCTCTGTCTCATTGAGCACGATAAACTTGCTCTGCTTGGCCCAGTTCTTTCCAAAAAAGCCACGGGCCACGTTGACAGCGGTAACAACAATTCGTTCCTGGGATGCTGTGAAAAAGGGAAGGGTAACATTCTCTTGCAAGAGATGACCATATCTTTCTTTGATTTCGGATCCAGCTTTGTACATGGATGCATAACCATTGTAAGGGCCCTTAAATGACTCCTTATCGTAGTTGTTAGGGTCTAAAGCAGGAGACGCATAATCGTTCAGCCAGTAAAGGTCGTTTTTGGCTGTTAAATTTTTGTCACTAATCTGGCCAAGGAAGGCAGTGAGGGTTGTTCCGAGATTTTTGGTAGGGTATCTTTCACCATGGCGAATATACAACTGTACCTGCTCTACGGTACATTGCTCAGGAGTATCTCTGTTAATTCCAAATCCTGGATGGGTAGAGAAGGGTCCCTGTCCACCTTGGTGCTTGAGAACATTGAACATGTCAAGCGCTTCTTGCGGGTAGGGCTTGAGGCCTGATGTTAAAGCATTGGAAGCTGATGCGAGGGAAGCCGCTACGCCGAGTAATTGAAGAGCAGTAATCATGATTGAATGAGAGCTGGTGAGTATAACTTGGGCTTTAATGCTCAATTAGAACTTGGCAGTCATAGAAGAATTAGGAGCGCCTTGGCTATATTTATAGTCCAGAGATGATTAACATTTATAAGAGTAAGAATTTGAACATTACGACGCGTATACTTCCATTCTGCAGGAGATCACTAATTGACTTTATCACAATCCTTACAGACTGGCCTATGAAAGCATCATATGCCTATTTTGACTCGTCAATACTCTGTTGAACCTGTTTTCTCGCACTGCAATTAGTACCACGTGGGTATGCGCTGACGCCGTTGCTTGACAGAGTTCGACAACCACTCTCACGACTCAGTTTGGCGAGCGGAAGCAGCCAATATAATGCCATACTATATCTGGCTAATTTCGCACCTTGTTTAATGAATATCAAAAACCATAGCCATGCTCCCGAAGCGTTTTTTTGCAAGCTAAGCTTAGAAGGTTTCTTGGAACCTGGAGATATCAGCGAAAAAAAGAGAGACAAGCTTTTAAAAGTGCAATAGATGTTGCTTATTTGGGATACGCGCATCAACAAGCCGGTACATTAAACACGTCAAAATTTCAGCTGTAGGCCTAGCCCTAGACGTGTGTCATGGCCTATAGGCTCGGACTCTATAGAGTCTATAATGCAATTGTATAACTCTTTAAGGTATCTAGCCCACATGCTGTGGCCCCCCATTATGATTAGTGCCGTTCATAGAACTTCCTGTCCATGAGGAGCAAAAAAGAAGAGATAGTACAAGAGTGCTCCACCGAACACCGACGGCCTCTTAGATAACCCTGAGGTTGCAAAGTTGAGCTTGATTGCGCTGAGCTGATTCTAGCTTAAATTAGGGATGCATGTCGAAGGAGCCGACTGCGCATGTACAAGAATACAAACAATCTTTTTAAAAGAAGAGAGCAATTTCGACTATGACAATTCAAAGTTAGGCGTTTCATGAATGGTGGGGGAGATTCAAAAAGCCCATCACGATGCTCTTTTCAAACCTAGACGGAATTCACTTTACTTTAATCTAGGGTAACATAAACTGCTGTAGCTTAGGCTGAAGAATTGAGCCTCTGGCCTTAAGCCTCGGCGCACCAACTTCAAGTTGGAGTATAGCTTTACATGACTTCAATATCTATCTACTCAAACACGTCAGTATTTTTCAAACTCATGAGACCGTAAACCTGCGGATGAATTAGAAGGCCGCGTGCTTGACAACTTCTATATGAAAAATGGAATATACCGTACACTTGTGTTTGATAACCTTCTGGCGCCCAAGACGCGTTATAGAGACGACTTTCCCATTGATACAGACACTTTCATGTTCCTATCCAAACTTGAGCGACATCACTAAATCACCCACGCGATAAGAATACCGATAGGAGATTGGCCGTCGTCAATGAACGAGCCATTGATTTTTCAGGCTCGGGAACTCCGTTGGCTATGCGCACCTTTCTGCAACCTTCGCCACATTGAGGGCAGTATCTCTCAGTGGCACAGTGCGTATTCAGAAGTGGACGAGAACAGAAAAAACCCTGCTTGAATTCGGTCTAATGACTCTAATCTAGCATTAAGCGAAAGACAAGTCTCACTTCCAAAACAAGAGATCTATATTGCTTCTAGCCGTCTACAGTAGGCTGGTGACCCGTATACTGTATTTGTAACTTGCCCGACGGTGGATTTATTATGCCAAACGCATTCAAGCGACGAATCATACCAAACCTGAGTGAATCTTGCTGAATCCTTGGCGCCAGAAAACTGGCAATAGCTCAACAGTGTCTACCGGTAAATATCAGACGAGCCGCGGGCAGACTTGGCCCAAAGGCTGAAAATTCAAAATTCGGACGTCGAGTTTTTTTTCACTAATAGTCAAGATTGAGGACCACACTGTTATCAACGTTAACTCTATCTTTTTTCAATTTAAAAATTTAAAAAGGAATATGAATCCACGGTACCAGCAAATGCCAAACGGTACAATTGTACCCGACAAATACAATACTGCCAAGCCTCTGAGGTTTTAGTGGCTAAGTGGTAGCTCTGCTTAATTTGGGGGGTGGACAAGTTCGAATTTGTTTATTTGTGTATCCTAGCTCAGTATGCAATCAATTCGGGGTCCTTTTCTCAAGTTTCATTGGCCTTTGAGATAGCAATCCAAGTGATTTTGAAGTATAGATCATGCTCAGTAGGCTCTAAAATAGGTAGTATAATAAGGTCAAATTTCTTACCAGTGGTGACTACTGAATACCCTACCAGTAGTCTTAGCTGTTAGAAGTCTCTTTTGTGCATGAAAGAGCGCGGGCGCCAAGTCAATCCGGGGTTTGACTGCTATTGTACAACAGATTATTCAAGTCGACCATGAATCTATAAATTTGCAATATTACCTATTTATGGTATTTCATGTGCTATTACATTCGATATCCCCGGTTTCACCTACTTAGTAGAAGCTATACGCAGGCAGGATTCATCCATCCTTTCGTTCTTAGTGGCTTAAAACGTTTGCGTGGCTTGTGTGGTAGAACAGTCAGAAGGATTGAGACAGACGGAGTGGCGGGTGTGGCCTACTCTGCTAGAATGATTGAGACAGTAAAAGTCCTTGTGTCAGTTAGGGTGTCCCTAACGGTTTGAGCAGGCTTGCCCTTGACGTACTTGTGAGAGCTCTAGAGCTCTCACAAGTACCGATGGCCACTTCATCAAGTTGTCTTCAACCTACTGGCTCATATTTCCCTTTACAGTAAATTTAACAATTGATGAATGGTCTTCACCATACCAAACAAAAGATTGATAACCTGTCTTGATGCTCACAAATCCTTGCATGCAACCTAGCTGACGCAATTTTGGCAGGGAACACTTGAGTTTATGCACGGCTGAACTACCAGTAGACAGACGTTCCACTTATTGATGAATCATCGTTGAATTTTGAACCACGCGCATGTTAAATATAGCACTGAACATAGTGCAATCTTCACATCATTGTAAATTGCAAACGCACGATTGAGCCATAAATGTTGTTTGTTGAAGAGGGTCAGAAACTTGCTAATATTGCCAGATCATGGATTGAACAACACTGGCATGATCGTGGTCCATTGCAAGAGTTGTACAAGTAGTATATCTATGTTTTTGTGTGGGATGCCATTGCCTGGGCGTCGGAAAGGCGAGTTCTCTGAAAGAGGTCACATTTGCTAGCATTTTAAATCCTTGTATTGTTGCTTGCTTACAATGATTCACTTCATGTGATACTACCGTGCACTATATGCTCTGGTATTACAAATATTTTCCATAATCGCCTAATAAAATCATGGAAGATATTGATGGTTCTCAACGGATATTAAAAAAATATATTTGAAAGGGTTATTCATGTAGACACAGCTGTTGTTTAATGAGTTCAAACAGAAAAGAATGGATGCGACACAAAATGCAGTTATTGAAATGCATGGAACCACACAGATTCTTTAGTAAAGCGAGTAGACCATAGACGATAGGGTGGGCGTTGATGATGGTAACAGCGACTAGCAACGCTACGCTCAACAGACCAGAATGATAGCTAGTGTATGCAGAAACTAGATCCACCAACTTCAGCAGCTGGACTACTCGAGCTCTTGTGAAAGTTCAACATGAAGATGAGACGAAGCCACTACGCAAGTAGTTTATCAGCAATATAGCTAGTTCTCAACAATGGCCTTCGATAATGAAAATAATAAAATTTACAGAATTAAAACAGATGAACTACTCATTCTTGTATGGTAATTCCAGTCCCAGTGCTTTGTGCCAAACGCTACCAGTAGATCGGTTGAATCTGTCAATAGCGCTACCTACACTATCAATAGCAGGCCTGACATCAAGAACAAATGTAGGCTGATCATCTTTGTCCTCTGGCCCAGAATAGTAATCAATCACGTATCGGACCTGCTCCCATTCACCAGTCTTAGTTCCTCTCAGCACAGTCCAGTCATGTCGGTCAAAAGGAGGTGGCACACCGTATTTTGAAGGGTAGATTTTGCCCAAGAATTGCAGCAAATGAGCTCTTGGCGTTGTGTCGTTCGGGCGGCCAGTGAATTTCAAAAGTCTAGGTTGCATTTTAGTAGCCTTAGTATGGGGTTCCTCCCACTTGAGAATTTCGTCCCAAGCTCCTTCGTTTAAGAAATTGTGCACATCAACCATGGACTCCACGGCATCCTCAGGAATCTCGTCAGTTGGACTTTTTCTCAGCATGGCGTTGAACATTTGCTGAGGGGAGGGATACTCCCAAACACCTTCATCCTTGGTAGTACCCCGGGGAATGCTAGAAAGCGTACGATCTGTAGGAAGAAAGGTTGTCTGGCCTTCAGCTCTCTGAGAAGAAAGCTCTGGCATGTTGTTCAAAGGGTTGAGTGCATTGCTATCGGAATCGGGGGGACTAGGGCTGCTGCGGCTGAACCATGAGAATTTTGATCTAGTTTCATGGTCCACAGGACAACCTCCGCCAGGCGCGGATCCAGCTAGCGCCGGGCCGCTGGCAGCTCTGGCCTTGGAACTTGCCAACTTAGAATGGTCAACTGGACACTTGGATGTATCGCCCTAAGAGAGATGTTAGTCACCGCAATTATACTCCTTTCGAGTCTTTGTAAGAGTCTACACTTACAGCTTTAGAAGCTATTGGGGCAGCTGCGAGTTTTTTGTGGTCAACGGGACACACTGCTTTGTCGTCTGCCCAGAACCAGCCCATGATTAAATGTATAATGTGTGTAGAAAATATAAAATCGAAAGAATTGCAAGAATCTCAGGAATCTCGAGAATTAGGTCAGTGTTTGTTACAATCGTTATCCGAGAGGCGAATTTGAAAAGTAAAAATTTTGATTCCGTAATTGCAGCTATTTTATTAGGTCGCGAAGGCACGTGATCTTTAGAGCAATTTTCACCTTTCCAAGTTCAAGTTTCGATAACATAATTGCTCAAGCCTCAAGTCTCAAGTATGAGCCTATGCCACTGGAAGCCTGAATGTCCTGCTTTGTGAACGCGGTGGCCATGTTCATGTTACGAGTCCATAACTTCGCTATAGGCAGTGCCAGCTTTGTACGCGTTCCCATGTATAGTATGTAGTAGGGCATATGGAAGCCGTTTTCCATTTTGGGAAGCCAGAGACAGTCTTCGGATGTCTGTTTCAAGGAAAATACAATTGCACTGTATGTTCTACAATTGGCCTTAATAGGCTTTAACAGGCACTACTGGAAGACGATATAGCTCACGAACGGCATGAACAACTGATAAATACCAGTGCTATATTATTTGCTCACTCAACTTTATTCAAACCGTGTACAACCTTCGTGAGCCTTGAGATCAACCTCGGTTAGCCCTAACCCCTTGAAAATTTGGCCTCAAAGACTCATCGACCTTACGATCTATCTTTTTTCCTCAGAGACGTTGTCGTCACTTCTTCCATCTTTCCTTTCCTCCCTATTCCTAAGATCCAATTCCCCCCAAAATCCTCGAGACAAGAACCATCACAATGTCAAGCCTTTCTCCCGCCGAGCAGTACGAGCTGATCACAAAGAACTTGCAAGAAGTTCTCAACGGCCAAATCATTAAAAACGTGCTAGAGGTTGAGAAGCGACCCTTAAAGATCTACTGGGGTACTGCTCCTACTGGACGCCCTCACTGTGGATACTTTGTGCCCATGACCAAGCTAGCCCACTTTCTGAGAGCAGGATGTGAGGTTACCGTGCTGCTAGCCGACCTGCACGCGTTCCTGGACAACATGAAGGCTCCTCTCGAACTCGTTGAATACAGAGTCAAGTACTACGAACGCATGGTGAAAGCAATTCTTAAAAGCATTGGTGTGCCGATTGAAAAGCTGCGCTTCATTGTTGGCAAGTCTTACCAGCTTACTGAAAAATACACATTGGACTTGTTCAGACTTTCGAACATTGTTTCGCAGAACGACGCCAAGAGAGCTGGCGCAGATGTCGTCAAGCAGGTTGAGAGCCCTCTTCTTTCTGGCCTCATCTACCCCCTGATGCAAGCCCTTGACGAGGAATACCTTGAGTGCGATGCTCAGTTTGGTGGTGTTGATCAGCGTAAGATCTTTGTGCTTGCTGAGGAGAACTTGCCATCAATTGGATACAAGAAACGTGGTCATCTCATGAACCCCATGGTTCCTGGTCTTACACAAGGCGGCAAGATGTCTGCCTCAGACCCCAACTCCAAAATTGATTTACTGGAGAGCGCTAAGGATATAAAAAAGAAGATCAACAGCGCTTTTGCTGCTCCTGGTATCGTTGAAGGTAATGGACTCATTTCTTTCATTGAATTCGTTGTTTTCCCCATTTACGAAATCAAGAATGGTTCTCCCTCCTTCCACATTGAGCGCCCTGAACAGTATGGCGGCCCTATCACCTACAGCTCTCTTGAAGAACTCAAGTCTGATTATGCTAGCCAAAAACTGTCTCCTCAGGATCTTAAACTTGGTGTTACAAATGTCATCAACGAACTGCTAGAACCCATCCGCAATGAATTTGAGACTGACCCAGAGTTCCAGCTTATTGAAAAGTCGGCTTACCCTCCACCTCCTCCCAAGGTCAAGAAGGCTAAGAAGGAAAAGAACAAGGGAACTCGCTACCCTCCTTCTACTGATGCTGCCGTTGAAGAAACAGCCAAGGCTGTTGAGAATGCTACTTTGTAATTTCAAGTACATCAGCCATTAATTGAAAGCTACACACACAAAAAATTGAAAAAAAACTAAAAAAAATAATAAATTACCAACATATTCCAGAAGTTTGTAATATGGCCCACTTAGAGGGTATCCCAGCCTCCAACATCGACAGTAGCGTATAACTTGCGAGCAATATAGTCAGGGATACCATGCTGGAGCCAGAAATTTTTAATAAGATGATCATATCGCTTCTTGTTCAAAAACTGAGGGCGGCCACGTCTAAAAATAGAGGTTAGTAAAATTGCAGCGTGACTGAATAGATCAGATAAACTTACCTCATAGTATCCTCGCTTTCTCCATGCAAGTCAAGGTAAGGAGCTGCCATGAAAGATCCCTTTTTGTCGTTCAAAAAAAGAACCGAGCTTCTTTTTGGTAGCAAAAAGATGCCAATGTTTTGTCCACATTCTAAAAGATGCCTATTGCATTCTCCAATAGATGAGCTGCGACCTGTTTGCTGCACTTTGGATAGCTCTCCACAAAACAAGCAGATCGCGGGCTCAGCGATGACTGCTTCGTCATCTTTAGAGCGCAATATAGGTAAAGAAAAAAATTCGTCCAATCTTCGCGATAAGTGAAGGAGCTTGACAATTCCGGGATATTCGATATCCAAGTCATTGAGATCCCACGTCTTGACATGTTGCAGCCAACGAGTTACAAGGGCAGTTGCGTCTTCAGCAGAGTTGAATTCTGTTCCTCCGCACATAGAGACTAGCGTAGAACCAAGATGAGGGATTTTGAGCAAGTCACACAGCTTATCAGCTTCAGGGACTTCTTCGTAAAAGGTATATGCGAGAGGGTCGTAGTCTTTAGCACATCTTGCATACATGAAAATGGACACTTTGCGAAGAAAGGGAGTCACTGACTTGAGAAGCATAGTGTACAACAAAGGTCCAAGCTTGGGATGCCCCCAAACTTGTTCAGCACCCTCATCCACATTTAGCTCTCCGCGAATACGGCCAACAATAGAGCTCAAAGCCCGGAGCACGTTTTCATCAATCTGGCTCACAATTGGAAGCTCAAAGAATATGGGGTTGTTCACCCACGCGACTTGTGAGTTAATCTGAGGTACGAGACAGCTCAGCACGTTTAGGATCTCTCCAATAAAGTAAGAGCGTACGAAGTGACTCATGTGAATCCTATATCCAGGAGAATGAAAAAAGGCCGCCTTAATAAGACTCGTGAAAGGGCTTGAAGACACAAGTATAGGAGACCTGTCGAGCGACTCCAATCTTTCTGGGAAGGCACTTCCCCCGTTAAGAAACCGGCTGTTGTAGCTGTACGCGATGATTGTGCTCGTATATTCAGTCAAAACCCTTGCAAGAGTCAACGAAAGTGTAGGAATCTGGTCCAAGATAATGCCACCAGAGTTACTAGAGTATCCAGTACCTCGAAGAGATGTTTCCAGATCTGAGATAGTCGCTGCTACACTGTTGCATAACGTCTTAAGGGAAAAGTCGTTGGTTCGCTCAGCTGTGGCAACTCCTCCACGACAAAAATTACTCGCAACAATCGTGAAGCTCAGATCCAATTGAGCGAGAGTTGATTGCTCTACTGTTGAAGATGGAAAAGAACTTTGGTCAAACCCTAGAATAACGGCATAATTAGGATCCATCAAGCTTGCGCCACTGTTGTACAAGTTGGAAACAAAAAACGGCATGTCTTTTGATTCGTTAAACCTGCGATCATCAAGAACACTGTTCAAAAACTCCGAGTATTTTTCTGTAGTCTCAAGGGTAGCTACGATGCTTCGATTGTTGGACTTCCATGGTATAGGAATGAAGGTATTGTTGATAGACCGACAGAGAGGGCATAAGCATTCATACTTGTTGGGGTCATCTGGGTTATTTCTCGTGAGTTGGTTTCCACGATTGAAAATACTGACCATGTAACTAGTATAACAGGAGTGGTGCATTGTGTGACAGCAACTGGCAATTACAGTGCTCATTTTCACGTTCGTGTTTGGAAACCCGGGCCCAATTTTGTTCTCTTCACGAAACTGTTTCTTGTACTCCTTCCAAGCGTCACTTCCAACAACGGGTTCGTCTTCTAATTCTTGCTCGTCAAGGCTTTGAGTTGCCCCGTATGCTTCATATACCCAATCTGGAGTTTGGAATGGAACGGTTCGGTGGCCATTTGATTTCTGAATGTGACCCAAAACGCCAAAGACACTTTTGGAATCACACGGCATACGACATAGAATACACTGGCTGCGAGGAAAATTCCACTCACCCAGATCATTGACATCAACGTCAGCCTCCTCTTCTTCTTCTTGATAACGGGTCTTGTTCTTTTCCGCGAACATTTTTTGTTGCTTTTGCAAATTAGCTAAAAGCTTCTTTTGCTTCTTCTTGGCAAATTTCTTCTTTTCATTGCTCTTCTGCTCTTCTTTATTGTCCACTGAAGGTTTCGGTTGGGCCAATTTTATATCTCCCAATCGGTCTTGAATGTGCTTAGAAACTAGCTCCGTATCCTTTGTATGCAAAATTTCAATAATTCTTGTAATAAGTGCCTTACTGCCGTGGAAGGCTTGGTCTTGAGAAATTGAATATAAAAGAAGGATAACACTGCTTTTGCTGCGACTTGACCAGCGCTCACTGAGAGCGCTCATGATTCCGGTCCACTCAAGATGTAAATCTTGACACATGACGGCAGCAAAAGTACTCTCTCTAGGACTCTGAACGTTCAAATCGTCTAGTGCTGCAACATGCAACAGATTCAGAACTAAGCTTAATATAACATCTCCTTCTCGGTCCTTTTCTGTGTCTTTCACGATGAAGGCAAGGAGATCATAAATGAATGAAGCAAACGAGGGTGTACGGGTGAATGCGCCAATATTCACAAAAGGACCAGATGTGAAAGGTTCAAGCATTGGTTCCATAACAATTTCGTCCAAAGGTTGGCCTGTCTTTTTGTGGATAAAATTTTTGAGAACAGTTTCTGCTTCGCTCATCTTTGGAGAAGAGAAGTGAAGATAGCAGGTATCGAATTGAGACATATACTCGGGTTTTAACTCATAGAGGCCGCTATCGCGAATCGTTACCGGTGGCTTGAACGTCGTCAATTCTGAAAGAACAATCTCAAACATCTCGTCAGTGGTAAGAAGATCCGGAACAACATCACAGATTTCAGAAAATGACATGGGCTTGAAGGCCAGACACTGTATAATTTCTTTGATGATGTATTTTCGCTTACAGTCTTTCACAGAAAGTCCCATTAACTGTCGCCGCTCTGAAATAAAAACAATCAGGTAATGGATAAAGTCTTCGACCATGTAGAGACGTTGATGGTCATCAAATGCTGGATTGGTCTGCCAGTCCAACAATCCCCATCTGTCCAAAAGTCTAGCCATAACCAAATTAGGATCGAGTACAACTAGGGATGTTTGTACCATGAATATATCACGACTGAAAGCAGGATCTCTCAGGGTTATGTCACGATAGTAATTCATTTGATTTCGAATGCTCAAGCCGTTACGCACCCAGAGGCCAATCTTTATTTGCGAAAGAAGGATGAGAACACGCACATGATAGTCAAACAACAAAGAAAGAATTTCTTCCTGAGCATCATGAGCGTAACGGTTAGTGTATTGTGCAGGAGGAAGCATCAAACTCCTCAATTGTGCAGCAGATTCAATTTTTCCGTACTGAATAATCCAAGAAAGAAAGGCATGCAAAGGATGATGCAAACTGACCTTTCCTTCTTCCACCTTGTATGAAATAGTATTGAGCACTACTGCACCAACATTGCCAATCGGAACAGTAATCTTTTTCAAGACCAAATCTTCCGAACCAATTTCAGTCGAATTACTGGCTGAACTAGTCAGCGTGAAAGCCCATCTGTAAATAGTTTCAGAAATTACTCTAATTGCTCTTTCGCTTTCGGGCATCTCGCATTTGTGAATACCAATTGCAATTGTATTTGCAAGTTGTAGAACCGAAGGCATACAATTGAAATAGCGAATCCATAGATCAGACTCAAACTCGACGTGTGTATCTTTCTGGCGCACAAGTGGTAAGACACCTTGAAATAACATTAAAAAATCACAAACTTCTTTGATACGATTGATGTTTCCGGTAACAAGAGACTTTTCCGTATTTCTGTTCAAAATATATTCAAAGTCGTGAAAAAGTTGTCCAAAGCGGCGATTTTTTAGTGCATTGGAATACTCAGGAATTAAAGAATGGGGCTCAACGCAAGCCACAGGTCCTATCCGAAATTTTGTGAAAAAGTTAAACAGGCCTGCCATGTACATTGAAAAGTAATTGTACTTGCAAATGTTCGTGGCAACGCTCGGAGTAGTGAATAGTTGGGTTGACAGACTGTTAACGATTGAGCACTCTGGCTCTCTGTCAACGAGAACATACATTTCAGCAATAAGCGGATAAAGTTGGGCGTAGCAATGCCCAAGGATTGATTTGTAAACCGGTTTGGAAACCAAAACAGAAATGTATAAATCACGTAGGGTGTTTCGAAGACTTTTCCAGAGTCTTATGTCAAAAAATATCAAATATTGTACTCTTACGCTAATACCGTTTTCCATGTAGCTAGGTGGATCGGGCCCGTCTTCCAACCAGTATTCAGGAACTGAGTTAGATACGGTTAGAATATTTTCAGGTGTTGTAGATTGATCTACAATGAAAGGCTGAGGGGGGAAAGTTCCAGCAGTAGGGATTTTTGCTCCTATCAACGATGTGTTGACTTTTTTTATGAGAGCTGGATTAGGGCCTGGACAGTCGGGCTCTTCAAGAGTGGAGGCGTTTCCTACCCTCCAAGTCTTGCAAAGTGCCTGGCAAACCAGTTCACCAAGTATGAGGTAGTTGCCGTTAAGTGATGCTTTGGAAATGTCAGCAAGCCAATGGATAATTGTGTCGCACATTTCTTCTCTAAAGTTGTCCTTTGTAGATCTAATAGTATGAATCAAGCCGCTTTTTTCCATATGATGTTTCGATTTGAGCATGGCCTCAATGTCGTCCGAGATGAAAAGTATTGCTCTGCCGTACTCATCTGCTGTTTTCGTGACCATGTCGCCAAATAGTTTTTGCTTTTTCAAATGAAGCGTGATCAAGTCAACTACTTCATCAATCGAGTGTCTTTGGTCGTTCCATATGGTCAGAACGTACTTGTTTTCGGTAGCGTCGTCGGGAACACCATATACACTTTCACTAAGTCGAGAAATCCGCTCTTGCTCAAGAATTTGCTCAACTTTGTCAAAACGTTGCATAGGGATATCCGCTGTCGAGAGAACATCAATCACATAATCTACTGCTGTTTCTATCGTGGACAGGATAGCCTGCTCTAATTCAGAAGTGATAGGGGTATCGGAGAAAGATCCCAACTTGTGGTATTTGCAGGCGAACTGTTGAACCCACGCTTCAGGATCGCCACAATCACAGACACCACCACTATCTCGCTGGCTGATAGTAACGATGACTTGGTGATCTAAGTGATCATCAGGATTATAACAGTATGAACAAAGAACACAAGTGTTGTCAAGCCCACACGTTCTATCAAAGGTTAGTATGGAACACAGAAAGAGATAACAAAAGAACTTACAAGCACCGATATGTTGGTTCACCTTTTGTAAACTTTCTGACGCAAGGTCTGCCTGGATGTGAAGGATCTATACCATTTTGCTTGTGCATGATCCATGTCCGCTTTTCGGGGGCACTTCCAAAGTGACTAGAGGATGGCGATTTCCCTTTAGCATCTAGATCATAATGAGGAAAAAACGTTTTCAGGTATTTGCCATCGACCGAGGCAGCTTGAAATAGAGCTTTGCGCAAGTCCTCTCTAACAGATGTCTTGAATCTATAGTCGAACTTTTGTGGGCATTCCACCAAATACCTCCGAAGCTCTGCAATTCCATCTGTCATTGCGCTATCAAGGTATGAAAATTAATTAAGAAAGGGCGGCTGTGGTTGTTGGCTTATATTTCAGTAGAATAGAGAGTGAAAGAGTAGAGGTAGCTAAAAATGATTTAAAATCGGCGCCTCCCAGTTACATGAGTTACATGGAGAACTAATGACCCAACCCTGACATCATTATGCCGATGTCACTTTGAAACGTCATTAAAGCAGCCTAAACAAGGTCAAGATCAATGGAAGCTATGATTTGGTCACAAGCAATGTAGGAATGTTCTTGGACGTTTTTATAGATAAGAACTAGGCACAGATAACATAGATACTAACCAGTATTTCATTTATTAGTGTTATGTCAAAAGTGGCCAACAGGTAATAGTCTTTGGCACACAGTTGTCTAAAGGCCACAGAATTACATAGCGAGACCTACTGAATGTGCTACGCATGGATATTCCGGATGGTACGTTATACTTGAGGGTCATTTCACCTTTGACATGAGTGTTCAATTGTCATCTATAAATACTATAAATACTACAAGCACATACAGAACTTTTCATCATAATGCCATGTTTGAATGCAACGATCAGTTCGGTAGTAACTTTCAGCTAAAACAGAGCTGTGAAGACGTCTTTCAGCATGCACTGGTTATCAAATCTATTTGATGGCATACAAACTGTGCATAACGAGGCAAGAAACAAGGCGCGTCGTTTGACACTGAAATTAAGAAATCTTGGGCAACTGGGTCAGTTTTGAGAGAGTCATCACCTAACCCTATTATTTGTTATTTGCCAGCCTTCAGCCCTGAGACTCGAAGGTCTAACCACTATCGCCTCTCTATTCTGTAAGCTGGCTCAACCAACCTCTGGAGTTTTTGAATTATAAAGTACTGAAATACTTTACAGACCTGTCGATATGACAAGCGATCCATCGTACGGCGAACTAGCTTATCTTTGCATTTATAACCCATCCTTAGACCCTAAAGAGAGCAATCTTCCGAATCAGATCGTCTTCTACTATGAAGGAGGAAACCAAGAGAGGTCCCCTACGCCAGTCCAGGAGCAGCTTAAACACATTGGTCTAGCACAAGGAGTGGTGGAGTTTACAAAGTGAGTAGCATCGTATTTGGGAAGTTATTGTTGTACTAATTGCGTATAAGGGCCTTTTCACAAGGTGCCCCAGTATCTGGACTAGAAACTGTCCGATCACGCATTGTGGTTGAGAAACTTGAGGAGCCAGACTGGTGGGTGGTAGCTGTAAGTTAAATGGCAAAGTGTTTTCCATCTACTGACTAGGCTTAGTGCATTGCTTTTCCTAAATGGCAAAATAAAAACACCAAAGACACTCAGTATTCTTCGAAAGACATATCATTGCCGGAAGTTCTCATTGCAAACTTGGTTCATGCATATCGTCGCTGGAGACTTCACAATGGCAGCTTCCAGTCATATTATGATCAATTCGGTAGGGATGCGCTTCTTGATTTTGTATATCCTTGGTGGAATTCATGGGCACAATTTTGGACGGTCCAAGTTCATGGTGAAGGGTTTTGTGATCTATACACCGACATTCGAACAGCAAAAGGGAACATTACAAGCGAGTCAATTGAGGCTATAAAAGCTGCAATTCTTAACAAAGATGCCGAGAAGGGACTGCTAGACATGATCATTACGAGGCATGACGATGGCGTCGAAAATTGCGGCTGCGTTTGGTCTGGCAACAATAATCTTCACCACGACACCATCTCAGATATCGTTCGGTGGGTAGTAGACTGCGAGAATTGTGAAGACGAAACGTCCTACGTTGAACCAAGTGGGTTCATCTATCATCTAGACAAGAGTCTGAAAAAAAAACCTAGCGTCCCTCATCCATCTTTTCTGGAGAATTTTGCAACTACTTCGGCCCAGACTATGAGTAATGTGGCCAAGGAGTCAATATCCCAATTGGCAGACCTTGTTCATATTTCTACATTTGGTCTGTTCAGTTCTCCAAAGCCAGTCATACATTCCCCAGAAAATTCAAAGGACGCTGGGCCCTCCGACGATCTTGCAGAGTCTCGATTTTTGGTAGGCCTGGAAGGAGAGCTAGAAGAAGATGAAAACGATAGTACAACCGAAAATTTTCCGTCCGAAACCGACCTATATTCAGAGATGCTGCCATCAGAAGACACAGATAGTCGAAAAATCAATCTCTCATACAAAAAGCTGTTTTTGAAAATAAACAATGCACATTCAGACGAATCCCAGTCGATTTTGGATTCAACTCCCAATAACCTCCTAGAGTTTGAACAATGCAGCGTTGTTGTATATCGGCGACGGCCGTTTGTATTCACCCTTCTTTACAAGTCAAAATCGCCAGCACTTTCGGACAAAGCATACTACCAGTCATTGCATCGCCGTCTTGCATCTCTTTGTGAGCCTATTTATACCGACTTGACAAGTGAGGGCCGAGCCACCCCCATTCTGGATGTGTCAAATCGGCTAGCTGAGCCAAGCCGCTCTCGTGGGAATTCTCGAGCCCGCCTACGTAGTGTATCGGCACCGTTGACCAAAGCGCCACTTCACAACAAAGCAACAGGCAACTCTCAAGAATTTTACTACCACGCTTATGACCCCAACTTACACAAAGTGCAATACTCACTGCCAGAAATTCCGTCTCTTGAATATATATTACAGCTTGAACAAGAAGCTAACGATGACGGTGCCACGGCACAACAAGCAGATTTTGATCGATCAGAACTGATTCATGTACACCTCACCATGGCACATATAACAGTCAGTTGTATTCACAAAGGCGACAAAGAGAAGGTTATTCGGACCGCCCGAGGGTGGTGGGTGTATTGGTCAAGGGTGGCAGATGGGCGTCAGATTGTTTTCGCAAGAAAGTGGAACAGGCCAGGCAAGCCTCCCTTGGGATCAGCCTCAAATGGTCTGCTGGGCGTATTGGGTAAAGACGCTAAAGTCTGGCTAGACGACTATGCGAATTTTGGCAAGGTGTAGAAAACAAATCCCAACGTGATGGCAATATTTAAAGCTAGCATTAACTTTTGCATACTATAATATACTTGTGAATTATATGCTAGATTTTATTATAATCGAAACCCAGCACCACCTGTAGTTGTCTATTGCAAGTGCGAGATGGTTGATGTGTGTTGTAGATGTAGTGTTATGTCTTAGAAAACTTGCACCATACACTTTGCCTCTTGATAAAAAGAGTGTGGCACGGCTGACACTCCCAATATTAGCTAATCCATGAAATTTTTTCTTTACCAAATACTTTTTTATTTTTATTTTAATTTTTACTTCTTTGCAGGCTTCCTTTGATATCGAAGTTACTTACACGACAAACAGTATCAATATTAAATACATTCAATAAAACAGAAACAGAATGGCCAAGAATCTTACGCCAAAAAAGAAGACAACAAAGTCTGCTACCGCTGCTGGTGCTGCTGGATCTAAGGGGGCATCGAAAGTTGTAGCTGCTGAGCCTGTCGATTCTTCAAAAAAGAAGCAAGCTGCTACTACCACCTCTGCTTCTAACTCTACTTCTTCTTCTTCTTCTTCTTCTTCTATTACTACTACCACTACTGCTACTGTGACTACCACTGTCACGACTAGTACCAGTTCGCCAGCCTTGGTGCCAAAGGAGTCCGATAGCACTACCACACCTGCAACAGAGCAATTGGTCGAAGCCAGTCATGACAAAACACAGTTCGCCATTGGTACCAGAAAAGGTGGCAAGGTTTGGAAAGAGATTAAAAAGCCCTTGAGGATAAAGTCAGTAGGAGTTCGAGCCAAGACTTGGGAAAAGAAGATGCAAGAGCGGTTGGCTCTGCAAGGTTTCAAGGAAAAGACTAAGGAATTGAAGGAAGAGAAAATGCAAGAAAAGAAGGTAAGTTTTTTGTTGATACCAAGCGGTACTGTTTATGATTTTGTGGGGTTTTTCTTCTTTTTTCAGAGATCATGAAAGGGCTGTTGAGCCCGTTGAGCCTCGCTCAATGTTTGTCTTCGAGATATAAAAGTTGCATGCTAACACAACTTGATTTATTTTAGCGGGTAGCTGAAGCCAGAAAGGCCCACTTGGCAGCTAAGGAAGAAAAGGAACGACATGAGATGCTTGCTAAAAAGATGCATACAAAGGTGAGATTTCAATTGTTACTCTGTTTATTGTTTTTTTTATTTTTTTTCATTTTCATTTTCATCCGGACTATCTTCATTTAAATGAAAGAAAAGAAGAATCACTTTACATGTGGAGACCTATGCTAACCACTTATTTTTTTTCACAACAAATAGAAGGTGGAAAGACTCCGAAGAAGAGAAAAGAGAAACAAGCTTTTGAAAGAGCGTTAATCATTGTTGCACAGAAAGGAGGCAAAAAAGCAGGGAAGAAAGAGAGAAAAAAAAAAAGAATATACATGAAATAAAATAGAGGCTCAGAACTCAGAGAGTTTATGGATTCTCTTTTCTTTCTATGATCTGTACCGTAATTTTTATTTTTATTTTTATTTTGAAATTTGTTGTTTGCATAAGACGTACCGATATATTTATATTGACATTCATGATTCTTGATTATTACCATTCAGGTTCTGATAGTATAAAACGAAATAAAATAAAAGCAAATTGAATACTCTCGCTTAAAAACAATAGGACAGTATATAATTGATGCATCGGTATTATCCTTGTAAACGAAAGTAAACATGCTAGAGCTTTAGAAATGGATTTGTCTTGAGTTATCGTTCACTTTGAATTAAATTTGATATTACCCTTAAAACTGTAGAGCTAGAGCCTGCGCTTTCTTTCTATCAGAAATATTACTATTGCAGCTTGTAGAGGCATGGTACATAGTTGCATCACAATGTGTCATGCTGTATCAACATTGCGGCAGTTATATTGCAGTCTTCGAGTGGACTACTTCAAGTCAATTGAAGCTAATATAATGATATTCTACATACTTGCTCATACAATTAAATAGTATACTTATAAATAGTTTAGAGGGTACGCTTGAGCGTGCTTGATAAATAAAAAAGAAAAATGAAGGAAGGAAAATAATGTATCATGTTCTAAGAATGGTGTCGTCGTCAAAGTTGTGTGCCAATGTGTATAATTCAAACACTCCGAAATGTGCTAATTGTTGATAACTTGTAATTTTATTTTTGGGTTTAAATGACAAAAATGGACGCCAAAAGAAAAGAGCCAACAACCCATAGACCCTTAAAAGAAATGCTGGGGGAATCATTGGACGCAGCGACTGTAGAAGAGATGCTACTGACGCTTGTGGTGGTGCTGCTACTGTTTGAAATAGTTTTAAATGTGCTAGTATGGTGTGTCGCAACAGGGGTAGAGCTTTCCGAAGCAGAAGTGACGGTGATATCACTGCTAGAGTTGGCCTTAGTTGTAGTAGAGGGTTCGGTAGAGATCTTTTTTGATGAGATGCTTGAAGAGGAACTACTGGACGCTAGAGTGCTTGAAGCTGTAAAAGTACTCGATACATCAGAGGTTTTAGTAGAACTCGAAGAAGCAGAACTACTGGACAACAAAGTGCTTGAAGCAACAGAAGTAACAGTAGAGCTTGGAGAGGAGTTAGAGGAAAATGAAGAGCTTGAGGCAGTAGATGGTTCAACAGAACGTGAAGAAACAAAACTAGACGACGAGAGAGTGCTTGAAGCTACTAAAGAAGTTGAAGTCCCTAATATAGTTGAAATTTCATTGGAGGTTGACGAAGCAATGGAATCGGTGCTGGTTGCAACGGTAGAAGAGGCTGGAGATGATGATGCCGTACTCAAAACAACAGCAAGAGTGGAGCTGGAGAAAGTAGATGTCGACAACGTGGAAGCATCGGTAGAGATAAGCAATGTAGTAGATGCATCAGTGGAGCCTGTACTGGCCGCAGCACTTAACGTCGCAGTAGTGCCAGAACCAATTTCAGTGGTAGTCACAGCGGTCTCGCCCAAGTTGCCGTTAATGGTTCCGTCAGTAGCCTCAATCGAGGTCCAGTCTCCGGAGGTGTCAGAGTAGGTATATGCAGTACCTGTAGAATAGTCTTGGACGCTTATGCTTTGGACATAAAAGTGAAAAGGGCCGTCGGAGTAGACAGTTTCGCCTCCAGCCCACTCAATTGTTCCAGCCGCGTTGTCAGAATCACCACCGGCCCACGAACCAAATCTAACTCGCATGGGAGTCTGTGGGTAGTAACCGGTACCAGGGTTTGTGAGAGTACGGACAAGAGCTCCATTCACGTACCACTCAATGCTATCGCTGGTCCAGTCAATAGCATAAGTATACATTGTAGTCTGGGGGCTTGAAACAGAGTGATAGGCACCGCGGTCGTACGTGGAGGTATTGGCCTTTGAGAAGTAGTTTGACTGCACCTGCGTAGTGTCACCACCCAGCCACTCAATGTCGACTTCGTCTCCATCGTCGGAAATAAGGACCACGGAAGACACGATACCCGTACCGGGGGCAGCCTGGGCAACAAACTCGAGGTGGCCAAACATAATGTAAAAGTCGGACTGAACAGTGGGCGTATCTCCCTTTTCAGAGATTTCGAAATCCACGCCTGATGAGCCATAAGATACCTTATCTGTTGAGAGATAAGCGCTGTAGTCGTCGACAGCGCCATTTGTAAAATCAGTTGTAAGAGAGCCCCCGAGGGCTTTGTCTGACGCACAATCTGTTTCTGTCAAAGGGTCGCAAGCCTTTGCAGCGGATGCCAGAAAGGAAGCAAGAAGGAAGAGCTTTCCAGCTTTCACGATTGAGGGTACTAGCATGATGATGTATTTGATTTGATTTGATTTAGTTAACGAATGTGAATGATGAATGTAGAGAGCATGGCGAGACGAATTGTCAGGAGGGAATGAAGGTATTTATAAGAGAGGAGCGAAGCCACGAAGGAGAGGATAGCGATCGTGAATGAAGGGCCATGTTATTATTATAATTAGCCTAGGCTACGGAGAAGAAGAAAAAAGAAAAGACGCGGAATAAGTGATTGAGAGGGCTGTACATGCGGGTATGGACATGTGGAAAATACGACCATAATGTGAATTATACGCAGATAGTGTTAAGAGGATAGCCGGTGATGTTGTTGTTGATGTTGGTGTTGTTGCTGATAGTGCGTACGCTACAAATGCTATGAATCTAAGGATTCATGAATGGTCCATGAACAGTTTGTGAAGGATCCATGAATGATCAGTGATGCCGCCACGGTTCTGTTGGAGCTCTTCTCTTAGCCCTTGGGCTGTCAACGCGGTGCAAGATGGAGATTTCCTGGAGCGTTGTTGACTACGCCGTAGCTAGCTCCGATGCCTAAAAATAGAAGAGCAGACACATACAAGACAAAATGGCGTAGCTGTCCACTGAAGTCAATAGCAACACCCATGGTCAGGTATACTCTACGACTGGCAGATCCAGGCAGGCCTAAACTGGCTTATAGCTGGCCTATAGCGGGCTTATAGCAGATCCATAGTAGATCTATAGCAGAAGCTAAGTATGACGATGATGAAGCTATTTGGGTGACCGAAGGGTAGCTCAAGGTTTTTTTTCTTCATTTTAAAAATAGGTTTTGCTTCATCTGCTTTATTTCTATATTTGAACCAGGAAAGCAGACAAGAAAGCTCTTGAACAGAGGTCACAAGAGTCTATCTCTACGCTCACAGGCCCTACAACTGCGGTACGCCACGGTATATACGACCACGGTATAAAAAACACCATAGTATATCCCACTACAGTATATCCCACTACAGTATACACCACTTCAGTATATAGCACTACAGTGCGAAGTCTTATGGACCAAATGTGCTGGAAAACAAGGTTCAGCACACATGCCAAAGTGGGTGTCTACGTCATGCTTTTGTTCCCGGAAAACCGACAAAAGAAATTAAAAAATAGGCGAGTTCATGCGCTATGAACTTGGGCCAGCACGGAAATACGCACACAAGATCTACTATGGGCCACGGCCACGGTAGCTGCTAGTTGGTCTCCGGACACAAAATGGTGGATTCGGCGTGTATCGGGAGGGCTCAATCGCTGCTATAGCTTGTCCTGAAGCTGGTGGTCGTCTTTTTTTTTTCCTTCTCATCGTTTGTGTGTGTTCATGCGTAGCCCTGAAAATGAAGGGGCCGGGCTGAGCGTCGAGTTGACGTAACCTTTTTGTGCCGACCGACAGACTATTGGACGTTGGGGCCCTTGGGCTATTGATACGCGAATATTGTTCCGTGTCTCGGCATGCCCTGTGAGCTTTGTGACTTCTCTCCTACGTGCTACCATTTCACATTACGCACTACTCACTACTCACTACGCACCACTCTCTGTAATGAAAACATACGCAGGGTTTACGTACCACAAGAGAAGAGGCAGTGCCTGTGTTTGTGCTTGTTGGAAATCTTGTTTATCTCCTTGTACGTTTTTTTGGAGACTCTCCTGAAGACTCTTCTGAACACTCGTTCAAAGATGCATGGCTGGTTGTGCTCTACGCTGTTGGAAAAATAGTACAAACTCGGCAATTCTCAGCTCCAAATTCATCAGTTCAGCTTTGAACAGTTATAAAACCCTCGACAAACTCAAGATTTCAAGCAGATCCCAAATTGTGGCAGCTAGATTCTGATTACTATCGATACCTGTACTGTAGACTGATCAAATACCTTGAGCTTCTCGAACGCCCGTCAAAGACGCCGAGATCTCATACTCTTTGTTTCACTTCAAAGCTTACCGTGATATAACAACGCTGCACTCGTAACCTTACACCGTGAAAGCTCATGCTTCCATCGCAACTGTCATCTTGTCCAAGATGAAGATATATTCGTCTCTACAAGATCTCCTCGATCAGGTCTACCAAGCCCACTAAGCCCAAAACTCATCCACGAGCTGGAACTTTCAGTCTACATACTATACATTACATGGAAAATATAGGCTTAGGCCCTGGTGTCTCGCACGCCACTCAAGGGCAGACACTTACTGATTTTGTGTCCTCTCTTGCCGTAGCTGCAGTCATCTTTTTTGTCCAGATACTTTTGTTTTTGATTCTTCGCAAACGACTCGTTCACGTCTATGAGCCCAAAACCATTCTGGTTCCCAGATCGAAGCGTGCGCTCTCTCCAGGTTCATCGTTGTTTGCTTGGCTGGTGCATGTCTGCGCCATACCACTCAACGAGTTACAGACTACAATTAGTCTCGACGAGTTTTTTTTTCTGCGTTTCATTCGCATGCTTGTCATTATCTTTTCGGCTTCGACTGTTATATTTTTGCCTGTTTTACTGCCTCTCAACTGGCTTAGCGGCAACCGCGAGGACCAGTACCAAGGCTTCTCCTTGGATTCACTGACATGGTCTCACATTTCAAGTCATCACGCGAATAGACTATCAGTACACTTGGTACTAGTCGTTTTGTTCATTGCGTTTACTTGTTGGTTTTTGTACCAGGAGCTTTGTGCGTTTGTAAGAATCAGACACGCAAAGCTAACATCTTCAGAGCATCGCCAGACAGCCTCAGCAAACACGATCCTGCTTCGATCTGTTCCTGTCTTGTATAGATCGGAAGAAAAACTTTTGTCTCTTTTCAGCTTGCTTCCTGGAGGGGTCAACAAAGTATGGATCAATCGAGACTATTCACCTCTTATTGACAAGATTAAAGAGCGGGACGCAGTACTTCATAAACTAGAGGCGCTAGAAACAAGAATTATTATCAAGTGCTTCCAAAACGCTAAAGCAGCCCAGCTGCAGATCGAAAACCCAAGGTCCATGCTTGCAAGCCTATCGGCCCGGCTTTTGGCTCCCTACGCTGCAAATACTGAGCACACAATGTTTACTGCTAACACCTCTCATTCAGGCTCCGACAACCACATGTCCTCTAAGGCAAGCTTTGAATCACTCGATCTCCCGGGAAAATTGTGGAATCGCTACATGACCAACAAAGAAATGCCCAGGCTGCGGCTGGCCAGATTTCACTTTCTTAACGTTCCGTTAAAGCTTCCTTTCATGTGTCACTCGATAGACGCCATAACTTGGTATAAAGCAGAGCTTAATCGACTCAATGCGGAAGTACACCGGTATCAAGAAAATTATACAGTGTTTGAGCCTATCAATTCCTGTTTCATTCAATTCAACAATCAATTGGCCGCACATCTCGCTTGCCAGTCTGTAATATTTGATGACCCTCAGTTGGCTGGTCTCAGTGCAATTGAAATTGACCCCAGAAACGTCAACTGGAACAATCTAGGACTAAGCTGGCAAAAGAGCCTAATGCGACACGTTCTTGCTACTGCGTTAAACATAATATTGATTGCTGGTTGGACTTTTCCGGTGGCTGTGATTGGTATAGTCAGTCAACTGGACTATTTGCCAGAGCTCATGCCGGGGTTTGCGTGGATTGACTTTATTCCCCCAAGAGTGCGGCTAGTAGTTTCGAGTATTCTGCCTGCTGTAGCCATGTCTGTTATGATGGGACTGGCTCCCATGTTGTTTTGTCTGCTTGCAAAGCTGAAGGGATTCTCCACTAAAGTTGAAGTTGACCTAGACGTACAGTCTTACTTGTTTCCGTTCATGTTTATCCAGTCATTTCTTGTGGTGGCCATCTCACGCGGGACCATTGCGGTTATTGCGCAAGTCGTCCACCTCCCCTTCACCATGCTAACGTTGTTGGCTTATAACGTTCCTAAAGGCGCCAACTTTTTTTACTCGTATTTGTTTTTGCAAGGCCTAGCAGTTTCTGGCGAAATTTTTCTACAGGCCACTCAGCTGTTGAAAATGTATGTGATCCGGCCTTTGTTTAGCAAGTCCCCGCGGGACCGTTTTTGGGTCATGACTACGATAGATTCTCTGGTGTGGGGGTCGATTTATCCCAGTACGACGATTTTGGCCATAATTGGCATGGTTTACTCGGTGATTGCGCCTCTAATCACGATTTTTGCGGCGTTTTTGTTTAGTCTGTTATATCTGGCTTACAAGTACAGAATTTTATATTGCAACAGTATGGCCATCGTAAGTTGGTTTGGCTCTAAGTATCACTGGTGTGCTAACTTTTGAGAGTTTGTGGATCGGACTCCATGGGAGACCATTACCCCAAGGCAGTGTTTCACTTGTTACTAGGAATTTACTGTCTGGAGGTGTGCATGATTGGGCTTTTTATCATGGCCAAGGACTCTAGCGGGAAGCAGATTTGCATTGCGCACACGGTAATCATGGCGGTTGTGCTGGTGACTACAGGAGTCTTTCACTACCATTTGTGCCGCATATTCACGCCCGTCATTACTTATATTCCGGTGTGCCTCGGTAAGCTTTCCGGGCAATTTCAATCGCCTGAAGGCCATACTAGTGGAAACCGCGAGAGAGGCATGTACACCACTGGCAATAATTTGGGCAATAATATGGGCCACAACGTTGGCAGTCACCTGAGTGAGGGCCAGTTTCAGGAAGGTAGTAAAGAAGGAGGTGGCGCTCGGAGACGGCCTAGCATTCGTAGTCTATCTGAAATATTTCAGTCCCAGCGTGTACTTGGGGGCCGATACTGGCGCACAGCTGCAATTGAAGAAGAAAACGAGCAAGAAAACCAACAGCATGCTTGGAACAACCATGATGATGATTACAGAGAGCCAAAACATCACAGTGTATCCAGCCAGTTGTTTGATGGTATAGAGGCGTCGCTTGACAATCTGTCAACAGAGCAGCGCGAGCATTTAGTTTCCAGGGCGTTTCATCATGAAGCAGTAAGAGCAGCACGACCGTGTCTGTGGATTCCACGAGACAAGTATGGTGTCGCTGAAGACCAGATTCGAGATATTCGGTACAACTATCCACACATACTCGTGTCAACTGAAGGTTGTGCGCTAGATGAAAAGGGCAAGGTTATCATTACGAGGTTGCCGCCAGATCATGATCCAACGGCCCAAATCAGGCTATAGATCTAGATAAGATGAGATAAGATTGTAGTATGAGTATAGTTTTTTTTTTTTTTTTTTTTTTTTTTCAATGAAGCATTTTTACTTTTATTTTACTTATAATTTATTTATTCCTTACCAGTATAACAACATGGTTTTAACATTTCAATTAAAGCCCTTTCTTTCCTTTTTTTTTAAACATCGTGGATTGCCGCGTATTCCTTCATCATGGCAAGGTTCTTACCGCCCATGATTTGTACCTGCTTTTCAAGGGCCCATGGATAGTCTTTAGGATCCAGAATAACCTCTACCAACCTTGTTGCTTTGGCATTTGCAAACTTTTCATCATGAACCAAATCCTGCAATTCTTTATAGGTCTCGACCTTTTTCGAAAACACATTTTTACCCTCCGTACCGCCAAAGGTGCTCAACAGCTCTGTCCATTTCCAGTTAGGACAAATGTCATTGTACCCTTGGTCTGGACCCCAAATAGCGCGCTCAACAGAGTACCCCGTATTGTTGAGCAAAAAGACAGACACATCAAGGTTGTATCTGACCATGGTGCCCAGTTCTTGAATTGACATTTGGGATGAACCGTCTCCTTCGAGGAGCACCACGCGGCCGGGGCTAGAAGGGTTGAGCTCACGCTGCGCAAAAGCGGCTCCAATAGAAGCAGGCAATGCGTGGCCAATGGATGAATAAAATACCTGCGTAATGATTTGGTTGTTGCTCTTAAATTTAAGATCGGGCGAAGCGAACTGCACACACCCAACCTCGGCCACAACAACGTCGCCGGGCTGGATGTAATCCGAAACAGAAGACACAAGTTTCGCAAGCGAAATGTCCGCAGGAGACGGTGTATCTTCAACCTGCGTAATTTGAGGTTTTGAGCCCTTGGGGGATAACTTCGAGGCGTCGACACGGGCCACAAGCTTCTTGAGAATGGGCAAGAAATGAACTCCGGTAAGTTTTTGTGCACTCTTGATTGATACATATAAAGGATGCAGCATAATGACGTTTTCGTCCTTGATGTTTCGCGTAAAGCCTCCGGTGTTGGAGTCTGTCAAAAAGGGTCCAATGTTCAGGACCAGATCAGAGGCATGTACAGCGTCTGCAATACCTGTATGCGAGACTTCACCATTGTAGATTCCAACGTAGTTGGGGTTTATCTCATCGATGATTCCCTTTGAAAGAAGGGTCGCGTAGGACCAGAGCTTGGTCTTGTCAACGAGTTCCTTGACAAGGTCGGCGCCCCGATGACGCACAGCAAGGGTGTCAGCCAGGATAATGGGGTTTTTGGCTGCATACAACGCGTTCAAAATGTCAGATACTATTTTATCCTCGGCACTCTCGCCAATAGAATTTGTGGCTGCAAGAGATAGTGGGGTAGCCAGGCGGTCGGCTGAGATCAGAGGGTTGACCATATCCGTTGGGATATAAATGTACCCAGGGAGAGACTGTTGATAAACCTCGGTGATGACTTTGTCAATCTGCTCTGCTGCAAGTTTCGGATCCCAGAGGTATTCCTGCGCGCAGCAAAATGGCTTTGATACCTGTGCGTAGATTTTGTGGTCAGCCGGTTCGAGTCCCCTTCCTGGGGTGACATGGTGAATTAACAGGTTGTTGTCCTGAACGGGGCGGCAGGTCGTTCCCACGACATGCAGCAGTGGCACCTGCTCCGCGTTTGCGCCCGAGACACCGTTGAGGGCCGACAACTCGCCCACGCCGTACGTGGTAATGAGGCAAGCTGGGGAGCCCTTGATACGGCCATATCCATCTGCAGCGTACGCTGCATTGAGTTCGTTGCAGAAACCGACCCATTTCAATCCACCGCCGGGGACGTCATAGATGTGGTCGAGGAGAGTGAGATTGAAGTCTCCGGGGACACCGAAGATGTGGCTTGTTCCTAGCTGCTTGATGCGCTGGAACAAGTAGTCCGCAATGGTAATTTTGTCAGCGGTAGTGTTTGTCATGCTGAGATAGTATTCAATGGTGCTTAGATGGCAATAAGATTGATGTTTCTAGGGAGTGAACAGAAAGGAATCTATGATGAAATGCGAGATGTGTGATATTTATACTGATAGGCCTGGATCGACTGGGGAAAGCGGAGGTTGAGGAGGAGTTCCAGAAACGAAAAATCAAAAAAAAAAATGTTTACTCTAACGGCAGTGGCACACGATATCGATAAGATTGTCGGCAACTTTTCATATTATTTTTGCTATAGTTTCATTTTTCCGTTATAGGTAGTCTCTCTTTTTGCAATCCTCTGAAGTCTAGCACTAGTAGACGGCCACCAGTGCTGGCCTATGCAATTGAAGTTCTTGGGTAGGTCAGCGAGGGTGCTGATAGCTAAAAAGACTGCGTTCAGCCATACTGTACTATCGACAACATCGGCTATCGGAGGTAATTTACCAGTATAATTCCAATGTTCAGATTCAGCAAGAACAGTTAACGGCAACACAAAGAGAGCCATTCCTCTCGGTAGCCTCTTCGCCAACTCTTTGGCGCTTAATGTGCTAGTACTGGACACGAAAGCAAGAGAAAGCTTAGCACAACTCGAAGCATTGAAATCCAAAACGGTCTCGACAGCTAACGGCAGCGTAGAGAGAGCTTCGGAAAGCTATAAAGAGCCTTTAAGCCTTTTGGGAGCTTCTTGATTGAAGACACATAATAGCCGCGTTATATAATCAGTAATACTATAATTACGTCACAATCACAATTTTAAAGGAAACGCCCATTCAGCCCCAACTTAGCCCAATGAGGCTGCAACTTGTTGTTTTTACCTATTTCGGACGTTAGGAACGGTCTCAAACTCTCAGGAACTGCCTCGGGCTCGACAGCTTTACTCTTTTCAAAAAGTCTACCTAAAATTATAGGTCTTGAGACGTCCATTGTTGCTTTGCTTTGCTTTGCTTTCTGTTACCACTTTCTTTCTGGCTTCTGACTTTCGACTGTTCCGATTTCAAGGCTTGCGTACTCCCCCAATTGACCCGCTTTTTGTCAAAAAAGACTTCATCATGTCGCAAGAAAACAAAGAGTCCGGACTTCTCGGACTGGATTCCATCACTCCCAATGACTTGACCTCGGACGGTGGTGCACCCGCAGCAGCCATAGAGGACGCGAACAACGGTGCAACAGAACGCAAGCGCAAACGGAGCAGCAAGACCGATGGAAGCAGTGAGCTCAATGAGGATGGCGAAGACGTTGACATCATAGTCATCAACGACGAGGGAGAATTGGAAAGCATCGAAGATGACGACAACGACTATGACGACGCTTATGGTGACGACGGGCGTGATGACTCGCAGCACGTCTCCAAGAAAAGACGCGAGATAAAACCACCGACCGACGAGGAGCTTGAAGCTGAGGCCCTTCTTCTTGAATTTGAGGAACAAGAACGAGAACGGGACGAGGAATTAGACCCGCAGTACCGCAAGTTCCGCCCTCGCGGCTTCAAGTTTAACGTGCCTCCCACCGACCGGCCAGTTCGAATCTACGCGGACGGCGTGTTTGATTTATTCCACCTGGGCCACATGCGGCAGCTCGAACAGGCCAAGAAAGCCCTCCCCAACGTCATACTCATCTGCGGCGTGCCCAGCGATGAAGAAACGCACCGCCGCAAAGGATTGACGGTTCTCTCGGATACACAACGATGTGAAACCCTCACGCACTGCAAATGGGTCGACGAGGTGATCCCGAACGCACCGTGGCAAGTCACACCGGAGTTTCTGTTGCAGCACAAAATTGACTACGTTGCGCACGATGATCTCCCGTACGCGTCCGGTACCGACGACGACATTTACATGCCTATCAAAGAGCAGGGCAAGTTTCTGACCACCCAACGCACGGAGGGCATCTCGACCTCGGACATAATTACCAAGATTATCCGCGACTACGACAAGTACCTCATGCGCAACTTTGCGCGCGGCGCCTCGAGGCAGGAACTCAATGTATCGTGGCTCAAAAAGAACGAGCTCGACCTCAAGCGCCACGTAACGGGGTTCCGCGATTCTTTTAAAAACAACATTGAAAGCGCTTCCAAAGATCTATACAGCGAGATCCGGGCCTACGTTAGCAATTCTCTTGTTGGTGGTGGTCACGGTGGCAGCGGCACTAATGGTGCCCATTCCCATAACGGTAGTGGTAGTGGCAGCAATAGTAGCGATGGTAGCGGCACAGGAACGCCTACACCAAAAAGTCGGGCCACGTCGCCGGTTACCGACTACGCCTCGAACTTTTCAGGAGGAGGTCAGAGACGCGAGAGGCCGACATCGTTTATAGGGAACGTCAAGGGGTGGATGTCTCGCAAGTCTGTTCCTGCATCGCCAGCTCGGGAATGAGCCAGCCAACTGATGCACAGCACAGGAAATGATGCGCAGGACATGAGATGCAAAAGAAATGAAAGATGAAGGCAGTAAATACTATTGACAGTATAATGAAAAATAAATTTTGTGGAAAAAAAAAAAACATTCCTAACTGTGATGAGAGAGATTTCAATGTAGGTTATCAAAAAAGGTCAGAAAAAACCCACGGTTCAAGTAAAAGGAAATTCAAGGATGAATACGAGGTATCTAAGGAATGGAATTTTTTTGGGTAAATTCACTAGATTATGTAGGTCAGAGGCAATGTGTAATGTACGTGTGTAAATGTGCGTGAGCGGTTCTGTTTCAACGGTTCTTGCTGTCTTCTCTCGTTATTTTTCAATTCATATCTGTCTTGTTGCAAAATCGATTTTTTTTATAGCAACTGTTCCAAAGCTTGAATTTTCCTCAAGTACCTCAAGTATTGCCAGTATTTAGCCCCCCTAATACTGCGTGAACTGTTTGGACTTCTTGCCCACCTAGCTGGTACTTATACCATAATCTGGAGGTCCACTCCACTTTTTTTTCTTTCAACCATCCCTTTTGTTTCTTGATTCATATTTTGTCATTCTATCTACTTATCGGTTCTTATTCAATCAAAATATAAAAAAAAGCATTTTCACGTCTGCCGTACGTTCAATCTACGGTAGTAGCTGTAAGTCCTGTAGCTCAAGAGTAGACATGCTTTGTCTGAAACTACGGCCTAGTCTATTTTGTACCCGCATGTTTCCATTAGGCCGTCTTGTTCTGGCCCCGGTTACAGCCTTGTTTAGATCTGGTTCATTCGGTCCGTTTGGTCTTGTCTGGGCCCGTTTGGCCTTTGCAATTGGTCTTACTAAGAGTCCAGTCTTGTTTGGATTTTGAGTTTTCGAGCTTTTGAGCTTAAGGGCTTTTTTTTTTTTAATTTGACTAGAATGTCAAACCTTCGAGCATTGCTCTAAACCTTATTAGCTTTAGAATCTCAAATTCACATCAACAGATGGTTAATACTGGCCTTTTTGACTAGAATCCCTAGACTGAAGTCGAGCCTTGAGCCTCAGGTTCTGCAGATACACCATAACGTCAAGTTTTGCGTGTTTATTGTTTACGTTCTCTTGTTTACTCTTCACTGTTACTCATCTGCACGTATATCCTCAATCATGGCCTTGTTGGTTTATACAGTAGAGACTGCCGGAAGTCTACTCCATGCTCGCTAACGTTGCTTTGCTTGAAAGAAAGAAACAACTTCAAAACAAATACGCGTGCGCTGCGTCACAAAGAAACGGATGTGCTCGGATTTAGGCTACATTAAGAGGGATGTCTGACGGAAGAGTCCAAGTCCAAGGCTACGTTCTCAGATTCAAAGTCTCACTTGTTTTACAATATAGCTTTACCTTGGCGGTCTACACAGGTTAACTACGTTGTGGGTGAAGAACTTCAGGCGGTTCGAGCTCAACTTGAGTGACCACGACCACTGACCACCGGCCACTGCCCTCTGGCCCGTATATAGTGGAGTGTAAGTAGAACCGCAGTAGACCGATAATGTGTTTTGAATCAAGCACGGCTAGCAAAGCACGTTTAGGGCTGGAGATGGGACAGAAAGATGGCTTTGACAGCTGTTGTCAGGACTCTGTGCCGCCTTTCTGCCTTTGTGTGCTAGGTGCAGACTAGTCCATATACGACGAGTTTTTGGGGGTGCGCCATATATACGCAGCCAGACCACTGTGTAGCCTAACGGAAGAGATGCAGTCTGACTAGCAACAGAATAAAAGCTGAAGGTGTGTCAGTACAGTGGATTCTAGCCTACTGCCTCCACCAGCTCTACACAGCCTGGGCACGTTGACGTCTTGTTACGTTTAATAACGATATCTGTCAGCGAGGAAGAAAAAAAAAAAGTCACTTTGTACAGCCACCGAATGACACCTAACGTCTCTCACGTCCAACGTCGTCTACCAGCGTTAGCTAGGTTAGTCTGCCTTTAGCACAGCTCATCCTCTTCGGCCAAAAAATCTAAGAGATCTTGGGCTATAGCATCTACAGCATCTATAGAAAAATTCATACAATCCCAAACAACAATCTCTAGGACGGACAAACAGTTTGAATCTCGCTGCCCAAGCTCAGGCTTCTCTTCGTGGCAGTTTGTGCAGCCCCTTTCGGTCTGCACGTTTCTTTTTGCTGGCACAATCCAGGCACACTTGCCCCAAAACGGCCTAATGCACCACAATTGCTTTTTGCTAGCAGCATGTATCAGCAGCGTTTTGTATTAATTTGAATTGTTTTCTATTATTTTTCATTTCCTTGTTCGAAAACATATATTTTAACGCGGATCCGTCCTCCTTCTCCAGCTCCTCCTTTTTCTTCTCTTCTTCTTCTTCTTCTTCTTCTTCTTCCTTTTCTTCTTCTCTATCTTTTCCATTTCCATTTCCATTTCGCTCCTTCTCTTCATTGTATATTTTGATCTTCTGTGTTCACATCTACTCCCCTCTACCCGCATTCAACAAACCCAAACCATCTACCTACCGACCGAATCCTCCTCCCAAAACTCCGGAACTTAGTTTTCCCTCTCGTCGAACCAGCATATCCGCCTCCCTTCCCTTCCACCCCTTGGCACCCATACCTTTAACCAGCAACCAGCAACCAGCAACCAGCACTTCCCACCCCATAACAATGAAGCCAGTGCGGATATCAGCTCCTTCCCTTAAGTCTTGGATAGACAGCCCCCAAGCAGCGCAATCTCTCGTGGTGATTGACGTCCGCGACGCCGAACACTTTGGTGTATGTTTTAATACCTCAACCTTTCTTGAACCGCTTGAGTCTTGTAAACTAACATCGTTTCTCTCTCTAGGCACCAATAAACTCTTTTTTTCTGGGCCACATCCGCAGCTCCGTCAGCGTGCCTGCCGCCACATTCATTCCCAGCTTGCCCTCGCTAACGTCCTCTCTGTGCAACACAAAACGAATCGTTTTCCACTGCCAGCTGTCAGAGCAGCGCGGCCCGTCCTGCGCCCTTGCCTACGCACGACACGTTTCTCACATTCTGCCTAATCAAGAGATATACATACTTGACGGCGGGTTCAACGAATGGGCCCGCTTGTACGGCCGCGATCCACGCTACACTGAGGCTTTCCGACCATATCAATAACCCTCACTGACAACCTTCCTTCTTCTTCTTTCTTCTTCTTCTTCTCACTCCCTCTCTCCCTCTCTCTCTCCTTTAGAAACACAGCTGGATCTGGATCTGGACCTGGACCTGGTGATGAAAAAATGATGTACGCTATGCTTTTTACGACTTGATATGATTTTATTTTACCCTTTTTACTCTTTACTTCTTTATTTTTTCTTCCCTTTTCTTTTCATCTTTACTCCGAATACTTTTCTACGTTGTTTTTTTTTTATATTTTTTTCTTGTTCATTGCACTTGTATTTATTATATATTAGACTTGTATGCTGATTCACTTCTTTCTTGTACCATAAATGGCATACATAGTCCTTCAGTTTTCGTTGCGTTTCGTTTCTTGCGGGTATTCGTTGTTTTGCCTACCGAAGTATATAAAAGCATGGATTCTTTCTTTGGTTATTACGAACTATTAGCGCTACTTTTAAGTAAATGTCTATCTTTCTTGTCTTGTGGCTCACGCGCCGGTTCCCTTGTTTGGCTAGGTGGCTCTGAGCCTGTTATCACCGCTCTGTGCCAGCAGTGTCGATGAAAGATGAGCACGTTGAAAACAATTGACCGCTCATGACCCCATGCTGTGAACTAGCTGTGTGTGTGTGCGTGTGTGTACTTCAGAGGACAGTCTGCACGGAGTCCACAAACTTGCTGCACATGTAACATTAGATATAATATAATATATGCTTGATCACATACATGCAAACGGCCACGATCATGGCCAGCTGCCATGATCCATGAGTGCCAGGCTTTGGCACAACTGTGGCAGAACTGTTTGAAGCAAACTGTCAGTTGTTGTAAAGCAGTGCCATGACCCAGGTGTTGCTGCTGCTGCTGCTTCTGCTGACCCTCTCTCACACAAAGTCCGCTAATCACAAGTTGCCCAACAACACACACGCGCACACACGCGCACACAAACACACATCAGCCGGTTTTGCAGACAGTGTAGGTACCTTATACCATAAGTGGGCACCTCGTGTAGAGCTGTTCCTCACAGTGAAACGCGAGTTTCTTGCATAGTTCGCTAGATGCAGGAACATGCCCAGCAATGCTATAGACGTCCACTACCAGCTCCACAACCACTACCACCAGCGCCAGCGCTAGCACTAGCACCAGTACGCACTGGTGGTCTAGCGAGCGTTGTCTGTCGGATACATGCAAACCTCAGGGGATGCGTTTTTTTTTCTCCTTGTGCCTAAACTTTGAATTTTAAAACAGTTGGTTCGCCTCCTGCTTTGAGCTTAAAGCTTTGGGAGTCTGTCTTGTCTAGTTTTGGGCATGTGCCTCAAGCTTGAGGGAGGGGAGGCCCTTGTGTTTCCATTCCATCTTGTGCAGAAAAAAGATCTGGCATCCAACCACGTCTTGAGCTTTTTTTCTTGTCTACCCACATGGTTATTTGGTTTGATCTGGCTTGTGAGATTCACGATCGGTTGGGCTTTGGAGGAGCATTCGACGGCGCCTTCTATGTGATTAATATCAGTGTTATTTTTCTTCATTATTTCGTTCATTTTATTCGTTCGGCTCTTTTATTTTGCCAGCTACAGCCTGGGAGGCCTCCGGGTGGATATCCCACATGACCATGACGTCAGTACTGCTGCTCGTCTGACATTAACGTTCGGGGTGCACCTGTTTTTTGCAGCAGCCGAGCGATCCCTTGGAGTCGAGCCATGAAAGCTGCTCGGAAGCAGATCTCGCTCCGGGTTCACCGATGCCCTTGTGGACTCGACTGGAGTGTGAGAGTCTTGCACCGAGCCGCTGGGATTCTCCAAATGTTACTTAGATAAATATACCTTGGTTTACCTTCGGGGGTGGGCCAAGTCGGAACCTAGCCTTCGCTTTTGAATTTTTTTTTTTTTTCTTTTTTTTTCTTTTTTGGCCTCACAAGCTTATCTGAGAAGGCAATAAGAAAGAAATAAAAGAAACAAATGTTTAGGGATGACGGTTGCGTCCTGGCGCTCGTTCTAACTTGAGCAGCGCGCGTTGGCATCGTTGAAATTGTCACGATCGTTGGGGGATTGTTGGCATCGCCAGGATCTTTAGATGGGCATCAGCATTAGCATTAGCATTAGCATTATTGGCAGCACACATGCGCTCTACGCTCTAAGTAGATTGTAATAAAATAGACTCGCAATCGGTTTACTTGAATCCACATAAGCCAGATACCCCCATTTGAGCAGGCCAACCCAGAAACTAACCAACTTCATGAATGAAAGGTAAAATGTTAATGTTGCAAAAGAACGAACCAAACAAAAAATTAAAAGGCAGGAAAAAGGGAAATTGGGTTCCTGCGTGAGGCTCCTTTCTACAAAAATGTCTGAGATTCTCTCGCCTTGTATGCCCTGTTAAACTACCGTAATAGAATGCGGTACAGTCACTTTATCTTTCGTTCAAGCTGGCTCAATTTCATTTTTCTTCTTTTTTTTCTTCTTCTTCTCCTTCAGTTTGCGAGTAGTAGTGCTAAGCTCGCGAGATCTGGTCTTGTTTCTCATGTACAGCTAGTCAAAAACTCTACGCCGCTGGATTGAGAGTATACAACATATGCCCGGAACAATTGTCATGCATCTGGAAATTCCATAGAGGTCTATGAACAGCATTATAGTGCCCCAAATAAATGAATAGAAAAGAGAGAGGGAGGCCTGGAGCAGAAGAGTCATGCACTGTGGGACGTTTCATAAGGTCATTCCAAGGGCACTCCAAGTGGTCTTTCATTCAAAATCGAATGACGAAATATCCAAGGCCTGGGTCGGCCACGTTCTAAATGGCACATTACCCGTATACCGAGGTAATTCGAGATACTTGGCTTTAAGCACCGCCGTTCTTTTCTTGACCGCATCGTCATCATCATAACCTGATTGTGCTGCAAAACAGTTGCAAGCTCAGCATCTTAAGCATGCACGCACAGTGCGTAGATACCGGAGTAAAGGTAAAGCACTGAAAACGTAGTGCCGTTCGTGATGGTAGTAGAGTGCTGCCTGCAACGCTGTTTTGCTCCTCAATAAGCACAGGACTTCTTTCCCCTTGCCAGAGTTGGCAAGAAAGAAAGAAAGGAAAAAAAAATGAAGTACGGAAACGATACTGAATTTGCAAGCTAAACAAGTTACCACTGCCTGCAAACACGAATGTTCTTCCAATTCCCTACAGATTTAGTCGGGCGACTACCAGTAAAAGACAAAAAAAAAAGCATCACCTATAGCTTTGGTCTGCTGAATGGGCCTGCCAACCTGCTCAAGCTTGTTGTGGTTGGAGTTCTCTGAACCCAGCTTTGCCAAAAAAAAAAAAAAAAAAGAACCATGTGAAATCGCAAGGCAACTTCACTAAAGTTGATTGTTCAGCCAGACTGGCTTGATAAGCCTTCCGCCAAAGAAATTTTAAGGTAACATACCCCCACATAAACAATACAAAGCGCTACACATCTACATGTGCCTTACAACAATCAAGCTCAAGCTTGCACGTTTCTCGCTCAACTGCTGTTTCTCCCACCTTGTCTTGGCCTTCGCGTTCTTTTCGGGTTATGTGTACAGCACGCTCACACCATCTTGAGCTCGCCTAAGTGATTGCAGAATAATAATAACCAACTGGATGCATTCATTTGATGTCCCCTCCTTAGGTTAAGCTTCCTGGTAGTAGTCCACACCTACTACGGAGTGCATACCACCCACTAAGTCAGGCTTGTAAATTTTGTGCCTGAAGTACAACTTACTCATGCATGTCTGAAATGAAAACTGCAGGAACGATGTCTGCCCCTGACTAGAAACAGGAATCTACCTCGAAGAGTCAACACGGGGCCATGGCACTTTCTTTAAAACTTGCAGACATCTACAGACGTCTATGCGAAAGTACTCCGTTAAAGTCACACACACAGCACAGTTGAGGGCCGTGTAGAGTTCTATTTATAAAGCTTCAAGATCCATATATCACTCAAGCTTATTGATCTTGTTTCATCCCAAAGCTTGGTAAATACCACGGTCAAGGCTTTTTTCTTGCAAGAGAAACTTGGACGGCTGTGAATGCCATGCAAGTAGCACAGATAGAAAACTATAGAAAAAACGATGCCTTAATGTCTGCACAAAAGAATATTACAAGCCGCCTTGGATTTGACCAAGACTGGTCCACTCATCTAACGTTTGAGCTTGCCGATTTTTCTTTGTTTTTCTTTGCAAAGCTGTACGTTTCAGTTCATATTGATTTACTCACAAATTTTTATTCAGATGTGGGCTAATTTGTGAGCCAATTTGTGATCTAGTTTGTGATCTAGTTTGTGATCAAGTTTGTGATCTAGTTTGATGTAGTTAGTAAAGGAAGTTGGCTTGTTCTTCCCCTAAAATGTGTAAAGTATACTACTAAAGGTAATACTACAAAAATATCAGGCTCACACATTTTGCACTTTGTATCTCGCACCTCGTACCGTACAAAAGAAAGTGTGTATTTGTATATATCATATATGATCATTGAATGAGCTTGCATTTGTGCTCACGTACTTTTTTTTTGTTTTTTTCTAACAAGAACATGTAAAAACATTTGCTCTGTAGGCCTTTTGTTATTATAGGTAGAAAAACTCTTTCCAACTGAGCTCGTAGTTGGCGCAGTTAACTGTTAGTATCGCAATCCCTTTTTCTCTTGCTGTTTATTTGCATCATAGTTGTTGCTTTGGGTTGGAATATTTGTCGGCAGGCTTCAAGCTATTTCTGTACCATCTACAATACTCTAGCCACATTTTTAGCACGGACCAAGCTTAAAATACATGGGTTTTAGAGAGCTTTTGAAAAGAGTTCATATTGTGTAGTGCAATTCTTGAAAAACTTAGTGATGAGAATAGTGCAAGCCAAAGTTGATGAACAGAAAAGTCACAAATACAACGGAGAGCTCACAGAGGGAAGATTGTGGCTGCTAATGATAGATTTTAGTAACGCGAGCTTCTGCTAAGTGTATACTGTACACAGAGCTAGAGAAGTATAAGTAGGTTCTATCCAATTGTTGAAAAATGATGATCAAGCCAAAGCTTCACTTGACAAGGAAAGGTGTCTAGCATGCTAATGAAGAAGCTATAGGCGTGTTTGGCAAAATATCATATCAAGAATTGTTAAAATTCTAAGCAACCAACACCATCAAGTATTTCATCATCACTTAATTCAAAATGCAACACGAGGAAACCAATTCAAAGAGAGAGGAAAAACGTAAGAGGAGGGTGAAAATCTGATCTGAGGTAGTAAAACTGTTTGCACTTATCAGTAAGCTAAGTTCAAGCAAGAAAATGAATTTTAATACTTAATCTCAGTATTATTTTTTTTTTTAATTGAAGGCATTTTGTTGTGCTAAACAAAAGTTAAGCATGAATTTACTGAACAAACTTGTATCGCTCTTATATGTGAAATTAAATCGTGTACTTTTCACTGCTCATTATTTTTGACCAATGATTTCAACTAAAGAAATGTTTTCCTAAACATTTTTATCAATAGAAAAGGCACATCTTTGCATCCCGACACATTGAGTATAGAGCGCTTTTCATCAAGCAACAATTAGTTTTGGGTTTTCACGAGAAATCTTTGATCATGTTTGCTTGCTCGCTTACTCGCTTGCAAAACTTTGTTTGCTAGTATTTTTCATGCTTCCAGCTTCCATCCATGTGAAAAGAGCTGAAAGCAAGTTAGATCCCTTCATCCTTTGTATGCCTAGAGCAGTAAACGATACTATCAGTTGAAAGCAACTTCCATAAACAATGTGCCTCTGTCATATGTTGAGCTGCTTTTAGTTATGATTCTCTACATAGTTTTCAGAAAACTGCTTGGTGTATTGGCAACTTACCACACACTACAGTTCCAAGCTCTGATTAAGGAAATATTCAAGATGCTTGCTGATTGCAAACTAGGGACTTCGTTTGAAGAACGCAAGATAAGAGTGTTATGAGTTAATTTCAAGTCAGGAGCGGTAAAAAAAAATTGGACCCCTAAGTTTATTCAAATTACGAAGCTCGTCGCTATTTTTACTCAAAGAAACAAATTCCAAATGTTTTTTATCAACACCATTCAATTTGAAAAGCATTCAAAGGGCCAGATTTAATCTCTGAGTTCAAACCCCACAGCTTAAATCAGTTAGAGCTATATCACAATCTATCAAAGCAACTACGCAATACATTTTAGCAAGATTGTGACTTTTTTTTTAAAAAAAATGGAAAGGCCTAACGATATGCAGCAATCATTGATAGAGATGGTTGTATATTTTTCCGCTATATTGCCTGAAAAAGTGCATTTCAGCTCGAAAAACTTCCTCTGAAGAGATCTCATGGATCCAGACTTGGGCTTCCGCCATGATCAGATATAGTATCTAGAATGCTTAATCACTTTATTACGTCGACAAGGAGAACGGTTCCATATTCCTCTTTTTTCTCATGCTCTCTCCAAAAAAAAAAAAAACAGCTGATTTCATGTCCAATTAACGGATAAACTATCAGGTTGGACACCACGCTCGCAGTCTCGCAGAATTTTCCCAGCTTGCGACTCAAAACAATGATTCCTACACGCACGGTTTTATTTATCAATAAACCATCAAGCGCAGTGGTCCAAGTCTGGATACCATGTGTGATTGGACTCAATAATAGCAAATTGCCAATCTACATGACGTCGTACATGCTAACCTGAAGGGTCTCAAAAACTAATAGTACAGCTCGTTTACAAGAAACAGCTCTTGTATCACAGCTCTCGTATGGTTGAGGTTACGGGTGTATACCTCTTTTGATAGTGTATATGCGTTCACAGTATGGACAACACATGAAGGATAGGAGCGGTTTAGAAAGCGGCAGGCAATGACAATGCACATACGTTATTTCAGAGCCTTGATGCGCCTCAGGCACAGCCTCAATGGCTTAACGCCGGGCCTCAACGATGGGTGTATAGCTGAGACTTCAATAAATAAAAAATGGCAAGCAATGTAGAAACCTGCGTTTGAAAAGAAATGCAGGTGAGAAAAGACGATGGCATTTCAGCAGCAGCCTAGGTCTAACCAACAATCTATGCATTCAGAAAATGTCCCAGTTGCGAGTGTGTGCGCAGGTCCTATCCACCATGTAAGCCTCTGAAAGCGTAACAGTTTAGCGACATGTTTACATGAAGCCTGGATTTGAACAAGCGGTAGTACCAAAAGGGATATCAAACAAAGATCCGTAAACGAGCAATAGGAAATAGAAAGTAGCAATTCAAGTGGACAGGTAGACTGTAAAGCCTTTTACCCGACTGCTGCATCGTGGTCTAGACTCTAGACTCTAGACTCTAAACTATAGAGCGCCAGGCATGGCTATAGATGTGTGTGTGTATGTGTGTGTTTTGTCATCGTCTTCGTGTATGCAAATGCAATCTTCTCCCACATTTTGCTATATTCTCTAGGAACATGTGCACTCAAAACGTCCATGTTTTGCTAATATATATATTACGACTACTTTTTTATTTCCCTTCTCGGAATCCCTGCCCATGAGAATCAGGCTACCAAAGATTGATAAAATACTAATTCCGCGCAGCAGCAGCAGTAGTAGTAGTAGTAGTAGTAGTAGTAGTAGTAGTAGTAGCAGATATGGATTTTATATATTCTATACTGAGAGAACAAGAACAAGAACAAAAAATCTAAACAATCACAATTTGTCGGCTTTTTCGGATAACAAACAACAAAACACGAACAATTCCCAAAAGTGCCAGACATCCGCCCAAATAAAATGTTGTGCGTAAAATTATATTTACTCAATTATCGCGCGCGTAATTCGCGTCCTGCATGTATGTGTGAGCCACGTGACTGAGCATTTTTTTATATATATATATTTTTTACCTAATATTGCACTGCACCAACACGTAAGGAAGAATATTGCCTCCAAAAACTTCTCTGGTTACTCGAGACGACCTCTATCATGTTTCACAAAAGCCCTGCTGTGTTATCGCGCATTGCCCGGAGCCAGTCTCTGTTGCTAAGTCCAAAATCAATATCTCGGTCATACAGCAGTAGTTCTAGTGGTCCAGGTGCCGAGAAACCTATATCTCCTCATGTAAGAGTACTTTTTAAGGCATTTTTTTTGAAGATTGATATCTTAAAGCTGACATTTAACCTTTTGATCTAGATTGCAATTTATAAACAGTTTGGTACGCCTTTTTTCAAGGTCCTTGGTCTTGCGCTCACTACATTTTTGACTCTAAAATATGCACGAATTGCTTTGGTTGATGAGGCCAATCGATTAGATGCATTGAACCAGGATGTAAAAGAAGGCTAAGGTGAGAGTCGCAATATACAGTTTACGAGCTTGACAAGCTTGGAGCGAGCCAGATGATAGTCTGATTGAGAATTCTTTTTAAAAAAAAAAAAGATAATTTTTAACGCGCCCAATAAACTCATTGATCTTGAGAAAGAACAAAATTGGTAAACAGCTTCGTCACATTGTGTTTTGCGCCTTCTTGACGGTCGACGTTTGAGGGCCTACCATCACCAGTGGATTCTGTTGAATAATGGCTTCAGAAAAATGCAATTGCCAAGCGAACTTGCCTTCTTTTTTTTAATGACATATAGTAAACATTGTTTCTGGCCATGCAATAAACAGAGCTTTCAATCAACACCACATATTGTAGCTAATTTGTGAAATTATTGCCACAAACTACTGCAATCTGCGTTGCACTGTAATGGCATTCGACCTTCCTCTAAGCCGGATAGCAAAATAAACTCGTCATCTTAAAATGATACGACTCACTTTGCTGTACTCGATGATTTTTGCATTTTAGTATCTAAATAGCCCAGATATCTACTTAGATGGCAGCTCAATCAAGCAAAGCACTGCGCTCTGTTACTTTTGGTTGTTTTAACTAGAAAAACTTTGAATTGAGCGTTCTCTATCTCTTTGATACGGGTATACTTTTATAATTCTTCTGTTTTGATCATTTATGGCAAACATTCTATCTATTGAACCTGCAGTTGAATAATTGATTCACAAGATTGTTATTCCTAAAAGCCGTTATCACCTGTACTTTTCAATACTCGTTTCTTGCTGAGCCCAAGTAGGATACAATGGCTTGCAAAAAGACGTCTTTGATTAGCGCGTATTCTATCTTCACAGGCGTGTTAAGTCTACCAGTTTACAGTCTCGTGCCTTTGATTAATTCAAGCTCTGGCTGCTGAAAAGCCCTATTCAATCAACCCAAATTCATGGTCTCTGCTCTGATAGTCAAAAGTTTCTACTTCTGTTATCTCAGTGTTAGTAAACCATACGGAAAGCCTGCGTTGGTGATTCAAAGGACAATTGTTTAATATTACGCGTATGCAAGCCTTGATCTTGGACCGCCTCCCCCTAATTTTTTTTTTCTCAAACCCGCAAAGTCTTAGCTTAGCTTAGAGAAAAAGGCGCTACGTAGAGGCAGAGGCCTCAGGCACTAGCCTCCAGAATTGGCAACATACGACCACAACGGTTTCAATGCATTGAATACTGCTTTTACTTTGCTTAAGACCTTTAAGGATTCAATTCTTTTTTTAATTTATAGCCTGAATACAGCTAGGCTACATAATTCCGGCTCCATCTCGGGCATATGGAAATGGCCACCTAATAAGTTTGACTAAGGGCACTCTTCTCTCTAGACAGAGCCTCAACGGGCGGACCCATGGGAATTGTGCCTATTGCTTGTTTCCCGGCTATTTTCTCATTACGGTACATAAATTATAGAAAACATCAGGCTCAGTCTACCAACATAGAGAAAGGTAGGCGTTGCAAGGCTGAACAAAGAACTGGAGAATTGCATGCTCTGAAAGAGATGAAATACGCCGTGGGCATTTTGTAGCCTCGAGTTTTTGAGTCTTGACTTTTAAGTCTTCCCACTTGCTGCAATCTCACATATTTCATGTCCGCATCTAACCGCGCACTGACTAGCGAGAGCTCGACACAGCTTGCGTCGAGTTGTGATTGATTTTTCCAAGGATCTGCTGTGTCTGCAACTGTGGTCAAAGCCGGTGCGGGATAGTCAAGCATTTTATCGATACCGACAGTTGATATTACATGTAATTAATATTTAGTACAGGTTTTATGGACTAAATTCAACGCTAGATCACTTCAAGCCATGAGCATTGAATTCAGGAGACATGATCAATATACTCGTAATACGCTCGGGTTTTCACACTCGACGCAATACACCCAGCGCGCCAGGAATCTGTGAACTGTGTGTCCCGAACAGAGCGGCCTTGGCACAGGACTCAAGCTATATAGCGGTAATCGTAAAGAAGCATGCCTTTGAGCGTTAGAGAAACCCACTTTTTGTTTAGTCCACTATAGCCAAACGAGACCATAAACGAAAGGCATACAGAGATTAGTACAAAGGGTGATGACTCAGAAACATTGAATAATAAAAAACCGTTTAATTAAGCGAGAGAACGTTGTAACGTCGCTCCAGCCCTTGTGTATATACATACAGTACATCTTAAATTGGCAACCATCCGCTCCAGAACGGGTTTGGTCATGAGCAAGGAGCGGTTATCCGATGTCGGCAAGATTGGTGAATCAGCGACCCTTTCATGGTATCGCGGGCCACTGAGGTTAGTCGACATTATCAGCACCATAGGTATCGCTATCTATTTTGGCGTCTTCATATCAAAGCGATGGGCCCAGAGGGCAAAGCCATTGTTGGTGGCTAAACGGGCTAGTCGAATACGCGTGAGGGAGCAAAAAACGTGTCGATACACGTAGGGGTTGAGCAGCTTATTTTAGGCATTGACTTTAGTCTATTCCATTATGGATCCTGATTATTTGAGGTTGGCTCGAACGCTAACTATCTGGGTAGGCTAAACAAGGTTGACCAACAGAGCTTTGCCTGAAATCCTGGTGCTGTTAGCTGGTAGATTGGTCTGACACAAAATCCCTGAGGCATAGAATATGGAACATGTCCAAAGTTAAGGCCATTCAACTCAGGGTTTCAATAACCAAAAAAAATGAATAATTGAAACCTTTTTGTCAAAAGCGCTCATATATTGCAATTGGCTGTTATACAACTTAGCTACACGCGTTCAGAGACACCAATGAAAGACTAATAAGTAAAAAAAGGCAGACAACTAGTGCGTTAATAGATTCTGCCACGCATAGTGCAAACAAATGAAGCTTACCTGCAAACCTATCGTCTATTTAACATTGTGACGAGCTAGTTGGTCACCATGGCCATAAAAACGGTCCTGTGCGTTAATGAGGGCTATATACGGCGCGCCTCAAACGAGTCGTCGTCTCGTAAAGCTGTGCCCGACTAGCCTCGGCCTAGATGTGCAAGATAGAATCCCGGAATCACTGCTCAAAGCTATTTGTCAAGTTTTTCATTGGAGCAGCAGCTGGATCTCGAGTTGTGATGAGCGTGAGCTATAGCGCTGCAGCTGCAGTAGTACATGACGTAGCCAGGTCATTGGCACTGACTTCCTCAATTGTGACTGCGCATGACGGTGCTGACCACAAGCAGAGAGAACAGAGGATATATATGTATACATATATATTTTTTTAACAGGACCTAAATTGAATTCTACCGCTGCCGCCGCCGGGCTGGGTTCGCCCACTTTCTACGCCTAAGCTACGTTTGTAGCTCTGCCTCAGGCTCCTCGTCATTTTTCTGCGTTACTCGCTGGATCCTGATGACTATGTGGTCATCATACTCCGGAGTCTAGGCCTAGAAACTCAGAGAACCTCAAAGTTTGTTGGCGTTTTAGTCAGAGTGCAAAAGCAACAAATGCAATCGAATTTGATTGATTACTCTCAGATGAACACTTGGGCAAAGTCTGTTCAGCTTTCATTGAGCACCAGGATGTAATTACAAATTCCAGTGGAAATATATAGTTCCGCGCGTATGCACACAAATATCTGTATACACAACGGCCACATATATGCCACACAGTGCTTTCTCACGGACTTGTGGCATCGGCCTGGATGGGGTTTTATTCAAATCTGCTGGCCTAGTCTTTGCTAGATATGTGGCCCTCTTGAAAAGCTCAGAAGAGAGTAAACTCTCTTTTCAGGTATGCACATAAGCGATATTTGGGTTGAAAACGTACATGAATCTTCTATGGCTCGTTTTATTTATTTTAGTTTTTTTTATTTATTTTTGTGGGTATTTCTATTTATTCTTTTTTTCCATCTCTAATCACCGCAAGTTTTGCAGCAGGGAAATCTAAACAATAACCTTTGTGTGCAGCATGACAACCTCTGTACTCAAGAGAGACCTCGGCGAGAGCAGTATCAGAATACAGAAGGTGAATATGGTACTTTATATCTACGTATATTCAGCTTAACCGTAACCGGTGCTCTGAACTTTCGCATGACCTGCTTTCGCGATTGCAGCTATAGAGTGTATGTAGAGTCTATTGTCCAAGAATGGAGACGGTGAAAATACCTGATCGAATTGAGCATGAAGCTGAACTGTTTGGTCTTTGAAGCAGTATCACGGAAACGAGCGTTAGCATTAGAAAAAGGGTTTCGCTTGCGGAGTAGACCTTCAGAGTGTCACCAAAGGCACCTGCTTGTTTCGTTCCGTTGGCCCCTTTGAATGATGGGCTACTGACTAAGTATCAGTATCAGCTCAATGCCTTTTAACGCCCACTGCTTTGCTGGCCGTGATGCTCCATGTGACGGAGAATGAGAGGGTGCGTGCGTTTCTCCTCCTTTTGCCTGGATTTTGAGATTCTTTAGGGCCTCAACCACCCAAAAAATTTCATGAACGTGCAAACGTATATCAATATCTGAGAACCCCTTCTCACATAGCTGCTATTCTATTGCTCTCAGCCTTTAAGCTTGCTGGCCTATAGAGAATTCTAGAAAAGATAGATATGCAGCAAGAAAAATAGTTTAATTTCACTGCGATATCCACACTGATTCTGCGCTGGGCTGGATATTCAGAGCACGGTAGCCTCGGTGCGCTTCTTTAGCTACCTGAAGTTACCCAAGGATGTGGTGCTTGATAATATGCCTGGTCATCTCATCGATGCACTCGCTGGTGAGATAATTGCTATAAAACTCAAGGCTATAGGTTTCTAAGGGTCAGGCAAGGCTGTGTTAATACTCTGGGCTTTAGCAGGTTTGTACTAACAAATTTCTGGTAAGTCCCCACGGGTCCCAAGCATGGGATACAGCATACGCGTATTGCTTGGTGTCTGCACCAAGACTAGCGCTGTAGTCCAGAGGGTCACCAGTCTCCTGAAGCAGTCTACTGCCCAGTGCTAGTTCACCACAATACCCGTAGTACAGCGTGGCTCACTGAACCACACCATGTATTGCAGCCATGCGGCACTCTATGAGAAGGAAAGTCATAATATGCAATGCGTATAGGCTGCTGGAAAGTTCTGGAGATGCGCGGACCTTTTCAGAAAAAGGATACCGCACTGGTAACCGCGGTACAGGTGTGAGCTCAACCTTAGACTTTACATGGAGCCCACTGTGCGACCATGTGTAGGCTCCAGCCGGCATCGCTGCGTCTGCCGGCGACTCCCAAGCTCTCACCAGGCTAGACCCTCATGCACCATGGCGTCCAATTAAGCTTGCCACAGACACAACTTGAGGCCAGCACCAAAGAGGGCAAATACCCATCTCAGCAAGATCTCTCGCCTTTACCAGGTGTTATAATATCTGAAATAATCGGAGCTGCCTGGCAAATAAGTTTTTTGAACATGAGAAAAAAAAAAGGATTTTCAGCTTGGAGCTTTACCTCACAGCACAGCTAAACCGGTACATGACTGCGCTGCTTGTACAGAAAAATCACAATTGATTCTTGGTACTGCAGATAATAAGGTGGGGGCCCCTCCTCCCCCTCCCCCCCATCAAAAACGCACTGCCGCCGCTGTGTGTTTCTCTCTCGAACTTCGCCGGGTTACCGCTTCTGACCCCATGGGCCTAGGATTAGGCGCTGGGCTTGAGCCTGGACTCGGGTTGGGTCTTTTGTGCTGCTGTTCTGGCAGCCTCTTTCGCTGGAATCTCCGCGAAACTGTATCACAAGCCCTGGGGCATTGGCAATATTTTCCGGTCGTCCAATTTTTCATTATATTGTAGTCACGAGAAATGGCTGACTCCCAGCAGCCAGCAGGACGGTAACTTATGAACGCTTTTTTCCGCGTACTATGTACATTGAATGAATCAATAAGTTGACAAAAGCAGTAATGCGAAAGGTTTAATATTTTGGATATTGAGGTTATTCGGCCAACTAAGAGACCAAAAAACCCAAGGTATGCGGTGGAATCTAATGCACATGGTGAGTTCTCCAAAATCATGATGAACCGTGATTTTTGAACGCGCATGCGCATGCTTCAGTTAATATTTGATAAAAAAGGGCATGTAGAGCAAAAGAATAGAGCAATTTATGGATTGTTGAGGACCGTCTATTAATGGTGTTGTTGCGGCTCATTCCAAAAGCCAGAGACTGCTTTCAAAAGTTTAGATAGACTACCGGTATTTGACTCTTGCTGGCCCATTAATCATCATGGCATGACCGTACTTACTGGCGTAGTCATAGGCCAGACATGGCCAAAGTACCAATCGCTTGATGTTTCGCTTATCAAGTAGTAGTTTGTCTGCTACGTTCAGGCTGCTAATTTGACTAACGATATGTGACTACTGGCTTAGGATCTCAATATTTAGGAATTGAGTTTCGTGGCGTCGCGTTTCTAAAAAGACATTTAGATTTGATAACTTAGCAGCTTGGACTTGCAACTTCTATAAGACTCCAGTTTTTGCACTTTTTTATTTATTTTTTATTTGTTTATTTTTTATCATTCATTTTTATACGGATGGTGCTTTCAGCTCAATCGTGTTGGAGATAGTCGGGCTTTGCTTCAAAATACGTGGATCACCGATAAATGAGCCAGTTCTAAGTGGGCACGCTCAACTCAGCGAAACGAGATACCTAGATGTCTAGATAAGTAGCTTAGCCTAGCGAGTTTCCAATCTCAAACTTGGGCGTGTGACTAGGCTTGTAGCATCTCAAATGAAGTTATAGCGGCCGGCATGGGACGCTTTGCTTGCTCGGTTCTTTGTGCTTGGATTTGACTTGAGCATCTATATACATTCATTGCACTGTAATCCTCAAACTTAAATGACTGGGATTAGACTTTTCGTCAAAGGTCATGATATCAATTTAGCGAATCTTTCAGGCTTTTCTCTTTACTTAGATTTTACAAGTTATAAGAAGCTCAACAGAGTTTAGATGGCATCAAGAATGATTGCACGGATCTGTACCAATTCTGCACCTAGTGTCTTTAACTTGGTTGCATCGTCTAAGCCGATTGAATTGTTTATCCATGGACTGAAAACTCCAAAGTAGAGTTTTGCAGGAACTTGTTGGCAATGGACACAAATGTGATTTATAGACTGCCGCGAGTCTAGACCTCATGTCTACCCTCGTGTTTTTTCTTTGCAGACCAGGCTGCTCAAGATACCATATCCAGTCCATTTCGAGCAAGGAAATTTTCCCAAGCTCAGCATTGTACAAGAGATAGCAGCCTGACGGGAAATCAATACTACCCTTTACATACTTGCTGAATGCTACGTGCTATTTCATACTCTAGCTTGTGGTTCACCAAGGTAGACCTTTAGTTTAGAAACAATGAGGCCCCAAACCTGCAAGATTAACGTCTGAACTCTTTGTAGGCTGTAAGTAGCATAAGTACTGACTACATGTTTTCGCATGTAGACTTGATTTTGTCTTCACAAAGAATAGACTATCCTACTTCCAAGTAAGCAGCCACAAGACTCGGGACGAAAACAAACTGACTGGCGAGAGGCTATTTTTCCCATGTTGGCTGGTTCTGGAGATAACGTTTCGTTCCAAGGGAGTGGAGAGAGCAAAAAGCCTAGCGTAGTAGCGAGGGGGGGGGGGAGGCAGGTCTATAGACGTTAGTCCATGAAGCAGCTCCTATTAAATTTCGAGAGATAGATCTTTAGACAGGTGCCTCAACGCAGCTTGAACTGGAAGCGTTGGTATTTGCAATCAAGAAAGGTGGGCAATTTTTGGACTGTCATGAGACGGCACGGAGAACCCGGGTATATCTGGAGCTCAGATTTCAACATATAATGGAAAGTTCGAAACTCAAAAAAAAAGTAAGCTTTGTTCTACGATGGGAAAGAGATGAGAAAGCACGCGCGAGTGGTTACCTAAAGTGGTGTACACGTCAATCGAAGCCAAAATGTTCTCTGCATGCAAAGACGTCCAAGCTGAACTTCGGCATGCAGCAGAATAGAAATAACAAGAAACTTTAAAATGGCTCCAAGGCCAATTTTGACTTCCAATCAAGGATAAACTAAAAAAGAGACTTGCTCTAGTTCAAGTGATTGAAGAGCAGGCTTTGGGCTTGGTGCGTTGAGTTCTCGCTCAAGGTTTGGTCACTCGTATCGAAAATATACGAGAAAGTTTACAGGAGGAGTAGTCGACAACCGACTTGCAAAAAGACAAAGCACTGCGGCCAAAGTTTTATATATGGAGTTACCAAATTATTTCGCAATGAAGACGCCAGATCGAATAGAGGTGTGGTTGTGTAGAGATCAAATATACGGAGAAAGCTCAGTCTAGCTAGGTCTGAAGATCCTGCGGCCTGGGCTCGTGCCACTGTGCAGTCGTTGCAAATTTGGTCTGCCCAAGTACACGATTGCCATCTGCCAGTTGAGTCTTGTCTCTAGACTCCAGGCTTGTCTAGCCTATGCGTCGTGCCACTTAATTGTTTGCAAGAGGCATCAGTGCCGAAGAGCAATCTGATTTTCTCTTGTACTCAGCAAGCCGAGTAAGGCACGCGTAACAAGCCCAATCTGGTTAGACAAGCTTAGGTTCTATCTGGGGCCCCGAGAGATTAATGTGTATTGGATGCATCGAAGGTCGTTTTTCTGCAGCGAAAGGACCCGGGCTCGACACAATAAGTAATTTCGTATACGTGCTATGCCGCAATTGCCCTAGTGTCCATTATCCAGGGTTCTCAACCTGCGATTGAGGCTGCCTGGCCTGTCAAGGGAGAGTTTTGATTGGTACCGGATATCCCCACTTAAATCTGCTGGGAGTAGAGATTCTCCGCATCAGATCCGAGCTTCTTGTTGCCGGGCAATCAAACCAGATACATTGATCAAGGCTACATCCAGCCAGCTTGTAGGAACTGAACTGCTCCAAGCGTCATCTATCATTATCTGAGAGCATGCAAGGTTCTCAAAGTATCGTCGAATAGCACGTACAAGGCTAGCTAGACGGGCAAGTAGCAATCAAGGCTTGCATACAGCTAAAGAAAAAAAGTATCGTATACGCTGAGCTAGGTTTTTGAGAGAGGGTCCCTCTTTACATGTTGCTTGTGGATGGGTTGGGTTCGCAGTTGAACCTTTGGCCTTGTGTACACACACTCACATTCCAGGGAAAAAACCTATACACAAGGCACTGACGCGACAAGAAACTAACAGTAACAAACGGGTCACGTCGATGCTTTTATTACGCTTACGATCCATGCCTAGGACTCTTCTTGAGTTGCACAACTTGCACCCAAACATACCGAAATGAAAGAAGCTGTCTAAAATCTCCAGGGGCATGGTTTCCGTGCATCCATCTAGAAAAACTTTAAAGAGAGCTAGCAAATGAAATAGAATGAAAAAAAGCTTCGAAAAAAAGTTCTATTTCAAAGTGTCGAATCTATTCGAGATACTAGAACCGAGAACAGGGCCCATGTCTCCTTGTTTTGGAAATATTAGCCATTGGTTTGGCACAGAATGATGGCTCATATATTGATTATGAACTCTACACGCAAGTGGTTTTGTTTTGCTTGGCTGATAAGCAAGAAGGTTTATAGTCATAGGTTTATGCGAGTGGAATATTGTTCACCCGTGTAGAATATTTGACTATTACATAGAGTCCTGTGTAGCAGAAACCTCCGCGGAGATAAGTCTTCTTTGATTCCGGGAAGGGAAGAGTCAAGCTTATTGTTTGTGTGTGGTCGATAGGCAGATCTATACGATACTGTCCATTAGACTTGCTTTAGAGATGACTTTGGTTCGGATACTATAGAGTTGTTTCTTTTCTGAGTTGGTCTTGGCACGCTTGGCGATTGAACCTGCTCGTTGGGCACTTACTGGGCTTGCTTTGCTCAAAGGTAGCTTCGAGGCCTTTTTTCTCAATGTTTGATTTGTGGCTTCTGTTGTTTTGTCTTTGCAAGCCTCGTGCAAAAAATAGCGCTCATCTTTCTGTATACCCAACGGTTACAAAGCAGGGTGGTCAAGACTCCAGAATTTGGTCTACTTGGCTATTGGGCTATTGGGCTTGGGAATTTATCAAAAACACACACACAGATAGCTTAAGCCCTACCTGTAAAAGTTTGACTCAAATTTTGCTATAATCCAGTTTACCTGTCTTGTTAGCCCTAGACCTCAAATATTACGATTACTCTAGCAGTGAGCACCATTCCAAACTCTACAGTGCCTTTACGGAGGTGGGCTTGAGGCCAAAACTCAATAGTTGGCTAAACCTCTAGCGGCACTTTACCGATTCCAGGCTAGTCCACATTGAACCTCAAACCTCGAAATCCAGCTGGTCCGTCTGGAGACGACGTAGGACCTCCGTTCTCAATGAGAAATTGAGTTTGCAGCCAGGCCTAGAAAAAAAACCCTCCAAAAAAAACAATAAAAACAATAAAAATCTATAAGAAAATCAAAATCAAACTGGCCCCTGTGTACCCTCGTAGCAGAAGAGGTAGCCATAGTGTGCCTGAATCACGTTCGTTCATTCATTCATTCATCGTCATCATCATCATAGAATACTCACACTGCGTTAAGTATCTTTAAACGGCACTGCTGGCTTGCAGCGAGTGCCATCAGATCAAGAAAAACTATAGCTACTTGCCAGAAACAGGAAAAGGCCGCGATATTACACGTTCATGCCTCTGCTAATTGTAACTGGCTTTAATAGAACTCCGTGTGTAGAAAGTTTGAAATTAGATTTTACCGGTCGACTGAAACTGGATACATCCTGCTGGATAATCCTGTTCCTTACACTAAGCTCCATGTAGTTAACGTCTTTCTCTATCTGGACTAAGAATATCCACTTATGGCAACCTGCGTCAAACTTCAAAGCTAAGGCGGCAGGGTTAGGGCCTCTATAGGGCATAATAAACTAGTCCCAAAGAGCTCAAAAAGCCGCCATTAAAAAAACAAAAAAAAATAAAAAATAAAAAAAACAAGGGAGTAGTCCGCACAGTTTCGAGTTGCGAGTTTCTGAGCCGTTTCTAAGCTCCGCCGGCCGTGGGATAAACGGGTGGTTTGCCGGGAACAGAAAAAAAAGGACATTTACGGTGCTAAAACCACCGCCGTGGGTTTCTCGATAAATTACATCATGCTGTATATAGCAGAGCAAACCAGAAATAAAGGGCGGTAGGCGCTTTTATCCAAAGCCTTTTGGGCGGTCGCAACCCAACAGTCAATCAATCAAATCAATCTATCAGGTGTTGGGTGGTTGTGTGCAATTGAGCTCTAGACTAGTCATTTCAATGCAAAGCCGGAGTTTGCGGTTGTCGCGCCTCCCTCCCTCTCCCCCCTATAGCACTAGCTAAGCCCAAGGCAACGTAACAAGTTTACAATGCGGGTCTATTAAGCGATAGGAATAGAGCAGACAGACGCATCTTGCAACGCTAACGATTAAATCCCGGATATCCTGACATCCTGACATCATGCCCACTAGCTCACGAGCTCAGAGCTTGGAACTCAGAATGCAGAACATAGAACTCAAAACTCAGAGCTCAGATTAGCGACGGGGCACCTACGAGTTGGGCCGACTTAAGCTTTCAAGTACATTGCACCGTACGTATACCAGACCAGACCGTAGATCAACCAAGCCAAACTAGCCACATCTACGCTATAGCTATGTGGTACCTACGATACCTACCTAGAGCCCTTTGCAGATGGCAACTCTATATCTACTAACATTTTTCAAGTACAGAAAATTCCAAACTTGAGCCCTGCTGTTAGCATACTTTCCAAACTCACATGCAATTCTATTTGTATCTGTCTCAGAAAAGCACAAGGCAAAACATGCTTATTAGCCGTTAATAGACTCAACTCACTGCTTAATACCAACTGGGATTGCAGTTGCAGACAGCAGTTGTTGCAATTACAATTGCCTATAGTCTTGAGATAACCGCGAGTTCTCGCCTACACAACGGTTTAGCAATTTTCTTTTTTTTTTGTTTCTTTTACTTGGGAGCCTCTAGGAGCTCTTAGGAGCAATGGATTCGCCGTCGCCAAGAGCGAGGCCGGAGCTGCAAGATGAGATATGCATGAAAAGGTATACAGTATATGCAGCAAGATTTCCCAATGAGGAATAAAATAATAATCAATGCACCTACATGCAAATCTGCATAGTCACGCATCAGTCTACATGGCCAACAGTCCTGGCTCTCTCGCTCAATGTATATTGGCTGGGCTATATACTGTATAGCACGGGTGTATCAAGAGAGGCCTTGAAATGCTGGTGCTGAGAGGCGCCATCCGGTAGCAACAGCTACAAGAATGCACTCTAAGCGGGTTGAGCAAGCGAATAGCAAAAGTACGGCGGTGGTATTCAGACCAACAGAGCCATTGCTGTTGCTCTTTCTCATCGAGCATCAAATGCCGGCGGCTTGGCTGCTTGTGTTTGTGCCAGCGGACAGCTTTTTCAAGACTATAGCTACGCGGCTTCGTTGTTGCTATGCTATCGCGACCATTGCGATGTATGAAGAGGAAGAAGAGCAAAACGTATCTGCGTGTGCGCAGAATCTTGATATTCTAAGAGCGTTGAAACTAGTCTTTTTTATGAGAAAGGACCCTTGTACCCGTTTGGCCTCCACATGCCTCTACTCCGAAAAAATATAGCTCTAGTCAGGGTAACTAAAGGTGATGCTTTAGCTCTCTGTGGTCAACAGCAACTGCTAAATAGACTCTACAATAAACAGAACGATTTTGCAATCATTACGCGCTTGCCTGAAGCTCATGATCATGGTGATGGCCAAGCAAAGCAAAGACAGCGCTAGGCAGAGCTGGCCAGAGCAAAGTTCTAGAGCAGCTTGCTGGCACCAATATCAGAACACTGACATGCTCTTACGACGATGATACGAAAAGAAAAAAAAAAGCATGTATAATAGCCGGGCTAGTCCAATCCGCAGGCCATTCATATAGTATGTTTATACTCATTTATATTTATACACCAAAATAAGTAGGCATGATCCAAGCGTACGCGTGCAAGCAGCATCACGGGCCAAACCTGAAATTACCACAACCAGACACGCGCCGAAACAGTGGCAGCGCAGACCTCTTGCACGGCTGCAGTATGTATAAGTAGCCGCAGCGACCGGCAGGGACTGTTTTCTAAACTATTCGCAGTTGGCCAGTAGCGTCAGCATTCAGCATGAGCAGCGTCAGGAGCAGTAAGAGCAGCAGCGTAAATAAGTGCTCAGCATCCCAAAAAGCACCCAGAATCATCAAAAACAGGCCACTTTAGAAACCAGGATATAATGGCTACTGGTCCGACTTGGTCGATAATGCCATTAGGGCTCAGAAGACCGTCCTTATCTTCGTTAAATTTCCTGAAAAAGCTTGAACGTGCGCGCACACACACTCACACACGGATCAGTGGCAGAGCCGGTACACAGTTTCCCCTCTGTGTTCCATCACCGCTGACTTATGAGCTAGCATTGGGCTACTCACTGTAATGAGTGTACGTGGACTTAGGAGGCTTTAGCTTTAGCAAATGTTGTAACCCTTTTCACGTTTGTACCTAGCAAGCGTCAACACTATGTACGCTCTTAATGCATCCTTTTTTCCTGCTCGTTTGTTTACTTATTTGTTTGACTGTTTAATGCTTTTTTTTTTTTTTCCTCTTCTTCTCAATTTCAGGGTCTAATAGAGTCTAGATGGCCTCAGCGATGTTAACGGTTTCCATAACCCCGTAATCAACGTATTAGCCGAACGGAAAATTTGAGCCACGAAACTCAGAAAGAAACGAGCAAGTCTGAATGAAACACATTTTTGATGACGACCTGTAAATAATGTAATTAAGGAAAAAGACCGTGACGTAGGTTTTGCAAGGATCTTGATGGCCAGATGCTCATCTTGATCGCCATAAAGAAACTTGGTCTATCGTTTGAGAGGGCTTTCATCCAGATGTCGTATAGTGGTGTTGGCGTGTTGAGCCTAGGACTAAATTCAAATGCAAGAGCTTGAATTTCTTCTCTGGTTAACGTTTGTAACCGACCTTCATGTCGGGGATTGGCCGTGCTCACGGACATATACAAGCACAAGGTCAAATTGCAGCTGATAGAACGAGCCCGTAAGCTTAGCAGTAGTGAGCTATTCTGGCGCTTTGCTAGGCCATGTTAATTGCATACATGTAATATCTGGCTGAAGCTATAGTCCTTTGATTTTGAAAAATTCGAATGAATTCCATCCCGTAATATTTATAACAAAAGGTGACTTGACCGACATATATTATTTACACAAGAGTTCGGATCATAGTCATCCCCTCAAAAGCCAGATTAGTCTGCTAACAAAAGAGGGACAGATGAGCTTGGGCGACAGGAAAACTCATGGCAAAGCACTCACGAGCACTGGCAGTAGTGCCCAAACATTGCCCTATGGCGCTCAAAATGCCGGATAAAAGGTTTTCTTGATAAGGGAGGTTGCGGTCATTTTTTTTAGATTTTTTTCTTCTTGCAATTCATTACGGCCGAAACTTTTGTGTCTGTTAGTTTATCCAGCAAATGAAATGAAGAAGAGAGACGACCAAGAAACTCAATAGAGATTTCAGCTCGACCCTCTACCGTAGATTTTTGTATATAATCTAGTTTATCTTAAGCTTTAAACCAAGTTCGTCTATATGGAAAATATATATCATGTATTTGAGTGATGGCCAGAAATACTAGTACTGTAGTATACTGTTGCTTTTATGAATTCTTGGTGTAGCTGCATTATTTTTTTTAGTTCTGACCTGTTCATGTGGAATAGGCTTTTCTTTTGTAGATTGAGAAAGTTGCTTTTTTGCTTTTTTGTAAATTTTTGTGAATTTCATGAATTTTCAAGAAACACAAAAATTGCGACTTGCGGACCTAAATAAAATTATCAGACATTGCTTTTTGTACTTTTTTTGAACTCTTTTTATTATTATTGTTTTTTTTTTTTTGTTTTTAAAAAAACTAACGTTTCTTTTTCAACACGGTTTTTTTTTCAACTTTCTTTTTTCTTTTTGCCCTCTCTCAAATCTCATAGCACTTTTTATCGGACTTCATCCCATAGACATCTTCTGAATATACATGTATATATATATATATGTATGTGCTCCTTCTCCTTCTCGTTCTTGTTTTTTTTTGCAATTCAATCACTTCTACTTATCTATTTACATACTACATACAATGATGGCTACCGATATGTTCACTCAGCATCCCCAAGACTTCATGGCTTCTTCCCTGAATAGGTGTCCTGCTCCACCAGCTTATTATTACCTCCAGTCAACTGGTGCTTCTTTTAATCCAACTTCAGAGCCTGTCTCTTATGAGGACCTCCAGCAGAACACATATCTCTTTTCACATTCAAATCCATCGAGCACAAGCAGCTCTCCATTACTCGACTCTTCTCATTCTTCCTGTTCCTCTGCGTCGTCTCCATCACTGTCTGGCGTCGCTTCTCAATCTACAAATGCATATAATACCCAAGATTTTCTCAATGCATCAGAGAATGATCCATACTTTATTCCTGTTCAGGGCGTCTTGCCTCCTACCAAGAACGTTGATGGTCGTTACGAATGCCAGCTTTGCGACCGCTCATACACACACGCAAAGCACCTCAAGCGACATATGATGCGCCACACTGGCCAAAAGCCATATGGATGTACATGGTGTTCTGCACGATTCACAAGGCCTGACATTAGGAAACGCCATGTTTCCAAGTGCAAAGTGCGCAGAAAGATGGAGGGCTTAGAGTGCATCAAGATTGAGGAGGAAAACCCAGCCAGGATGATAAGTCTAAAAAACAAAAAGATGAACGAGCGCAAGGCAAAGAAACTTGCTGAAGCAAAGGCTGCTTCTGCTGCCAACGCTACTGCCAAACAAGAAAACACTCCTTCCATTACTTTGTTCTCCCCTCCTACTCAATCCCAGCAAATACCAAACAATAGTCTTCCAGTCTCGCTACAGTCTGAATTTGACCCATCTCTGCTAGATGAGTCGATAAAGAAGGAACTAGAATCCGTTTCTAATTACATGTCAACTCCCACTATGTCATGCCATGATCTGCCACCGCAACAGCAACAGCAGCAACAGCAGCAGCTTCCTGACCATGAGACAATATATTTCCGTGCCATGCCCACACCTATTTCAGTGCCATCTATTGTACCTGGTTTTGCAACTCCTACGGAGTCTTCTCCTGTCCATGACTTTCATCACCTTGAGATGAAGCCTACGTTGGACGTTTCTTCTATTGATCAGCAGCAAATGTGTTACTACCTGGGTATGCCATCCGCAGCTTCCATGAACATGTATTACGAAGACCCTATTCAACACCACAACCAGTCGCTATACCAGTTGCAGCCACAGATTCTGACGCCCCAGCAATACGAAATGACTTCGTCACAGAATGACTTTTACAATGAGTCCACCGCTTGCATGTATGGCGAATCGCCTTTGGAAACTTTCGTGCCTCCCGTCTACGATCAATAATAAACAGTGTGTGTCTGTGTTTAGCTAGACGTCTAGCGTTTTATGTTGTCATGTCCTTGCATTTTTTTATTTCATTTTTTTACATTTTATTATTATTATTATTGTTATTATTATTAGTATTATTAGTATTATTATTATTGCTTTTCATGTGATTAATAGAAATCATCACCCCAGATAGGAATCAACTCATTTCCACCAACCAAAACACCTCAGCTTTCTCTATATCATCATAATCTCATCACACCCAGACACACACCCAGACACACACACACACACACACACACACACACGCACACTTACACACGAGCTTCAGCCAATCCAATTCCGGGCACAACTAATCTCAAGCTAGCTAAGGCCCTTCTTTTGTTTTTTTGGTTTTACACAGTTGCTACCTTTTATTAGTACCAAACAGTGACGTTAACAACATCTACATCTAGACCATATATTGATGTTGTGGATGACATCGTGTAATTTCGAAGCCCGGACTTGGGTTGCGAGCGATATTAGGGGTCCACATAAAGCTGGCGACTGTGTTAGGAATTGACCACCTTCAGGCTATGGAGATTGTTCAGGGCACATTCTGTACACATGTAGCGCTGAAAAAAATCAGGTAACGCGTAACAGAGCTCATTTTTGGGTCTTGACTACTGGTGTACTATGACTGGTCCAGTGCAACTGCTGAGGCAGTATATACAAGAAAGCAAACATTGCTTCAGCTCGCTCTTGAGCCCTTGACCACAGGAGCTATCTTCAATACATCACACTCTGTTCCGGAGTGGCAACACGGCCGGGCTTTGAAGATGTTGTGTCAACTATAGCTAATCACGATTGCCATAGTTGCGCATGCGTGACACTATTGTCAGCGGCATTGAGGCTTGCGAACATGGCAAGATCTCGTCATGTATCAATTTGAAAGTTTTCCTACTGCTGTAGGTAGTAGCTCAAAAATTTCATGCGTTTATACTTACTTTTCAAGACGTGGCGGTTCTGACAAAATGCTCCTCTCCCCTATATACAATGCTATCGGCGGAAGGGACAGCATGGATTTTGCTCTCAATAAAATGTGCAGAAGCTTACGACCCGTTAATGTTAATTGAAACCGTTACGTCTCAGTGCAGTCCGTAACGTAATGCACAGGCATTTTGGCCCTATTAACGTTGTTTAAGCATGAATGGCATTGACGCAAAGATGCTGATATCTTGGGATTCCTTGGAATGCTCGAGCTCCGTTTAAACTATGCTAGCAAGTACGCAGCTTCTACGTCCGCATTTATCTCTTATTCTACAAAAGGGTTGCTATGCTTCATGGATGGAACGGATATTGGATAACCGACAATCTACATGTCGAGCACTCGCTTTTAAGTGATAGTTTTGGCGCAAAAGGGTCCAAAAAGTCTTCCAATCTTGTTTAATACCGCTTGGGTGAGTCGCTACCGCTGTAAAAATTCACTCCCTTTCTACCCCCAAGCAATTAAATACGCATAATATGAAGAAAAAGGGCCCATCTCATCCCTCTTGAGCAAACTCAAGCGCAGAGGTGGGTATACGAGGTAGTCTTTTCAAGTCTGGTAAAGTCTTTTGAATTCGACCATTAAAGAAAATTTCATTAGGTAGAATTATATTTTAAACGGCAGAAAGAATGTCGGAGTCACCGGCATCAAGAATGGTAAGGACACCAACACGGAAGAGCTTACCACAAGCGGTACCGAGCTCGTTGTTACCGCCCTGGAAGTGGTGGACAGTAACCTTGGAAAGCATGGCGTAGTACTCCAACTCAGACTTTCTGAGAGGAGGGGTGTTACCAGCAATGATAACAAGCTTAGCCTTACCCTGGCGGAGAGCCTTGAGTGTAGACTTGTAGCCAAGGGTGTACTTACCTGACTTGATAGTCAGGGCAAGACGAGAGTTGATGTTCTCTTGGGACTTCTTGATCTTAGGGGCCTTCACAAGAGCTGTTAGCAAAAGGCAAACACACACGGTCTATCCAAATGGGCTAGTACTCACCATCGCTGCGCTTGTTGATTCTGTTGTTTAGCACTCCGGGGTGTGTTGGGTGGTGAAAAAAGCCTAGAGCTAACTGAAAATTCGCACTGAAATCAAAGCCCCACGTCAAACTGTGTATATCTGTGCACTGGGAAGACATCATACCTCTAGCGCTGAACCCGTGACAATATATAAGCATTCCTATAATTACCCATATATAAACAGTCACATGTCCCGAATAGGCATATAAGACTAACACATTTTTCCAATTTTTTTCGCGGTACCCTACGCTGGGAAGGCAGTTGGTCGGTGAAAAGTGCTTGACTTCGTTTTCTTTACCTTTCACCTTCAACGACAACATCACAACAAGGTACGTATGCTACACGATAGTGCTTCTGAATACCGTTGATATGGCTCCGACGAGAAGATGTTGACTTGGCCTTTGCTATTTTCAATCATCGCAAAACTTTTGGCATCTCCATCGAAATCCACAGCACACATTCATTGATTCTTTACTCACAATCACACAGGTAGTTCAACATGAAGATCGAAATCGACTCATTTTCCGGCAACAAGATCTACCCTGGCAGAGTACGTACTTCTGATTGTTTTTTTTTTAACGTCGGCATTCGCTTACCCAATGTGTAGGGCACGCTCTTCGTCAGAGGTGACTCCAAGATCTTCAGATTTTACTCCTCCAAGACTGCTTCTCTGTTCAAGCAGAGAAAGAACCCCAGAAGACTTTCTTGGACCGTTCTTTACCGCAGAAAGCACAAGAAGGGAGTTACTGAGGAGGTCAACAAAAAGCGTACCCGTAAGACTGTCAAGCACCAGCGTGCTATTGTTGGTGCTTCCCTCGATGTCATCAAGGAGAAGCGTACCATGAGACCCGAGGCTCGTCAGGCTGCCCGTGCCCAAGCTGTCAAGGATGGTAAGGACCAGAAGAAGGAAGCCGAGGCCAAGAAGAGAGCTGAGAAGGCTAAGACTGCCGCTCACGGCAAGGGTTCTAAGATCTCTAAGCAGAGCGCCAAGGGTGCCCAGCAGAAGGTCCAGGCTACTTCTCGTTAAGTTGCCTTTGATTTGTCATGTATTTAATGGAATATATCTTGTGAAGGTTACCAACGCGCTCAAGCCCTCAGTATTTTGATGCCTACGCTGCAAAGTTACACAACGATCTTGACGTCTAGTTGAGCATTCAGTTTATCTGTATGTAATGATCGTAATCTTCATATGAGTTAATGTCACCTTTACGTTTCAACATGTGTTGTAGAATCAGTATTTGAGCTTGAGGTGTCTGAGAGTGGCAACCGCGTAGACTGTGAAGTGAAGTAACGAACTACAGATACATTCAGAAAATAAGAGAGCAGATTTGGTGCGCGCTTGCAGTGTTCCTGCTAGTTGACAATAATCTAATGGCAAGCCCGGAACTGCGTTATTACGAGAAATCCACCCATCTGGACTCACAAGCCTTTCACACTTGTTTAGCCGAACAACTTTGCCTTGTTTTTAAGCATCTTCTGCGGAATAGATTGTGACGAGACGGTACTGACAGAGCATGATGAATACACTATGGGGATTTATCAATATGCGTATGCTTTATTTAGTTATGGATTACTTAAAATTATATTAAGCTAGAGACTTGCGACGACTCCGGAGGTACTCCGTAACATTCATTGGAGGAGCTTGATGAAAAATGTTAGGCAAGACGTCTATGACATTTTCAAACATTTCTTCCACATCTTGCTTTAAAGCTCGCCATTTCTTAGGCTCCGTCCTCATCATCAAGGTAGTAATCGTTTCGAAATCAAAGTAAGGAAGCTTCAAACTGTCTTTCCCGTCCTTGGCCGTTGCCGCTACTTTAAAGTCATCTATAGGTTCAGCTTCGGCGCTTCTTAGCGGGGCCGTATGTATGTCGTTCGTTTTCCAAAGGTGGGGCTCAAACAATCTTCGGGCAGGCTGTTTGTACACAGGACGACGAGGTATGTAGTCACCCTTATCGACTGGGCCAGAAGTACTCATTCCCAAGTTTAAACGGATAGGATATTGGCCCAAACCAGCAATACGTTTATACATGTTGTCGTACACGCGGTAAAGTCTTGAGCGCTCATCTTCGGTGTAGTTGTAATTTTCATGAATGTCAATTTTCTTGTACCAGTAGGGGTCATGGGTATATCTCACAAGATCAGGCGCAAGAAAGTTTGATTCATCTTGGGAAGCAATCATGGGCACACGAGCTAAGAAATGACGAGTATCAGGGAGTTCTGTCCAGGAAAACACAGGGTCATCGGCGTATAGAGGGTACAAGGGCAAGGCGTTTTCATTAGTGCACTCGAACTCATCGTCTTCTAAGCGGCCCGGGCATTGAAAAATTCCGCCAACGTATGAGCCATGGACAAAAAGAGACGAATTTCGGCGTGCCATTTTCTTAGTTCGGGCAGCGATGAGGCAAAGAGATGCACCATCAAGACCTTGCTGGCACAGCTTTTTCCCCCAGGCAATATCTCCGTCTCGGCCTGTAGGGATATATGCATCCCAACCTTGAACTTGCGTGTGGTCGCATTCGGAAATACGTGTATGGCGGATTGAAGGAAATCTTCCTGCCAGTTGGTGCTGGATGCGGAATCCATAGTATTCTTTCATACCGGTTCTGGAGGGCTGACATATATCATCTCTAGTTCTGGGAATAAGAACGCTGTACCAGTAGTCTTCACTACTTAAGTCAAATTGAATTTCACTTTGGACAGACTTGAACAGTAAACATAGTATCAAAGCAGAGAATACGAGCATTTCGTTGAATCAAAGCAATTGATGAGAAATTCCTCCAGGAATTGACACTTCTTTTATAATTTTACAATCGCTCTCATAACTATGTATTTCTGATAATGATGCGGTTTCAGCCTCTCATCTCCTTGTATCTAGAAAGGCTGGAATTATAACATTCAAACTGAAAGAGGTTGAACTAAATAAGGCTTGAATGGGAAGGTTTTGCGTCTACACACAACTCATGTCAGAAACCGCATACAATGGGAACCTTCAGTACAGCAAGAAGACTACGCTTTGTGTGAAAGTAAACAAATTTGGTAGCTCGATGGGCTAAGAGAATACCCAAGATTTTCCTTTCCAAAAATAGACAGTTTATGTTCAGCCTGTGCTAAACTTACTCTAACGAGACCAAAACGATGATTTTAATAGTCACGATTGACGAGCTATACTGAACTAAGAAAAACATGACTTGAATCACACTATCATCTAGCCACTACTGTCTTAAGATGAGATCTCAAAGGGTATTTGGTGCCTAGTTGAAAATCTACATGACAGACTGTGATGTAAAAAACTTTTGCGCAGGTGTCGTAGCTTTGGATACTCATAACACTTTTTTTGCGGGGAACGTTAGGCCCTTTTCAAATACGCAACTACAACTGAGCCCATAATCAGCCTTTTTTGTAAGAGCCGTTTCTTTTATGAGATGCCTTACTTTTGTGATATGTGATTCCCTTTTGGGACTGATTGTATATCGCGTGCAATATCAGAAGAAAGTCAAACGCAGATTTGTTGTTGCCATAGCAACAGTATGATTCTCCCAAACATCAACAACCTCCGTTACATTTCAATTCACGAAAAGACTTGATCACAAAAGCTTCAACACACTATATTTTGCGCCCTTGAAAGTTCAACAAACGCTCTGATCTGGTAAAAAAAATATACACATAATGGCCGACCAAGAAGAAGACTACTCTTCGCTGCCATTAGCAGAAAGGGCTGCGCATAAAGTACGATGAGCATTCCCTAATGTCACTTGGAAATACTAACAGCTTAGATATGGAAAGTGCGCTTGGCTGCGTACGAAGAGATGAAGAAGCAATTCATGGCTTCAGGGAGCGAATCGGATGGTTGTTTTCGGCCTTTTCTCGACAATCCTGGACTCTTCAAAAAAATCGTGACCGACGCGAACGTGGTAGCCCAGGAAGCCGGACTGAGCTCTCTGAGCGCTTTCTTAGAGTTTGGAGGACCTAATGCGTGTCTAAAGTAAGATCATTTCAAGTTGTTGAACAACACGTCTAACGTCTGTAGAACCCGAGGAAGCGTGGTAGGACCTTTGACAGAAAAATCACTTGGATCGACGAGAAATGGAACAAAACAAAACGGCATTGAAGCGCTCATGTGGTTCATCGAGTTAGACACACCAGAACCCGTCATTGAAGAAATGGTGCCTTTTCTCACGCACCGGATGCCCAAGCTAGTAGCTGGTGTGACTGCTGGGCTGACGGAAATTTTCAGGGTCTTTGGAGCTAATACTGTTTCACCGAAATCTGTTGTAAAGGTGGTGCCCAAGTTATTTGGTCATGCTGACAAAAATGTTCGGAAAGAAGCTACTGGCCTGGCACTCGAACTTTACAAATGGCTGGGGGATGGATTCAAGAATATAGTGCTCACAGATTTGAAGCCTGTCCAGCAAAAGGAACTCACTGAAGAGTTTGACAAGCTCAAGGGCCAAACACCCCATCAAGAACGATATCTCAGATCACAGCGGAATGCAATGGAGCGTCAACAATTGAGTGGGTTGCCTTCCCTGAGCGAAACAGGCGACGACGAAGGAAATGTTTCTGACAATATGGATGCTGGCCTGGATTTCATTGAGGCCGTCGACGTTTCTAGCAAAATACCACCAGATTTTGCTACGAGATTGGCATCTACAAAATGGAAGGATAGAAAAGAGGCTTTAGAGGAGGTTTATCCTATTGTGAACGTACCGAAAATTAGTCCGCAGGACCATGGAGATGAAATACGACTTTTTGCCAAATGCATGAAAGATGCAAACGTCCAAGTAGTATCGCTTGCTGCTCGCTGTATTGAAAGTTATGCTAAAGGCCTGCGGTCAGATTTCGTTCGATATATACCCATGGTGCTTAACCCCATACTTGAAAGACTCAAGGAAAAGAAAGCCTCAGTAGCCGAAGCGCTAACATCTGCTCTAGACGAGATTTACAGAGTAAGCTCGTTGTCGGAAATACTAGAGGAAGTGCTGGAATTTATGGGCCACAAAACTCCTCAAGTCAAGATTGAAACGGCCAAGTTTCTATCAAGATGCTTATCAACCACCAAAGTTATGCCAAAGCCAAGTGAAATCAAATCTATTATAGCAGCAAGTATAAAAATTCTCGGGGACACACAAGAACCGGTGAGAAGCGCAGCTGCAGAAGTGCTCGGTATTACAATGAAACTCATTGGTGAAAGAGCCATGACTCCACATTTGGAATCCGTTGATGAAATCAAAAAGAGCAAAATCATGGAATTCTTTGCCACGGCTGAAGTCAAGGCAAAATCAGGGCCTGAAGCACCTCCAGCTGCTAGCGCTAAGATGGGAGGCATGGACCGCAACAACACTAATCAACGAAAGCGCCCTGCAAGCGCAGCCCCTCCAACTGCCAACACCCGTACGAAATATGATGAAGCCCCAAACAACTCCCAAAAACCTAGCTCGCTTCAACAACGACCTCCTCCGGGCGAAAAGTCATTGCGCAGACCAGGCGGTCTAAGCTCTGCAAAACCCAGTGTCTCAGAAACGGCTTCCGCCCCAACATCAACTACGCAGCGCACTGGGCCTATGAATCGTGGATTGACCGGAAGAGTAAGTCCTTCAACTAGACGGTTCGTATTATGCTAACATTACAGTCTCTAATGACAGGGAAACCAGCAGCTCCTGTCGACAACAGCCAAGCACTCGCAGAAAAAGCAGAGTTAGAACAATTGAGGTTGCAAAAGGATACGTGGGATCAAGAAAAAGAGACCATGATTTGGCAGCGACAAGAAGATACGACGGAAAAATCTCGGCTCATCCAAGAGATCAGCAATCTACAACTCAAGGTGAGCCAGCTTGCAGACGAGCATACCCGAGATGTACTTGCCATCAAAAGCAAGGAAACTCAGTTAGTACGTTCTTTGTCAGATCTAGAAAATTCTCGAAAGAGAGTGGCTGAGTTGGAAGAAGAGCTTGCTCGGGTCAAGAGGGCGCGCTTCAGCAGTGTTAATGAGTCAAGGTCTCCAGAGAGAAAGATCCCGGCAATGTCTCCAGTTAAAGCTTCCAACCTTAACCGTAACCAATCTCCACAGCGCGCAAATGGGTACTCTCAAAAGCTGACATCAACAACGTCATCAACTCTGAAGGCCGTTGCGCCTGTTCCTTTTACCAACTCAAGAAGTAGGTCTAGCTCCCCTGTAAAATCTCTGGGAGATGCTGGCGTAGAAGCATCCGCTGCCATAACGCGTCCTGCAGGCGCCCGCCAAACAGGAAACTTCCAAGAATCAACATCATCGAGGGAAGGCGGCCAGTTCGGTGGCCCCACGCGTTATAGCGTGAGAAACTCATTACATGGGACCGCGGGTGAAGTCGCAGCAGGAACAGCTACTTCGGGGATTCCGGCCTACAATGGGTCATCGCGTCGCCAGCTGCTGGACGAAAATGGCCAGGCTATTTCTAACAACGGAGGCGGTGCTGGTGGCCTGAATGGTAACAATGAGGGGTCTCACTGGAAGCGAGCAGCAGAGGTGACGTCACTGCTGAAAGCTCGGATCGAAGCAATGAAAGCGAGACAGAATCAGAATAGGACAATACGCTAAAGAGATACCAAATATTCAAGCACGCTTACGAGAATACTGATGAAGAAACTCATGACAGAAAGAACGACGACAGGACCCAAATAGATACCAACTAACAAACGTGCGTGTGCTTTTTATAATGCTGTTACATTTAGATGACTGAATACATGACTGAAAATGATTGGAAGTAGGTGAAAGTCATTTTGAAAACTCTCACGAGATTGCAAACGTTCATATACTGTAGAATGTACACTACAGGTACAGACAGGTAACTCTTCAAGATGTCTTACCTGGATCAATCTTACAAATTTGAAGTGTCCGGCATGGAAGATTGGGAAGCTGAATACTGCCTGCCAACGCTTGTTTTCACAAACTCACTGGTCGAGAAAGATCCATGAAATCCCATGGCAGCAATAGTTCCCTTGGGCATAGAAGCCCTTGCAATTTCTTTCATGGATGCTGGATTGATCGCAACTAGTGCAGAAGCCTTTGCGGTAGCATCAAAGACCATAGACAACAGTACGCCTTGTAATTCACATTTGGAGGCACTTTCTTTGGACAGTGTTGTATAAGAAGGGTCTGGCACAAATATCGGCTCACCTGCAATTGTGTTTTCTGGGGCCCAAATCAGTGCTCGCTGGTCATCTGGGGTGTGCTCGCAACTATCGTAACGGATGAGACCGTGAAATGGCATGGTATTCAAGTCCTGGGAATGGATGCCGTAAGTGTATCTGTGCGATGAAAATGTATGAGCTGGATTGATCTGAGGTAGCTCTATGTTATGATTGATGGAACCAACATGCTCTTCGAGTACAGTACCGGCAGGGCCAGGAGAAGAAACGGCAGGAAGCCTGATTCTAGCAAAGTATGGGCCGCAGTCTACGAAAGATCGTGGTAACGAGCGCAAGTACTTGAGCTGATATTTCCAGATCGGAGAGTTGTCGTCCAATTTGCAATAATTTAGCACGACGTCGTCTCCATCGTCGTATGCATTGATGGTGTGAAAGCAGTAATGAGCAGGTGCCTTAAATCTTCTAACCGTTCCTCCGCTGCCATCTCTATCAATGACATGGAACAGCACGGGCATGTTGGGGTTCCACTCTTTTTCAATACCGTCCGCATAATTGGCATTCAAGTTAACGTCAAGGCCTCCAAGGGTGAAAACTGCTTGCCATACAGCCAAGACTACATATTTTTTTGTGAGGAACAGAGAATGTAAATAGCAAGGAGGAGCGTCGTTAATCTCAGCAAGTATTGTGATTTCAGGTTCAAGGTCACCATCTCCACCTCGCTTTGCTTTGAAGACTTTGTAAGTTGGTGTCGGGCCTAAAGAAAGATTGAAGTTGAATTCTTCATCAGTCTCGGCATCAACTTGAGAGTGTGACGCTGAAACCCTGCCTGACAGTCTCTTGTCGTATTTCGTCCAGGTGAATGCTTCCAAAGGCTCTAGAGTTCTAGAATCAAGCCGCTGAAGTGTGTTAGAGTCTGTGCGCGTAACAAGGCAAGGTGTAGCAGGAGATTTTCCTTTCCAATGGGGCTCAATAGTAACGCCCACATTGACGCCAGCTGCCGTAGGCCCAGGTTGTGGCTGGAGTTGCGAAAGAGCATTCAGGGCCATTAACTTTTGCACAGGTACCCCAGTAGTACGGTCAACTAATGAAGGAGGAGTAGCCAGCTCTGGAGGTCCATTTTCACCCCAGACGTTTCGTGAAGGAAAAGTTTGTGAAAACCCGCCTGAGGGATTGTATCCCAGGTTGGCTATTTTTGCCTTGAGCTCGTCTGTTGCGTGACGAGAATTATATAGAACGGCAAGCTCTGCTGTTTTTGGATCGAGTCTGAATTCAAAGCGATGATTCTGAGTAAATCCATCAAACCAATGTCCAATATGGTACTGGTCTTTCAGGTCAGTCGATCCTTCTTTAAGTGGAGTTGAGAATGACCCTGGGCCAGTTCTATACAAAATGCCATCGTTAAGGTATGAAGGAAAAGAGCCAGTGATGTTCAACGGTATTGGGGCTATAACGTCTGGTTGATTTTGAAACTATAGAATAATCAGTTAGCGAAGGTTTAGAGTTCGTATGCAACATACTATTGGACCGGAGAAATGCTCTGTAGGCTGAACATGATCTGGCAAAGCCATGTTGAAGTCGAGACTCTCAAAGCTTTTGGAACTTTTGATGGAAGCAATGGGAGAGGAGAAACATGTGCTTTTTATATTTATATCATATCAAATGTTTCCTGAACTCAGTTCCGAGGCTCAATTCGAGTAAGCGACTCCAGACAGTGGACACACTGTCTACCAGTAGCGTTTGATTGTCCAGTGCTCGCTAGACCATGTCTTCACAGTGTTGGAAGCAACTTAGAGCCATGTTGGAAGGATGCCATGCAAACAGAATAGCCTATTATGGCCTATTTGGGAAGCGTTGCTGCGTTTGCACCAATTGGGCTGCAGCAACAACTTGAATGAGCCTAGCACCCTTACGTCGAAGCAGAGCCGCAGATAACTCTGTATTGGGGAATAATTGGAGTGGAAAAAGCTGGAGATGGATACCAAAAATTTAAAATCAGTAGCTTTCCAGGTTGATCCGATGTGGTCTTGTAGGCAATTTTGGCGAGGCCGACGCTAATATTAACGGCAGCGATAGGAAGAGTGAAACTAGAGTAGACTGCTGCGCTCGATGTTGCGCCCCCGTAGGCGAGACTACAATTCGAGTTTAGAGAAGTTGAAATATTATGAACAATATTCGAAATGTCTAAGAATGACGTCCACTGACTCGGCAGTAGCTTTTAACAGTATTGATTCTTTGAAGGACTTATTGGCATGAGCGGCAAACCAGCTAGATCATAGACATGTATTGCGTACACAAACAAGTGCCGTATGCATATGTGTATTGACTACTTGTAGTACTTGAGTGCCTTTGGATGTTCTCACGACATTGAACCGATATTGAAAAAACTCCCTTTACTCTAATAGATTCTGTAGTCAATTTGATTTCTCTTACATGACAGGCAATACACATATACTCCCAACAACGTGCTAGCAAGACCAAATATGCTATAAAAAACTGAAACCCCGATAAATCCGCATTCAAATCAATTCCAACGTATGTGAATTAAGTTCTAATCTTGTCATATGGCTCTAAGAAACCTTACCGCATAGCTTAGATTGTATAAACTCCAGATTTATTGTCATCACCAGATTCAACTGGACTTCAGCTTGACAGAGCCTGGCTTCACACTGTGCTGTAACCTCATTCCGTTCTGATCCTCGGCAAGCATTGCATTTTGTAGTTGATTCATTGATCTTGTATTGCAACGGTACTGAAGTATTTTGTAATGCTACTGTGAGATTTTGAGTGCGAAAAAGCAGGTACGGAGGTAAAGCTATTTTCATCAGCGGATTTGCTACATCAGATACGTTTTTAACAATGTCATTTATTTCTTGTTGAAATCTCTTCATGATGTTAGATTACAGGTACCAAGTTTGTGTCAATGCTAAAGTAGATCTAGAATTGCAAGAGGAGGAAGTAAAGAAAAGAGAAACAAACCGAGCAAGGTTTCTTGTCTTTCGCCATAACGAAAGATGGAGTGACAAAGACTATTGAGGGTAAGAAAAGAGGTATTAATTCTATAAAGAGCAATCTGTAAAAGAACGGTAGTGAATAAAGAGGGATGAGAAATTTAACAATAAAATCGGGTTGAGAGAGCGATAGACTGATAAAGTCGGGGCCAATAAATAGATCTTGGAAAATCGTGGGCTCAAAGTTTCAAAGTTTTGATAAGTCAATTAGACTAGAGAGTCTAGTATGGCAGCGCCAGAGTTGACATGCTTTTTTTTTCCAACAAAACGAAAGTAAAGAATTTAGAAAAAGGTGAGTAGAGGGAGCAAGTGAGTAAGTATGAGGTAGTGGTAGACTCTAATTAGGAAGGCTGGAGGGAGGAGGGTATTCGATGAGATAAAAAGAGAAAAATAATATAAAAGTAGAAACGCAAATGGCAAAGGGGGAAAAAAGGAAAAACAGAGTAATAAGAAACATGAACGAAACAATATCAATAAAAAAGAGTTAAGTCACTTGATTCATGTTGGATGAAATCCATTCCGCAACGTGCAGAGACACCCATTTAAATCTGGCATCGCTATACTTTCTGTAAATACTGCGATGATGTGTTTGAGCATTCTTACAGCTAGAAATCATGATGTCTACAGCAGGCCTGAGTTGCGCCTCTGTGTATCCGGAAAAGTAAGTGTGGGCTTTTGACCAAGGACCGCGGGACAGGATTTGACGCGACAAGTAGTGAGAAGCGGCTGCCAACCAGGATGGCGGGGCTGCAACAAACCGCTGGTCCATAATGGTGATCTCGAGCAGGTATTTTGCAAGCGTGCGAGTGTCGCTATCGTAGTCGTCTGCTTTGCTAGAACGGCGCAAGAACGACATGGGACCTGGCCAGCCCATGTTGAATTCAAAAAGATTGATCATGTATCGCTCAACACGCAGGATCTCCTCAATCGTGTATTCATTATCAACCATGTAAGCAATCTCCTGCACTGACGGGCAAGTAATTTCTTCATACTTGGCAGCCACATACAAGGCTACTATGCCCACAAGTTGAAGTTTTGCTTGCACGACCGTTTTGAGCGAAAGAAATCTGTCAATGTAGTTACAAGTTAAAAAAAGTGTTTCTGGGAGTAGGTTGCAGTGGTCGTGGATTCTGACCAGCCAATCCATGAGGATTCCCCTCTTGTACCAGTTGATTTCTCCCTGGCGCTCCATGTACCCTGCGTCAGGACGGTACCGGACCTCAAGCTCACGCATGTACTCAAAAATATCGTCGCTGTACTCGGCAGCCATAGAAATGTCATATGTGTCTTCGTCGTCTTCGTCAAAAACTCCAGGCATGTTTTTGAACTCCTCTTGTAACCGAGAAAGCTCCTCATTCGCAGCGAGATCCCACACAGGACATACAGCATCTGGGTTACAAGCAGATCTGCATTCCACAGAAACACGATATTCCGGGAATTTCTTTGCATCGCTCAATGCCATTGCTTGGTCATCGGATTGTATGAGATCGTCTTCACTAATTTCGAAATCATCATCGTCTGCATCCACAGTGGACGAGGGCGAAATGCCTGCTCTAGCTTGTCTGATCTCAGACTGTGAAAGATGTTTGAAAGGCTCTCCGTATTCCAGCTCTTCATCTTCATCTTCTTCACCATCTTCCGTCTCAAACTCTGTGTCGTCGCTGTAATGCGCCGTGCTTTGAGAGGCTTTCAGGTATTCTGACTGGCTCCGTTTGCTTTGTGAAGAAATCTTTGTGTTTTGACTGTCTGAGTCGGTATCCTCACTGGAAGTATTATTATTGGCATAGGCATGCGTTTGCTCGGGTCTTTGGTGAGTGCGAGCCGTAGATGAGATTGTGAAAGAGTGTGTGTCGGATTTATTGTTATTATTATGTGCGGAGACTCTTTGCGGGGGTTTCTCCAGGCCCTGCGAGTTTGCATTTTTTCCTGGCCGAGCGGTAGTGATGCTCGAGGTATTAGTGACTGTGCCCAAGACCTTTCGGCGGGGACCAGCTGTGAGGCCAGTGGAATTGGTCACCGAGGCACCAAAGACCTTGGGGCGTGCATCCGAAGCCGATAGGCGACTGGAAGCCTTCTTGCTTAACGGAGCAGAAGTGTTTTCATCTGCAACTCTACGTACAGCTCGTTGGTAGCGTGTCTGGGAGAAGTGAATGTTAGCTTAAGCCATTGATGATTTTACAGACGCTGTAGACAGGCTGAATACATACCTGATCCATTGTTATTATTTTGTGAAGATGCAAAGATGCCTAGAAGACCAGCCGACTGTAGTAGACTGTGCTGAACGAGGTGGTGAGATATGAAGAAGGAAAAGAGAAGAATTTGAGAATTTAAGAAATCAAGAAACACACTAGAAAAAGAAACGTCCAAAAACAAAACAAATCGCATAAAAAACATAAACATCACAACAATGATACTGTGGTTATGGTGATCCCATCCAGACGTCACTAGGCTACCAGCTAAAATATTTCATTACATTGTTGTTGTCGTGAAATATATCCCAATTTCATGCATCTCGCTCTATTTATCTTTAACCCGTTTTGGGTTCGCTGCACTCCAGAGGTGTCATGACAATAAACCCTGTTTTGACATGGCTAAATTCCTAACCAACAAGACTCTTGAAGCTGGGCTTGTCTACCGTACAAGGTAGTTGTGTAAGCGCCGTACTAGGTCAGTATTAACCAAATTAATCTATGCAAAAGACAGAAACAGTAGAGAAATACTCTGTATTGGACCAATATGTTTACCAACCGGGTTTGTTGTTAGGACAGTAGCTATGACAACGGCATATGAAAGCTCGTTTACGGAAGTGATCAGCTATGCCACATCTCATTAAGGCGATGTCCTCTGCAGTATTGTACAGGTACCGTACATGATCGTGCATCCGACTGAGACACTAAGGTCCGCGGTCACATGATATATAGTCGTTTAAGCGCGTCCTTCTTTAAGCTTCGCGTTTTCTTCGCGACGTGATTGTGCTCATGACTTGAGACCTAATACTCGAAGCTCAGAGCTCAAAGTTCATAACTAGCGCTGCTCAAGACTATTCAGTACTTGTGGATGTGTAGTACACGCAAGCAACTTTTCCCGCTGCCTCTTTCAGTTTTTGGACCGCTCAATCAAGGCCCCACGAACAATCTCCAAACTTATAGACCGTTGGCGTTTTCTGCTCTAAAAGAGCTGGTGAAGACGTACCAAAATTGACTGCATCTACTGGATAGCCCTTGTAAAACAATGCAATACGTAAAACGAACAATATGCCATCCAAAGCATACACAATGCTGCTAAGCGCCATCCTTGAAAATGTTGTACTCTTCGTAGTCAGCAGAAATGCTCACCGCAGTAAACTCTTCCAGGTCTTCGCTCAACATGGCAAGTTTGTCTTTGATTTGCATAATAGCGTCTTTGCCCACTACAATGCGCCCAGGCGGGTTTTCCAGGCCTCCCACTGACACTACCGTATGCACCGTGTTTCTGAAAGCGGTTTCTGGAAACATGTTTGAATTGTTTAAAATGTTGCGGAGTTTACCTGTCTGGGTTTCGGGCCCATATTGAGGAAGGGCTTTTGCAAATACTAAAGGTGTCGTTAACAAAGTCACCTCCATGGGACTTTCCACTATAGTAACCTTGATGTTGAAAGGAGCCACTTCGCACGCTAATGCCTCTAGGTAACCCTCCAACGCATGCATGGCCCCCGACAAAAGCGAGAGTGCCGGTGTTCCTATATTGCCCGTGACATCAGAAATGCTGATAAAATGTCCAAAAAATTGCCTGCGCATGAGAGGCAAAGCGGCCTGTATCATGTTGACAGCGCCATAGAATGTTTGGTCCATTTGCCCCCGCATGTGCCACTCTTCCACCTCTTCAAGCGCCCCAAAGAAGACGCGGTTCGTACAACTACCAACGTTAGATGGTTGAACAATTCCAAGATAGGTACATACTTGACTATAATATCGACACGTCCGAACTGTGCAATAGTCTTTGACACTGTACTTTGACAAAGCGCAAAGTTCCTATTTTGTGAGCATTAGCGTTGGACTCAAGCCGGGCAACAAAAATACCTACCTCACATCCAGCTCGACTACAATACATCTGTCTGGGCATTTCTGGCGTAATCTGTCTGCTTTTTTCAGTAGCTTGGCCTCATTGTCTCCTCCGGGACAGAGACCCAGTACTACTTTGTCGCCTTTTTTCAAAACTTCTGATGCTATTCGAGCCATAGTAGCAGCGCTAAAATTCGTAATAATCCACACTTTTGGGATTATCTCATTAACCGACCGTACCTGGCCACCACTAGTATCATTGGATAAGCTTGCTCGATTCGTGTTGCCAACATTCCGCGTATGACTGTCGCTCTCCGGATGAATACGGGGTCTCCCTTGACGGGCTTTATGCTTGTTTTTGGGTTGTTCAGTAGCGAGTGGAGCCGTTTCCTCAAGGTTTGCGTTTGAGCTTGGCCTTTGGTTTACCAGCGTCGGGCTTTCTGTCATTATGTTTGGTTCTTTTCTACTGGAGATTGCTTGAAGAAGACAGCGGATCGGAAGTATTAAGAAAATCTGAAAACCGTGTGCGCCTTGACGTTCTTAAGCAGTTCTATATCATTCTAAATGAACTGACCTCGGGGAACGTGGGGAAGCTCTACTTATTACCCGGGGTTAGGGCTTTGCGGTTTGTGATTTCCCATCTTTTCTTGACTATCACAATGAGCACTCAGTTTTAACTGCCAGCACTTCTAGTCTGCAAGTCCAACGACTACGATGAATGAAGAAGTAGGCATGTTTGAGCACAAAACTGAACAGGGGGATGCTGGCTGGCCGTTGTTTGGCCTTGAGTCTAGTGGACAAAGTTTCAAAGGTCAGCACGAGCCTCTTCAACAGCAAGAAGAGCTTTCGCAGGCTGCGCAGGTAGATTTAATATTTTGGGCTCGGGAATCCCATATCGAAGAACCTCCCAGGCCTGACCCATCTATGAAAGCTTTAATTGAAGCCAAAAGGCGCTGCCAAACGTTGATCCAATTTACCAGCGGTTTCAAAACGGAGCAGACGGGCTGCATTTATATTGCTGAACGAATCCGGGCTACTTCGATAAATTCCAGGATTGTCAAAGTACCATCATACATTGATTTATATACCTCTATTGTGCGCGTGCTAATTGAGTAGGACTCGAGAAAAAAGTTGGCAAGATTACAGCGTAGAGCTCTCTGTACGTGTCCAGCAATGAACATTAGGCTTTCTAAAATCGCAACTGGTGTATCCACCATCTGTGACATGAAAGCTCATCAGAATGAGACGCTACATGAAATCATACGTGGCCAACAGCGCCTGTTGAATCTAATACGCCAGAGAGGAGTTTGACTATGATTAAGTGGCCTTGCATTGCAATAGTGAAGCCATCTTTCGCAATAAGATGAGTAGACATCTATTGGATATGTTCTAGTAAGAATAATATCTTTAGTTTTGATGTTTAGCTTACCATAGTGTCTAATCCAATTGATTCTAGACAATTTCACATTTTACATTAAATGCTATCCAGCGTAGACTGCGCGGGCTAAATTCTTGATGTTGACTTTACATCTTTTACTTTTATAGATTTTTCTAGATGTTTTCATATCGAGCAGTATTGGCAGATGGCGATTCTAGTTTGATAGGGGCGTATCACATACCATCTATCTTAGCCAAAGCAATGAGAACGGCGTCCTCCACTCTTGTTGCCCTACTCACGCGTACGCGTCCATCAAATAACGTAGTAGGATCAGATAAATCCTCAAAATTTTCTTTATCAGACAATATTGTAGCAGCAAGCTCTTTCCACTTTCCAAAAACCAAAAGCAAGGGGACTTCCTTTTGCTCAGAATCTTCCTCTTTTGCACTTATGCCCTTTTTCGAAAAACTGTCCTCTGAGATGAGTTGAATGGCCTTCAAAGCTTGCTCTGTAGCTTCAGCAGTACTTGTAGAAACTAAAAACTCGCTGCAGGGAATCCATGCCGTGTACTGGTATCCGTCAGGAAACGGGCTCTCAGTAAATACGTCACCAAAGTTGTTTACTATTCGAACAGTGTAGCCCAAAGGTGTAGACGTCCACGAGGGGTTTTCAGCTTCAGCATTTAGATCTCCATAGGCTTCAGCAGCCGTAACCACAGTTTTGCTTTTTGTATCTACAATGATCCTGGTGCTAACAGGAACTTTTGTTCCACCTTCAAGCTCCAAAAGAGCAGCCTCTCCAACATTGACAAAATTCGTTGTTTCTTTTTTTTTAGACTTTCGCTTGCCGCTCTTGTGTGACTTTTTTTCAACCTTCTTGCCTGGAGCACTTAGTCCCACCAGATACCGACTAGAAGCTGACGATGTATGGTTTAAAAAGGGAGTGTTAGGAAGTTTTGGCAGCTTTTTGGCACTTGCGTATGGCTTGAGATTGTCAAACAAGCTTTTTCGTAAATATGACGGAGTAACAAAATAGTTCAAGAACCCGGAAAGTCTTTCAGCGTCCGACTCTCCTGATTCAATGACGAGGGGTGCTTGTGGTTGTTTTTTAAGCTCATCTTCTTCTGGCTCATCCGCGAATACCAGCTTCTTCGGTTTGAGATCGGTGACAGAGCTTACTGGCTTGACCTCTTTAACTTCTTCGGCCTTGAGGCTCAGAAGATTGATTTCTTCATATTCCACATTGTAGACTACGATTTCGGTGACACCGTACTGTGTTGCGGCGCGTGCAATCTGGTGGGCAGTGGACGCTGCCTGCTGCTGAGTTCTGCAGTATGGCGGAGCAATAACAGACGAAGGAATGCAAAGGGTAATGGCACGGCTAGTCCCTTTTCTTTTGCTCTAAATAGAGGTCAGAATAAACATGGTCTTTCGCCGGACACAATGCACTTACTATTGAGATTTTATTCGACATCTTGAACTTGTCTGTGAAGTCTTGATCTTGAAAAGAATGAAAATTTTTGAAGGTCAACTCCCAACTTAATCGATCATGATCGTGGCGTCCAGGCCTCTGATTGTCACACAGTAAGAGCGCAGATGAGCACGAACTATTCAAGCTGAGTACAAAAAAATGCTATGTCCAATCATCACTAACTGACAATAGATATATCAACCTCACAGCTAGACTCAGTCAGTAGTTGCTAAACATCGCGTTTAATTCTCTAGAATTATGTAAAGCTACTGTTAAACTTACATAACAAGCAATTAGGGCAATATCGGCAGCCGGGAAGTAAATTCAAACCTAAACTTGGTGCCAAGTCTTTTGACAGCGCTTTTGGGGTTTACGAAGATCATTTATTCGTTCGTTCGAGACAAACTTAAAGACTCCAAGGACTCCGAGGAGCCCTAGTGCCCGAATGATCTGATTGTTATACCTGAGAAACTACTGACTAAACGCCACATGTAGCATACATACGTGTTGAGCTCACAGCCTTTTTGATCACGTATTGTAATTTAAGGAAATGAGACACTAGCTCATTATTGGCAAACACATTAACCTTTACCGTATATGGTGGCATAATAAACAAAAAAGTATTACTAACGCATATAAATACGGGCAGCTTCCTCTTTTCAGCCTCTCCACTTGTTTGGACTGCTAAAAACTAAAAATCTCAAGACCGAGAGCATGGCATACCCTGGACAAGGATACCGCACTTATGGCGGGCAGCCTCCACAGCCACCACCCCAACAACAGCAATACAACGGAGGCTGGAACCAAGGAGGATACAATTATCAACCTTCAAATGCATATTATGCACCACCCATGGGACCTCCCCCAAGTTTCAATTCTGGATATGGAGCACCGCCCTTAGGACCTCCGCCTAGCTACGATTCAGACAATGGTGGCCAGCCTTTTGGCCAGCCGCGCGCACCACAAGTATACAGTCCTCCTGGCACGCCCTATGGAGGCCCCCCTCCGGGCCCTCCTCCTAACCAGTACGAAAGTTACAGCCAAAACCAATTTCAAAACGTGAGTTTCGGAAACAGAGACGCCCAGTTCAGTCAGCCTCCAACGCAGGCCCAGTCTTTTGGCGTGCAAGGCTACAACTTCCAATACTCAAAATGTACGGGCCGACGAAAAGCCTTATTGATAGGCATCAACTATATTGGGCAAAAAAACCAACTTCGAGGGTGCATCAATGATGTGCAGAATGTTAAGAGGTTTCTCATGCAACATGGATACCAGGAGCAAGACACAGTAGTTTTAAGAGACGACTCCAGAGATCCACGAGAAATTCCAACGCGTGCCAACATACTGAAAGGGATGAGGTGGCTTGTGCAGGGAGCACAGACAAATGACTCGTTGTTTCTACATTATTCTGGCCATGGAGGTCAAACTGAAGATCTAGACGGTGACGAGGAGAGCGGGTATGACGATGTCATTTATCCTGTAGACTACGAACAAGCAGGACATATCGTGGACGATGAAATTCACTTTACGGTAGTGAGGCCGCTCATGCAAGGCGTACGCTTGACCGCGCTGTTTGACTGCTGCCATTCGGGCACAGCCATGGACCTTCCATACGTCTACTCTACCAAGGGTATTTTGAAGGAACCCAATCTCATGAAAGAAACAGGTTCAGGCTTGCTTACAGCCGTGAATTCCTACGCGCGGGGTGATATTGGTGGAGTAGTGTCAACGGTCTCGGGTCTTCTGAAACGTGCAACCAACGGCAACGCTGGCTACGAGAGGTCAAAAATGACCAAGACGTCACCCTCAGATTGCATCATGTTTTCGGGATGCAAGGACACACAGACATCGGCTGATGCAGTCGAGGACGGACTGGCTACGGGCGCGATGTCTCATGCTTTCATAACGGTCATGACCCAGAACCCGAACCAAAGCTACTTGACGCTGTTGAACAACATGAGAACCATTTTGCAAGGCAAGTACAGCCAGAAACCGCAATTGAGCGCATCTCATCCCATTGATTGCAACCTGCAGTTCATATTTTAAGCTTAGGGGTGTGCGAATAGCGTAGCGAACATAATATAGTACTACTGTTACTGTATAAATGATTGAAATGATTTTGCGTGAGCTGCAGCTAGTTATAAGCTTCGCACATGACCAGCATAGGCCGCAGCTGGTTAGGGTTGAGACATGTAAATTCAGTGGCGCAAGGGGAGGGTCCACGCATGAGCACCAAGCACAGTCGGCTTCTCTAAGAGGAACTGGAGGCTCGTTATTTTGAGTTAAGCCCCCGCCATGAAATCTCCGAAATCCACGAAAGCTGTGGTGCCCAAGTACTCAAGAGGCATCAACCGCAGTATGAGCCCCATTCTGCGCGGCTGTTGGTCTCTACCAATCAGCTATGCAGCTGTGGTCTTGCTTGTGTGCTACAGTGCCTCGAGTCTATGTACCTGTATAGCCCATATTAGCAAACATGCCTGAAACGATATTACGATATAATAAAGCAATAAGTCTCTGAATTCTTTTTCTTTTCTTCCTCCTTCTCCATCCCACATCACACACCTCACACCTCGCTCACACAAGTATATACACAAACAATGGCATACCCAGATCAGGGATATCAACCTCATATTGCCTATAACCAACCACCACCGCCCAATGATGGGTACGGAGGTGGTGCTGGCGATTGGGGCCAGCCACAGCAGATAGACAGGTTCGGGGCCCCTGCTGCTCCTGTACAGCAATATGACAGGTTTGGAGGACCAGTGCAATCGCCACAGTACGACAGCTATGGAGGGGGGCAACCTCAGTATGATAGCTACGCTCTGCCGCCTCAGCAAGTGCCATATGACAACTATGGTGCACAGACGTTTCAGCCGCCACAAGCACAAGCACAGTATGACCGCTTTGGAAGCACAAGTCAACCCCAGTATGATCGCTTTGCAGATTCGACAGCACCTCAGCCTCAGTATGACCGCTTTGGAGGCTCGGCAAGCGTCCAACCTCAGTATGACTCGTATGGTGGACCTCAACAACAGCATACGTATCCACCGCAAAATCAAAATAATGGAGGCTACAACGGGTACCAAGGTGGACCTGATCCATACAATAATGCAGCCGGAAGCGCGTATCATCAACCTGCGGCCCCTCAGGCTCATAATACACAAAATGTACAGTTAAAGGCGCCACCAACAAGCTCACAGCCCTTTGGTGTGAAAGGATATAATTTCCAGTACTCCAACTGTACGGGGCGTCGCAAAGCTCTCCTGATTGGAATCAATTATGTGGGCCAAAAGAACGCACTGAGAGGATGTATTAACGACGTGCAAAACGTGCACCGGTTCTTGTTGCAACACAGGTACAGGGACGAGGATATGGTGATTCTTACAGATGACCAAAAGGATAGGCGGTGCTTTCCCACGCGTGAAAATATCTTGAGAGGCATGAGATGGCTTGTCAAAGATGCCAAACCGAATGATTCTTTGTTCTTGCATTATTCCGGCCACGGAGGGCAGACAGAAGACCTTGACGGAGACGAAGATGACGGTTTCGACGAGGTAATTTATCCAGTGGACTACCAGCGTGCCGGCCATATTGTCGATGACGAAATGTACACAATTCTCGTGCGGCCACTTTCTCCCGGCGTGCGACTAACGTGTCTCTTTGACAGTTGCCACAGCGGTACCGTGTTGGATTTGCCGTACGTGTACTCGTCCAAGGGTATTCTCAAGGAACCCAACCTTCTTAAAGAAGCCGGCTCTGGGTTACTGAACGCCGTCATGGCATTTTCGCAAGGTGGCGATATGACCAAGATCGTGAGCTCCATGAGCGGACTTCTCAAGCGCGTCGCAGCCGGCGGGGGTGGTGCGTCTGCGGGTCATGAAAAAACCAAACAAACCAAGACTGCCCCTTGCGATGCCATCATGATTTCCGGTTGCAAGGATTCGCAAACATCAGCCGACGCGTTTGAAAACGGAAAGGCAACGGGCGCCATGTCCCACGCGTTCATTACGGTTATGTCGCAGAATCCAAACCAGAGCTACATTTCGCTGCTGGCTCAGATGAGGGTGGTTTTAGAGGGCAAGTACGATCAGAAACCGCAGTTGAGTTCGTCACATCCCATTGACTGTAACTTGAAGTTTGTATTCTGACACAACTGTTATGAAATTTACACACGCTATTGTTTGATATTGAGCTGTAGACTAGTAAGCATATGTGCGGCAAAGCACAGTACACAATATGTATTTCATTTATTCGTTTTGATTTCGATTCTGATACCATACAGTATATGTGATCTATGTGGTACATTTAGTTTTTCCTATAGCCAGCTATAATAGCTATAGTAATGATCGCTTTAAAAGTGAGAGAGTGTGCATGTATCATGGGTAATTGGAAAAAACTCCAAGAGATTTCAAAAGACTTCAAGAGACTTCAAGAAACTCCGAAGAAGAGAGAAAGAAGGAAGAAAAACAAAAAATAAAAAAGGGTCATGAAGTTTGAATGGTTTTGCAATTTACACACAAAAGAGCCACGGTTCCATTTCGCGTCGTTCTGGCTCGAAAGTCATTCGCGCCACATGTTTGGCATTTAATGTCGTCTGTGTCTAGTTTGCCTGGATCTGAAAACAAGCGGCCTGGAATTACAGCTTCGTTTGTTGCTCCCCTATCAGAGGGTGAGGTAGCAGCGCTGGTTGGTGTAATTGAATGTGCCCGAATAGTAGCATTTGAAGCTCTGTTTGGGGTACTATGCTGCTGCTGAGGTGTCATGCGCAGCTGTTTGAGCCGTTGTGTGTTGCTGTTGCTAGACGAGTCTAACGATGACATGCTCGAAGGCGACGATGATCGATGCGATGCAAGCTGTCGGTTGCCGGTAGGCAGTGCTTCGTGTACACTCATGTTTTGAGGGTTAGAAGAATTTGTAGTGCTGTAATTGAGAACGGGTGAATTGTTTGCAAGCTGGTTTTGAAACTTGTTCGTGCTGCCACCGTGACTGTCTTGAGTGAGACGTGGGCTCATACTGACTTCAGATTGTCTCGATGAACGGCCAGAGGCTAACGGAGAAACTCCACGAATAGACAACGTAGAATTAAGAGTACCGCGCGTGCTGGGGGAAGGGCTTAGCGTGATTCCACTGAGCTTTTTCTTTTGGATATTATTAGCTGTTTCCAAATGCTGTTTGCGGCGCTCATACGCAGAGTCCTGCCGGAACACTTTGATCACTCCGTCTTGGTCCGCCGTGATGATCACATTACCATCGTATGGATTGACTTTGTAGTTTTGTGCGGGAGTGCTGCTAACGCTGTGAATGCTGCTTGATCCAGAATGTGTTTGCTCAGAGTCTAAAAATGGAGCAGACGGCCGGGTCAAAATTACGGGAGGAGGGTCAGCAACATCATAAATTGGGTCGCGAGATTCGTAAATTAAACGGCGAGTGGCATCGGGAGCGAATAGTGCAACTGTAACCACAGAGTTATTTGAATGAAAGTATTCATATTCTTCATGAGTTTTTGACGTAATGTCCATATTGTGCGAGATTTTCCAAATATATGTTCGGTCATCTTCGCTACCGCTGATAGCATAAGCTCCAGAGTCGGAAAACGTGGCTCGAATCAGTCCCTGGGAATTTTCATGACCTTTAAACTTGGCTATTATTGAACGGTCTTCGAAATTGTAGTATCTGATGCGACTGTCATTTGTAGAAATGAGCAGCCTGTAATTCCGCGAAGACTCGGGATTGCGATTGAAACTGGTAGGGTGGCTTATTATCTGAATTCCAGTAATCTTTGAGCCCTTTGAGTTTTTGCCGTGTGAACTTTTGACAATCATTTGATTCTTCAAGGTCAAGCCATCAGTCTCGAAAAATAGGCATTGGCCTCCAAAACAGCCCGCAACTGCAGTATTCCCATCTGGGGAAAATGCCACTGCCATGATGAGATCGGGAGCTCTTGAAATATAGGCCAGCTTTTTTTCTGGTATACTCCAAAGACGAAGTTTGCAGTCAAGAGATCCAGAAAGGAAAAAACGGTCATCATTTGGGTGAAATGCAATAGAGGTGACAAAGTCAGGATGAGAAAAAGAAGCAATGGAATTTGGCATTTTGAGATGCCACAAATGAACGGTTTTGTCCATTGACGAGGAGAGCAGAAAGTTGTTTTTGCTCCAGCTCACGTCTAGAACGTCTGCAGTATGCCCAACATACTCTCTAATGGGAAATGGAAAAAACACCGGAGCAGAAACTTTCGAGGTTTTCTGTCGGCGAATGGAGCTCCGTCGATGGCGAAAAGAAGCCTCGTAGTCTTCCCCACTTAGATCTTCATTATAAAAGCCTCGCTCATCAGGGGTACTAATAACTTGCCATACTCGAACAATGTTATCGGCTCCTGCGGTTGCGAGGTATTTTCCATCCAGGCTGAATTGCGCGCACCACGTTGTAAATTTTTTGGATCCTGGTTCAGCGGTGCTTTTGCACGTGAGTTCCTGTGCAAGAAACAGATGGTTAAACTCTCGCTGCTTTTTGCGGTGAGCGCGAACCCATATATACTTTGGCGGGGTCGGGAAATTGGCTAGGTATCCAAAGACGTTGGCGTTCCAGCCCTCGTCACGGTCTTTGCCGTGCTCAATATCCTTGTCATCATCTTCCTGATAGGTTTTGTGTATGAGCTTGGAAAAGAAGCGATTGCTTTTCTTGGAAGCCTTTGATTTAACCCTTGGTGTTTCGTCAGATGCAGTAGAGGGAGCGAGAAGAGCATCATTGTGTGGTAAAACGCTGGACAGAGGGTCGACCACTACAGAGTCAGATCGAGTGGATTTGTCGAAATTAGTGTTGCGATTTAAGTCAAAATTAACTGGAAATTCATTTTCCAGGTTGGAAGCGTTATCAGCAGTGCCTGAGCTCGGTGGAGATTCAGGAAGAAGCATTGAGGCAAGAGGCTTGTTAGCAGGTTGAGGGGTGGTGTCAGAGTTTGTACGCTCTGAAATATGTTGCGAAAGGGGGTTCACGATAGGTGTATGAAGCGTGTCAGTGGCAGCGGGATCCAAGTTTCGGGATGAAGAGGAGGTTTTTGCGGAGACCGGTCGAGAGAGATTGGTGCTTGATCTTTTATTTTGCAGAGAGTTGGATGCTGGGAACAGTTAGAAGGAGCAGAATGAGGGTGGTGGGCATACTTACGGTCTTCATCAGTGGAAGGCCTCGAAGCCGAGTGGTCTTCAACAGGATCTCCAAACACTCTTATCGAGGGGAGTAGACTTAGTAAACCCATGATCTATTGTGCAGGCCATGAAGGATAGGGCAGTAGGTGGAAGTAAATTAGAGTGGGAAATAAAAACGGAAATAGGAACAGGAATAGAGGAAATACAAAAAAAAGAAGGAAGAGGGAGGAGGTAATAAAAGTAGCGAGTTCAGAATAAGCTTAGACTTGGCTTGAAGAATCAGAGGAGTCAGATTCGTCTCTTGAGGTCAGACAGACAGTTATGCCTTGCTTGAAGGAGGCGAGGACGGAGGCGAATTCGAGTAGGTGGAACGGGAAAATTTGGTGGTACAGGTGTTGTATTAACGAAGTTGAAGATAGTACGATTGACGAAGTTGGTATTGTGCCAACGTGTTTGAATCGGAGAAACAGGCAAGAATAAGGCTTTGTACTAGCCCAAAACAGCGTAAAAGAAGAACAAAAGCAGGTTTATAAGAGGGCTCTCTAGTTTCCTTGAAGAATCAGGTATTTAAGAAAGAACCAAGAAGGATCCAAAAGGATTCAAGAAATATTCAAGACCAATCCTGGTGACGGTGACTCCTAAAATTGCAGAGTTTGAAAACGCGCTTCTGTCCAAGGCTCAGGAAGGCAGCAGCTACACGCTTGGGTTTAGCGTGTAAATTAGTCATATCTTAGTCACGGTATTATTACAGCCGTAACTATAACTGTGCAACGTGAGCAAGTTGTGCAGGCTGAGTTTGCAACAGTGACTGGCATTCAGGCAGTTACTAGTATAATAGTAGACTCACTAACACATGCATGAGCATGACCCTGAGCATGAAGATGAACATGACCAGTCAAAGAGCCCGGAAGTCAGGAGCTAAATAGCCATGGTAAGAGGTTTATCTCAAGACCAACAACAGCTAGCACGAATACCGTATAGAGCTGAACAAAAAGAGAAAAGCAGAGGTATCGGCGTTCGGACACTAGAGAGTCCTTCTGTGTCGGCACGGAAGAAATTGGTCACCGTGTGCTCCGAGATTCCGACACTCCGGCCCTCGGGGCTAACAGCGACTGCCCAAGCTAGTCTTCTAATCTTTAGCCTAGCTCATCTTTGTAACCCTCATTCCAGCCATATAATTGATTTCTTGTTTTGTTATTTGTGATATACGATTATTCTGCAGATGTTTCTGATTATTCTATCATGATGGTCACCAGCCGCAGCAGCAAAAGCCGGTGAAAAGCATGTGCAATTGAAGTCAGATCCGGTCAGATTCAGTCAGGTCAAGTCAGGTCAAGTCAGGTCAAGTCAGGTCAAGGCCAGAGACACCTGTAAACTACCAGCCAAAATCAGCTCACTTGTTTTCTCTATGTGGTATTCGCCGACAGCTCGCCCGTAGTAGCATCGCCCTGTGATCTTCGTCCCAGTATTGGAAGATGAACGGCTGGAACGGCTGAAACGGCGGATGCATTTATACGACCAAACGCTCCCGAAGCCGTTCTTGGCAGCTCCTAGCTCACTACTTCGCTCCTTCAACTGAATCAGCTCGAAATAGCCCCAAACGAAGTACAAACTCCTAAGCTGATTCTTAACTCTCAATGTGATCTTCATTTCGGCTCTTAATACTGTTTCTATTTACGATTTGATTCTCACGTTCCTCAACTTACCAGCTCATCGGCCTAGACGTCATTCATATTCTTCATACATCGCATTGATCGCACTGTTCATTGATATTCACGCTTGTCAATTGAAGCATACTATAGCAAGTACATAGGTTTAGACTATGCCAGAGTCTACCTTCCAAACGACACATTCTCAGGCCCCTTGGCAGCCGCACCCTCCGACGTCACGTACGCGCGGCTGAGACCTCCATCTACCAAAAAGTCCTGGCCCGTGATGTAAGAAGACTCGTCCGATGCCAAAAAGACCACTGCTTTCGCCTGCTCGATTGCCTCGCCAAACCGGCCTGAAGGCAGATGAACCGTGCGGCGCAAGCTCTTTTCCTCTGTATCCAAGAACGCTTGCAACAACGGCGTGTTGAGCGGGCCAGGGCACAGCGAGTTAACGCGAATGTTTTGTCTGGCGTAACAAATTGCCAATTCACGGCTCATGGCCAGCACGGCACCCTTGGAGGTTGTATAGGCAATTTGGGGTGTTGCGGCACCCAAAAGTCCTACGAAAGAGCCTGTATTGATGATGGAAGCGCTGGGCTTTTTGTTTTTGAGAATGGACGCAATCGCGTGTTTGCTGCCAAAGTAAACGCCCTTGACGTTGATGGCCTGTGTGATGTCCCAAATGTCTTCGGGAGTATTGAGGACGCCATCGTCCTTTGGGTGCATGATACCGGCGTTGTTGAACATGATGTCCACACCGCCCCAGGATTCGACGTATTCAACAAGTTTTTGGACCTGCGCCTCCTTGGACACGTCGGCCAGTTTGTACTCAATTTTGACGTTCTCAGCAGCATGGCTTTTGACAATGGAGACGGCCTTGGTGAGAGTGGCTTCGTTGATATCAGATAGTAGGACGTTTGCGCCCTCAATGCCGAATTGAATGGCGGTCTCAAGGCCGATACCTCCAGCTGCACCAGTGATGATTGCGTTCTTTCCTGCGAGACGGGCTACCATTTTTTGCTAGTTATCCTGAAGTGTTTTTATATGTGTATGTATGTGTGTGTGCGTGTGTGTGTAGATAAAAAAGTGATTGGAGTGGAACGTTATGAAGTGCTCAAGAGTGTTGAAGAAAGTGAAGAGGAAAACGCTAGATTAAATAGAAGACTAGATCTGGTATACATGCACTGTAGCTATTGATATTAGATGTCATGATTACAGACCGGGCGCCGTTACTAGCCAGTATCAGACAGTGAAGGCTTACTTCTCGTTCTCGAAGACTTGAGGAGATCCTTACAAAAACATACAAACCCAGAGATAAAGAATATGACAAAATTCAAGCACGCAGATCAATCAATGATTGGCCAGAAGGGATAGACCTGCCTTCAGATCTCTGTTCCAGGAAGTTGGCAGCGGCATTTGAGGACATTTCAGGACTTTACCTCCACTCCAAGATATACCAAATCATTTAAATCGTTCAAATTTGTTAGATTGTCCAAATACAAAAACCTCTTTTAAGCTGCTCAAGTCTAAGCTAAACACATGTTTTTACCGATATCGCTACGCTCAGTCTAAGTTCTGGGACCATTTTCTTGCCTGAAAGAGTTGCATCGCATCATTGCTTGTATAGTGAATCTAACTCGGGGCACGATAGCGAGTGAGCTTTGGCCAGTGAAAGAACTTGCTTTGAAGGTTTCACTGAGTTCCTTTCACTGAGTAGATATAAGCTTCACTGAGTAGCCGTCACTGAGTATATATTAGTGAGCAATTTCCATTGATTCGTTCACTGAGTAACTTTCACTGAGTTCCTTTCACTGAGTTCCTTTCACTGAGTAGCCTCGACTAAAGTTAAACGGGTCGTGACGCGTTAACGGCGAGACTGAGTTATTATCCTAAAAGAGACTGTTCCAGGCAAGCCTTTTTTTCCTGGGCACCCTGATTGGTCAAATTGCTTCAGCCGCAGGTTATGAATGAAGGAAGGTTATTCCGCCTGACCCAAGCTACCCCTACTGCGGAGACCACTTCTACTGTGACCAGTCCGCTAGTCTACCGTACTGAGATTGCAATTGCGATTGATTTTCTTGGCTTAGAGCTCCGCACTTGAACCCCGTGTTAACAAGATTTAAAGTCTGCGTTTACATACCTATGCGCCCTGTCATAATCGTGGAGTTGTCATTCAAGAGCGTCCGAAAATTTTAAAGAAAAAAAGCACCTCTTGCGGGCGTTTTAACACGATGAGGGCTTGGAAATCGTGGCGCTTATCGTACAGATACTCTTGCGTAGTCTACCACAGGCTATGGTCCAGACTCTGCTGCTGATAATGGTGCTACTGATGTTACTAGTACTGATGTTACTAGTACTGATGATGCTGATAGAGACGTGGCTACCAGCTAACTCCCGTTTTAAGCACGCTTCGTATGCACCCACGCATGCCAGAGATACCGATATCGATATCGGTTAATGTATCTGTTGTTATCCGGCCTGTCAATACACGCTTGCACTCTATTCAATCTTTTTCTAAAGTGTCTTAAGATAGCTAGACGTCAACTATAGATTACAAAAACACAAAGTTATAGCAGAATCTAAGTAGGGCAAAACTAGTAGAGTACAGAGAAAGAAGAATGATATATAATGCTTGATCCCTCCTGGTAATGCTTGTTCTGTTTGAAACTTTCTAACTTTTTTTGAAACAGTTACCATACCTTCACTATAATCCTATATTCCTCGTCTACCTGATCTGTTTGAAATTGGTCTATAGCATTTTTCATCCACAGCTTTGACCTCTCATCATCAACAATTTAGAAGTAGAAGATAAAACAAGAGAGAAAAGATGAATTCCCAAGTGACCGCTCAAAACGTCCACACCCTACTTCGCGACGACGCGTGGGTCAAAGTTGCTGGAATCGACGCCGACGGAATCCTCCGTGGAAAAGTCATTTCCATAAAAAAATTTCTGTCAGTCGTAACCTCTGGCTTTGGATTCTGTTCTGTCATCTTTGGATGGGACATGCACGACAAAACTTATGCGAATGAACAGGCTATCTCGAATAAAGAAAATGGTTACCGCGATTTATTGGCGGTAGTGGATCTTAGATCTTTCAGAAGAATTCCATGGGAGTCAGGTGGCCACGTCGCTGGTGATAAGAGTGAAGAACGTGGTATGCCTTTCTTTTTGGTCTACTTTTCAGACTCGGCCTCCGAAAAACCAATAGCACCCTGCCCAAGATCCCTTCTCAAAACGGTCTGTGAAAACATCAAAGCAGACGCAAACACTAATGCCACCCCTTACGCTGGCCTTGAGCTGGAGTTTTTTCAATACAAGGAATCGCTGGACTCAATGACAAAGAAGGGCGGTGTCGACCTTGACCCCCTGACCCCAGGCATGTTTGGCTACTCACTCCTTCGATTGGGCCAAAATGTACAGTATCAAGAGGAAATACTTAGAACTTGCCAGGACATGAACATCAACCTGGAAGGTTGGCATACCGAAACAGGACCTGGTGTTTTTGAAACTGCAATCGAATACTGTCCCGCACAAGATATCGCCGACAAAGCAACGTTATTCAAATTTGTCGCCAAAACCGTCGGTGCAAAATACAACATGCTACCGTGTTTCATGGCAAAACCAAAGCAAGGCCTTCCGGGAAACTCTGGCCACATTCACGTTTCGCTTCTTTCCAACGACGGGTTTAATACCAATTTGTTTGCACGCACGGTCCCAGATCCAAACCCACAATGGGAAGACATACGACACCTTTCTGACATTGGCCGCCAGTTTTTGGCAGGCGTGCTTGCGGGGATGCCAGACATTATGCCCTTACTAGCACCTACCATCAATTCCTACAAACGGCTTGTAGAAAACTTCTGGGCTCCCGTCACTGTCTCCTGGGGTCTCGAGCACCGAATTGCCTCCATCCGACTTATTGCACCTCCATTAGCTCACCCCAAAGCCACTCGGTTTGAGATCCGGACCCCCGGCGCCGACGTTATTCCCCATTACGCTCTTGCGGCCATTTTGGCCTTGGGTATGCGCGGTATACACAAAAAACTCCCGCTTACCATTCCACCAATGGCAACGTCTTCTCCGGAAAACTTTGAGCGGTTGCCTCGCAATCTGCGGGCGGCGACTGAAAGGTTCATGGCTCCGGGATCGCTTGCGAGAGAGGTGCTGGGTGATGAATTTGTGGACCATTATGGAGCCACCCGCCTTCATGAGGTGTCAGAATGGGATGATGCGGTTACTAACTGGGAGGTGTCGAGATATATCGAGACAGCCTAAATTAATGGCAACTTAAATATTGTTGAGCCAGAAAAGTTTGCGCGAAATCTTTATGAAAACTCATAGTGACACAATGCATTTTGTTCCATGATATACCTCTAAAATGTCAATTGTGTATACTCTTTCTGTCACCAAACGTATTATAATATCACTGCTGTACAATTGCGATCTAACATTCTAAAAAGGGACCTAATTGTATACTTTTGATACGATCCCTAGGGCCACTCTTTCGTATCTACTCACTTGAGTCCCATCGATCGCGAACCATTTGAAAAGACGTTTTTTAAATGTAATTTTGCATTAATTTTTGCAATCATTATACTTCGCTCTTTTTATTATATTCAATATCCTCGGCCTCTCGTGAGCGGAAAATGCAATACGCTGGCTAGATCCGTCCATTGTAAATACAAGGTTACTTTTTGTTTTCTAAATTAGCAACTACTATATTATGCTCTAAATTGCTTCAAATGCTCTAAATGTGTCAGATGCTTCAGATGCCTTTCTCAATAGAATTTCGTTGTATATCGACCGTGTGATTTAATGAAATGTATCTGCAAAATGCGTTTTAGTATTAGCCCTTTTTTGTATCCACCTCGATGACCTCAACATCATCATCAATAACAATAACAGATGAAGCGATGTCTGCTATCGCTGTAGCTTGGTCTGTTTCCATGCTTTCGTCCTCTTCTTGCAGGCGAGGGCTGATTGGCTCACGGTCTTGTCCACGAGACGTAGAAGATCCTGAGGCAGTTCTTGAGTGCGTTTCATGAGCAATGCGCCTGTTGGAATGTCTAGCCCGCATTTGAGCTAATCTTCCACTTGTACTGGTAGGAGTTGTTGGGCTTCGGTTTGGTCCTGTTTCATTTCCACTGCCGCTGCCGTTGCGTAGTTCTAAAAGAAGCTGCCTTGCACGACCACCCACATCTTCAACGTCAGTCACAGATAGGTTTCGAGCAATTGATGTGCGTTTGGACGAAGTCACCATTGGCAGAGTGCTGCTTCGCTTGACCTCAGTTTCTCCGTCAATTGTGTGTGAAATCTCAGTTGGCGTACTTGCATCCTCTGACACCTCGTCTTCATCTTCTACAAAAATAACGGGAGGCTCAGCTCTATGTGGAGAGGCCGCTTCCTCATCGTCGTCTGCCTCTGGTCCCTTTAAAAGAGGGGAAGGCACCGCAATGAGGGACAGTTTCCTTGAACGCGTACGCTGGTGTTTGGTAGTATCTCCCTCTTCTGGAGCTTCAGTGGCAGGGCCCTCTTGTGAATGACTCAATATGCGACGTTGATCGGCCATGTTTTTACGCGCAGCGGCACGACGGCGAGCACTTCGTGCATCACCAGAAGGACCAGCAGCTCGCAGCTTTTCCAAGAGAGTGTCCATAACTGCATTGGGTTTTGAAACAGACGCGACAGGAACGAGAGTGCCAGCTTCTAATTGTTCCACCTTCTTTGGCGTCTCGATGAGCTTCTTACGAGCCTCATAAGCACGATTGTCAACTTCACGTTGAATGTTCTCTTGCTTTGCCTTTTTGTACTCCAATACAAAAGAAGCAAATTTCCCGAAGAACGTCGAGCAAGCCTGAGATTCATTGGGATCCTCACCAAAATATTTCATCAACTTGGTGAACTCTGACATCGTAGTTTTAAGCTGATCGTTCAAATTGTCTCGCTTTTTTCTTGCCTCAGGCAGGCCAGAAAGTACATATGAAAGAACCTTGTCCTTGGGATGAAGCTTGGAGGGGTCGCTCAGGTTGCCAATGTCGACTGATGTTTGACAGTTTTTGATGGTCTGCATAAACTCGTTACAATCGCTTCTGAGCTGATCGACAGAAAGCTTAGCTACGCTGCAGGCATCCTTTAGCTCATCAATGAATCCTTCAGCCTCAGGAAATGATTTCCGAACAATGCTCTCAACATAATGAAGAAAAGTCATTGTATTTTTGTCGTCTTTCGTGAATGCCAAGCGCTGAAGTGTTCCAAGACGGAAACCGCTTGCCTGCTTTGAGGAATCATTCATGAAATTTCCCACAGCCAAAATAATCTCCAAGATCCTCTTGAAATGATTTGAATCCCTAACACACTCGCATGCAGCATCTATTGCACGCAGCTTGGTGACCAAATCCATATAGTCCCGCTGATATGTGGAAATCACGAGTAACGCTCTCATTCTAGACTTCCAGTAATGCTGAAGGTTGTAACACAACTCCACATATATCTGATCAGCTCGGGCCAATTCGTGAAGATCCTTTTCGGGTTCTTCAAACTTCTCGCGTGACCAGTCAACTCCATATGGCTGAAAATTTCGAGCCAAATTGTTGGTCACATCGGTGAGCTCTGGCTTGGAAAGAAATTCCAGAACGTTGGTATTCTCAATGACCTCGGGGTGACATGAAAGCACTTTTTCAACCAGTACAGGAACAGGATCATTAATAAACATGTGAAGGTTAATTCCGAATTGTTGAGAGACATCGTTGGTCAAGAACGAAATCTTTTCCTCTTTAAGCTTCTTTTTGGCCGTCATCCGTTTAATTTCCTTTGCAGCAAAGATACGCTCTACTTCGTCAAATATACCTTTTTTGTACAAATCAGTAGCCAAGGAGCGATCGTTAGATGCAATTGCCCAGACTGTATGATCAACTTTTTCAATTTTCTCCCAATGCATCTGCTTGAGTTTGCGTTTGGGTCTGATACCCATTTGAAAAGACAAATCAAAAGAGGGGGAAGGAGCAGGTGTGGGTGTGGCGGTGCCAGAGCTGGGAATAGGTAGAGGAGGTGGAGGAGGCCCACCAGGAGCACCAAACTGAGGGGGGGGAGGTGGAGGAGGTGGAGGAGGCGGTGGCCCACCCATAGATGAAGAGGGAGGTGGAGGAGGAGGAGGTGGTGGTGGAGGGCCTCCAAATCCAAGTGGAAGGGCAGGAGGCGGAGGCGGTGGAGGGCCTCCAAAGGAAGAAGGGAGAGGTGGTGGCGGCGGAGGAAGAGAGGCTGAACCACCAAAACTAACAGGTAGAGGTGGTGGAGGTGGTGGAGGTGGACCCCCAAATGCAGAAGGAAGAGGTGGTGGTGGAGGAGGTGGTGCGCCACTAAAGCTTGTGGCAGGAGGTGGTGATGGTGGTTGACCGGATGCAGAAGTATCTCCAAGGTCCAAAGCTTTAGCAGGCCGCTTAGGAGATGAAGCAGGGGAAGGAAGTGGAGAAGCAACGGGTGAAGTAGCAGTCGAAGTTGTATTTGGCCATGGCGTTGGAGTCTCAGATGTCTGTATGCTATGAGATGAAGTCTTACTGGTAGTTGTAGGCTTAGAAGTAGTGACAGGAGTACCAAAAGCCTTGGAAGATTCGAGCGTGGCAGCCCGGGCTATAATGGAAGCACTGATAGAATGACGATGGCGCCTCTCAGGAGAAATCGGTGTTGTTTGTGTTGAAGATGTCTGCATATTAGCGGCAACCGAAGAAGCTCGTTTAACTTTTGCCGTAAGCTCATTGAGATAAGGAGCGCTTGATGGGCTAGCTACGTTTGCAGAATGAGCATCAGTAAGTTTGGGTGTTCTGCCAATTCGAACCATCTTCGCTTTTTCTGGAATCGGTTCCATAGAGTCAGTTCCTCTGTAAGAAGCTCGAGGCTCAGAACTATCACCATCGAGCTTTTCAGACTCATGCATGTAGCGAGAAATATCGTTCGACTCAGATTGCAGCGCTTTGAGACGTTTGTATCTCATGTCCCGCTGATCAAAAAGATCAGATTGCGATTCTGAAGGTAAGCCATTTGCGTGACGTTCCGCATTGGTATTTCCCAGTTCTTCGTCAATAAAGTTTGTCTGCTCAAGCTCGCGAGCTTGAAGCTGTAAGTTCTCCATTTTGTCGCGCAACTTACGCAATCGAGGAGATGGCTCAATATCCCAGGCACGACCCTCGAGTTGATATTCGGTCTTCTTTCTTGCAAGCTGAGCTTCGAGTTTTCTAGCAAGCTTTTCCCGGTCAATAAACCCATTATTATAGCTTGCATGCTCGCTACCATTGCCATGGTCAATTTCTGATTCTTTGAGCATCATGTAGAGTTCCCTGATCTCCAACTCTTGATTTTGCAGTTCCACATAGTGGTTTTGTTTCAGCTCTTCCAAATCTGTAGTCAGGTTCTCATTGATTCGGCGCTGCAGTCGGAGCATGTGCATGGTTTCGTCAAGTTCTTTTTGAAGTCGGCCAACCATTCCTTCAGCACCAAGATTCAACAGATGTTGCATGTGGTCGCGCTCTACTTTGGCAGATTCAGCTAAGCGAAGGGTCTCTCGTGCTTCAGTTTGAGCGCGCTTGGCCTGCTCGTCAGTCTGGAGGCGATCCAGAATAGACTGCACTGAAAAGTTAAGAACATTGCTCAAGTCAGCATCGGGGTTGATTCTATCCATGACTACATGAGAAAGTAAAGCATCAACAAGCTGGAACATCCGGGCACCTTCATCGGATGGATCTTCTCGAACCAAAAGAAAGTGCTGCATAGCCGAAAGAAAGTAACCTTCTGCGGTAGTTTCTTTAACGCGCGACCATATTTCATGGACAATCTCCGTTGGATCGTCCATGCTCTTGATGTCCTCTTCGCGCTCAACATTGAGAAGGTCCTCATAGTCCATAGCAGCTGCTTCATCGTATTTTTGAAGTTGCTCAGTAAGTGCGTCATAGTTGAAGTGTTGCATTCGAGAAGCAATCCGAGGAAGGCCGCATGCCTTTAACTGAGACCGCAAATGAATTCTGACGCGCAAATCGGGTGACCCAGAAACAATGACATTCACGAGAAACATTGTGGCCAGAGCGTAGTCCATGAGCATACTTTCCATTCCTACACCGCCTGTTCTAACTTCTTCGCTAGCGCCTACCAAAGACCCTAGTTTTCCGCGACCCTCTAAAGTGTGCTCAACAAGGCGCATCCAGGAATCAAATCTACCCATATCCCCAGCTTGAGTTTTAATGAGGTCAAATGCCGTTAATACTTGTTGGTGTCCATAGGGCTCCTGCCAGTGAGCCAAAAAAGCAAGTACCTCTGTCAAAAGCTTTCTTGTGGGAAGACGAGGAGACAGTAAAGAACTAACGAGAGCTGGGACCGTCTTAGCGGTTTGGAGGGCATGGTCAGCACCATCTTTCAAGTTGACGAGAGCTTTGATACATTTGATGATATCATACTCGCGGTCAAGAGCGGTCTCTGAGTTCTGTGAGTGATGGTTGATTTGAGATAGAACGGTCGAGAGTGCTACCAAGCCTTGATTTTCAATGAATTCGAGTACCCAGTTAATAGGCTCAGTTCTAAGAGACACCCACAAATTACCAAGCTGTCGTTGAGTGATTGAATTGTCCATGATTTTGCGGACATACCATTCGGGTGAGGAGTTGTTTTCACGTGGTTGCAGAGCTCTTCGTCGTTCGTTTTGAAACTCGGTAAGAGCATCTTGATGAATCAAAATCCACTTCTTGGAAATGTCGTACTGAAGCATCTCTTTGATAACTTTTTCTGGTAAACTCTTGAAGTCTCGCTTATTCTATAAAATTGTTAGAAACTTAGTCGACAATATGCGCTGAAACTTACAATTAGGTCATTGAACATTTGCTCAATAACTTTATCATCCGTAGGACGCTCAAGGTGAAACTCCATGTTCGATTTACCTGATCTGCCAGTAGAATGGTTATTGTGATCATCTATAGTAGAATACAGCGAAGATCTCACGACGGATGATCCGGGGTTCGAGAAATGCTGGATCATTGGGCTGGAAATCTCATGAGATCGGGAACTTGACATAGATCCTCGTGGGGTGTTATGAGTTGCAGCTGTAGAAGTAGACGTAGTTGACATGCGTGATGTACTGCTAGGGCTCACACTACTAGTAAGCGATAGAGGCGGTGAATGAGGAGGTATAGAATCATGATGGCCATAGTGAGAGACCCCACTCATGTTGGGGCTTGCAAGTCCGCCAGATGAAGTGAGGTTCACTGTGTAGGGACTAAACCCACTGGAGTTGGAATTATGGCTACCTCCAGAGGGCTCACGGGAAGGTGCACGGCGAGCCGATCCCGAGTACTCTCTTTCACGTAAACTTGCAGGGCTATCTCTGCCAGGCTGGTGATGGTTTCTTTTGGGTAATGGGGGTATAGGGCCGCTAATAACAGTAGCAGGGGTAAAAGAACTTGAAGAAGTTTCTCTTCGGAGATCGGATGCTAGGTATGAAGCCTGAGACGCCGCAGATGTTGTTGAAGGCAAAGAGCTATTGTATGGGTTTGAGTTAGGGCCATTGCTGCTGTTAGGGGGCAAATGGGCTATTTGCGATAGATGGGGCTTGGGCATCTTAAGGTCGGGCCTGGCGAAAACTACAAAAGAGTAGAGAGGGAAAGAGGCACTCGTAGCCCAGAATCAAAACTGCAGGAATCACAAGCAATCGTCAGTACAATTATATTCGTGAGAAAGAATTGAACGCTCAGCAGTGGAATGAACTTGTATAGATCAAGCTTGTGCCAGGGAGTGTAACGGCAGAAGTATTGAAGTCAAGTGAACAAATCAAGGCGAAGAATAAATTGTGAAGGTATATGCAGTTGGTTGAGTGATAAAATACCTGTAGAGAAACCAAAAAGGTTGACGTGTATGAATCGCCTGGGGATAGATGAATCGGTGCGGAATCACTTTTGATGATGAGATATATCAGACACTGTGGGAATGAGATCAATTGGTACTATAACAGATTTCTGATCCTGAATACGATGCAAAAAGTAGCTCAAATCAGAGTCTCTGCTTAGTCTTTTTAAATGCTGGCGAGGCAAAATAGATCGAACGTCGGAGAACAGCAGCTGTAAATATAAGGGTTGCGATTGCAATTGTAAACTTGGCTGACAAAAAAAAAGGAGAAAAATCAATAAAATCGAGCATCATCGATCATGCTCGTACCCTGTACTAAGGGTTGGGGCATGTATTTAAGCTTTTGGGTTTGAGCTAAATTTTGGAAATGGCCTTGATGGGTATAAATTAAAACATGAAGCCATCTCAACTCCTGAGTAAGACGACTATGGCTGAATTAGTCTACTGCTCTCGGCACTTTACAACGTCTTTAGCGGCCTCCCCAGCCGTTAAAAGTTCGTGAGAAAATTTGGCATGCTTATCTACTAGATATTTATGTGGGCCCGAAAGCGTGGTTCTTTTTGTGGGCACAGCTGTTTTGGGCTTCTTTTCGTTAAATATGAATGAATCCCGCTTGGGCCAGCCCAGAGTCTATTTATTCTCGAGTTCAAGATCTCTCATTAATCACTGAACCGCGTGGATTTTATAGACATCATGGATAACGTAAAGTAACTGACTTTTTTTTCAGTAACACTGTGATAACGACAAGTTTATGTCAAAAAGCCTCCCTCTCATCCTTGATATTTTGCCTACGTTAAAATTTTTATCTCTGTGCTCGCACTTTGTGAGCCCCATTGAATTCAAATAGGATAGCCCTCTCTACTTTTTAAGATCTTGAGGCACACAGCTACGTGCTTTTTTTCTCTTTTTGCTCGGTAGTAAAATTGCAGTAGTTTGTAACGCATACCCATTATTAAATTATTCAGTCACAACCTCAGCCTTAGTCTTAGCCTCATCTTCAGTCTGGATACGAGATACAATGAAACGAGCGTTAGGGTGGCCATCATCATTGGGTGCTTTAAACACTACATGAAGACCTCTTTTTCCAAAAAAGTTGTGGTTCCATTGTTCTACCATATCTGCAGCCCTTGCAAGTGCTTTTGAGTCACTTTTGCAGCTTTTGCTCGCTGTAGAAAACTCTCGGGTAAAATTACCCCAAGTTTGCTCATTGACGCGGTTGGTGGAAATAAATATAGGATAGGCCGGAGCAGGAGCTGAAGCGCGTAAAAGAACGGGAGCATTGGCTATCTCGCTGGCATGCGCTCTCTTTTTTGTTTCGACCGTCTGCTCCGTATTGGCATGAGTTTCGGTACTATTCGCGCTAGTTGGAAGAGTATTCATATTAATGGAATGCATGCCAGCCGCAATATGAATGTCTTGCTCAGTCTGAGATCCAGATCCGATTCTCTCATTTGAGACTTGCATTATTATAGTCGAGGCCAAGTCATCTAATAATGCAGGTGTCCGCTCTTCTTCCTGATCTGGTGATTGAGGGTCTCTCAGAAAATGTGGATGAATTTCAATAGTTTCCGTGTTCCATTGTAACTTGTTCTCGATCTCTTCTCCATCAGAGCCAGGCGTTAGAACAGTTACGACACTTGACTTAATGTAGTCCTCAAACAAGTCTTCGGCACTTCGGAAAGATACATTCGAGTCAGAGGAATATTCAGGAAAGATGCGACGGGATATGTCTTTACAGAACAATTTAAAGCAACTGCACATCAAAGCAAAGTCTCACGACGAAATGAGATCTAAAGAGCGTCGTTGAACCAAAAAAAAGACAAGTAATAGCTACTCGAAGAGGCCAATGCAAGTGAATCAATAATGATGTTTTCCATTTTTATCCAGAATCCTGAGCCTCAAACAAGACCTCTATGTGTCTCATTCATCTGCGTTGGAATACAAGTACAATGTTGTTTACTCTGGAAAAGAGCTCTCGATGGCAAAGTCTTTCTTACTATACAATCAACTGTCCGAGGCAACGAAACACAAAAGCAAGTAGATTTGAAGTAGAACAAGGCCTCTACTAGCAGTATTAGTTGCAGTAGTAAGACTGAATTTCATGAAGGTTGAATAATTGGAATCGTTTAGATCATACTTGACTCGAGTATCTATCGATCAAATGAACAGTACAAACTACAAATGCTGGTATCGATATAATATCTACAACAAAAAGTTTTCCAGTCTTCAAGTCCCAGATTTCTGTTCAAGTAGGTCTTGCTACTCTCATTCCACGCAGGCTTTAAGACAGAAGCTATTACAGAGTTTTGAGGTTCAGGTTACAGGCCTTGTGTTATAATAATATACCAGTTTAGTTGTCCTGGCTAATTATGGAGACCACCCTGTCGATAGTAACTATTAGACGCGTATAGAAGAAGACATGGTTCTTTGCTTGTCTGATACAGACTTATTTTTGGGCGATGTATTTCGCTTTTGCTTTTGCTTTTGCGTTCGTGTGCGGTGATGGTGTTGAAATCCTCCCTGCTTTGGCAAAGGCTTTACTTAAGCCTTTTATCACAGCGCTTCAGGGCGCCAGGGGAAAACCTAAGCAAACTTCCCTCATTAGGTTTGACCATCACTAAAGGCCTTGTGTCTGCAAAACACTCAGAAAGCCTTCAATGTTTTTTTCTGCCGGCATGAGCTGTAGGCCGTCTGGTTTTGAACGTTTGGTCCGTGTTAGAATTTACAGCTCCAAACTCTAGTCTCGGGGCTCTAGTCCATTTGATTCTTGTCCAATGACTCTACAGTACTGAAAAGAGACAAGCTAGGTTTTTTTATGATTTTTGCCGAGATCTAAAACTTTACACTTGGTATTCTGTCTTCAAAATTCAGTTAAATAAACAACCGGGCATGAATATTTCTAGAGACCACCGCTACACTATGTTTTTTTGAAGAATTTGGAGAGTTCGAGAAAGGTAAAATGTTGTTCCCTGAATTGTCCCCCACCTAATTTACCTACGAGATCTGTGGTAAAAATGGCTACCAAGGGCCCCCACTCAAATAGCACTAAAAAAGGTCTCCGGAAAAAGACTGATCCAGACAAGTGCTGGCAGCGCACTACTGGTAAACTCGACGGCTTACCCCAGATTCATGATTCATCCATGATTCAGAGTGGTGAAGCTGAGCCAAGAAGTATATAAAGCCTTTGCCATCCACCCTCAACAACCGTTATCGCAGACAAGACACGTATTCACGGCCATCTCTTTAACTTTCAACAACAAGATTGCAATATGTCTCAAGAGCTTCCTTCTCTTCGCTGGGGTATCCTTGGTAAGTAGCATTCTCCTGTCAGTCCCAAGTCCAAAAATAAGATGCACTAACAACAAACCAAAGCCACGGGCGCCATTTCTACAAGATTCGCTACCGATCTCGAGATTGACAGACCCGACGCCAAGGCCAAACACCACATTGTAGCGATTGGATCTTCCTCCGTCGAGAAAGCCCAAAACTTTATTTCAACCAACTTAGACCCTAGCAAAAACAAGCCTGTGCCCTATGGAAACTACCAAGATCTGTATAATGACCCCAACGTGCAAGCAGTATATATTGGAACCCCACACACCGTGCACAAGAAAAATGCACTGGACGCTATTGCGGCAGGCAAACACGTCCTGTGTGAAAAGCCATTCACTTTGAATGCGAAAGATGCGCGCGAAATTTTCGAAGCGGCCAAGCAAAAGGGTGTTTTTGTCATGGAAGCACTTTGGACACGGTTTTTTCCCGTCGTCAAAGAGATGAGGCGCTTGCTTCATGAAGAACACATCATTGGAGACGTTCACCGATCGTTTGCTGAATATGCAAACAGAGATTTTGATCTTTTCGAGCCCACCCACCGCATGAAGAGCGCCGCTCTTGGTGGAGGAGCGCTCCTGGATATTGGAATTTATACAATCACTTGGACACGCATGGCGCTAGACAAAGGTGTGGGTCACGAGGCTGCAGAGTCAACTTGGGTCTCAAACCAAATCCTAGCCGATGGCGTAGACTGCCTGAGCGCGGGAGTCGCGTCATACCCTGTAGAGCGCAAGCACGGAATATGGTCCGTCGGATTTTACCAAAACTTTTCACGCGAGGTTCTGCGTGTTGAAGGCAAGCTCGGAAAACTTATTGTCATGGGTAAACATCACTCGTGCCCCCAATGGCTGTACGTTGAGTTCTACGACAAGGAAAGAGAAACAATCAAGTTCCATCCGGAAAAGAAGGGCTTTGGATTCTACTGGGAGGCCGATGCTGTAGCGATTGATATCAATAACGGAAAGACTCAGAATGAAGATACGCATCCTTGGGAAGAGACTTTGCAGGTTTTGGATATCATGGATAAGGCTCGAAAGGATAGTGGATTGGTTTATCCTCAAGAGAAGGAGGCTAGTTCTACAGCGTAAAGTACGTAAAGTTCATAGACATGTGTATGCAAACAGTGTTCAAGCATATCATGGCCTCTGTACTACTAAATGAAGCCATATGGCATACAAGCTTGAGCTTACCTCAGGCTTGCTCAAATTTCATGAGGGCCCTACCACTGGAAAACAACTGTGTTTGCTTCTGCATTTACAGTTTTCTGTAGAATATCTGTACAAGGAAATAGAAAGATCTATAGAATTATCATCTTTTTCATTAAGTCATTAAATACTCTACAATATATAACCAGCCAGCTCGATCACTCAAGTATCACATCGAAACAAATGTCTCTAATAATTCTAGTTCAGAAGTTAGCTAAAAAGAGCTCCAAACGCCAAAATGCTCAAGTACTCTCTCGATAAAAATCGAGAAATTTTCATCTGGCAATAGATAGCATGTATCACGTCTATTTCAGAATTTTCTACTATCTTTAATTCCAAATAACAACATCAACGAGGTGAACATCACTTAAGACATGCCTCTCAGTTGTCCCTATCTGGATTATCATCACTTTGAGTGATACACACCATCTTACCAAGAGAACATAAATTAGAATGAGGACCTAAAACAGACTTACCTTGAAGAAGTAGCATGGTACTAAGAGGGTCGAAATTCCAAAAGCACAAACGTTCATTAGGCAACACACATGTTTCCATATGTATCATCACATAGCTAAGCCATAGTGAGAAGAGAAGTATTGGAAGTTTTGACTCGAAAGAATATTTTTATAGCTAGATCTTGCTAAACCCTAAAAGCAGGGTAATTAATCTGCCCTATATTGGTCTAGTGGTCAGCCTTATCTTCAAAAACTCGAGTAGACTGCGAATTTTTCATCGCGCGCAAACAGTAGTGAGATCCATTAAAACAACATTTAATACAGATTTTATTAATTAGCGCGACAAGAAAGTCACTGTACCAACCTCTTTCTTGTCAATTATATACCACACTTAAGCTTCCTTCACCTTTTTCTCGTACGTTCGTATAGTAATTATGCAATCTCTTGTTTTATGCCGGGAGAGACGTACCTCATTGCATCGGGGTCGGATTTCAGCTTGGTCTCAAGTTCTCTCAACTCTTGTTCCCGAGCAAAAAGCTCGCGTCTCTTTTGAGCAATTTCATTCTGTACCTTAAGCTCAATCACTCTCAGTTTCTCTTCCTCGGCACGAAGCTGTTCTTCGCGAACCAGTAATGAGCTGGTACCCGACTCGCTGTCACCTAAACCGCCAGCAAATGGCGCGCGTGCCATGGGAAAGTTAGGGAATTGAGAATTTGTGTCACCCGTGTCCAAACTGGGGGATGAAACGCTACCCGGAAGATCCTTAGATAGCTTTTCCGTTCGGTAGTTTTCGTACAGGACGAAATGTGTGTTATCCTTCAGGTCAGAAAGATGCGTGCGGGTAAGAACTTCGCGAAGAGCGGCGACGTCGGAATATTTACTGTCGTTTACATCTACAATTCCCCACGGAAACCGGCGTGCTTGCAGTCTTTTTCCGCCCATGTTGAGAATCTCAGTGGCACCAATCACTGCAAAAGGAAGGTTCTTACGAAGGTAATTGTTGAGTTCGTACAGCTCGTCGTCCATATCCTCTTCATTATCAGAGTCAACAGGGAAGTTGTAAATGGGAATGTTGTAATGCTCAATGTCTTGCATGACAAGTGCCTTATTGAGTTCCAGCTCTTCCACAGTCAACGTGTCAGCTTTGCTGATCACCGGGATGACATTCACTCTGGTAGACATTAGCTTCATGAACTCGACATCTTGTTCTCTCAGCCCATGTGAAGTAGCCACAATGAAATAAAGAAGAGCATGTACTCGATTGTCTGTAAAGCGAGGGTTACGCTTTATGCGAGACTCTTCGGCTAGAACGTCGTCAAACTGCTTGTCGACATAGGAGGAGATTTCACTAAAGCTATAGCATTGGATTAGTTGCTGAATTCATTGGATGTGCCCAAGCTTCTTACCATGACTTGTTGTCCAAGTTGTCTCCAAAACCAGGGGTGTCAATGAATTTCATAGACAATATACCACTACCTTCATCTGGGAGTTCTAACATGATTTCATTAGTTCACGTTAATTGAGGTTTAAACCCCCTCTGAAACAGAAGCTCGCTCTGGCTCTAGCGTTTGTATTGAGTGAGACATGGCTTCCAAATGCTTACCGACTGTGATAGGGACGATCGCAATGCCAGGATCGTTGTTAGCTGCGGAGGGAGGAGGGATGCTCTTCATCATATCGGCAGACGACATTACCTGTTGCTGGCATAGTGTATTGATGAATGTAGACTTTCCTGAGCCGCCAGAGCCACATAGCATGACTGTAAACTTTATGCCCTTCTTCTGGGTCTTCTTGAGTCTCAACTAGAGAAGAGGTAAGCCGATTTATTCAAACCGCATGTCTAAGGAGAGCCTTACCAGGGCAGGAGTAGAACTCATGGTGCTATCGTGAATCAGAGTATCTATAGGATAATTTCGAAGGAGCAGTGATATTCAATTCAAATGAATCTAGAATATTGGCCAAATAGTCGTGTTGTCTTTTTGAGATCTGGTATTGGTTTGTTGACCCCTAGTTCCCCGCCAGTCAAATTCGGCAGAAGTTTTCGGTAAATGGCTTTAAATTGAAAGCAGGAAAAGCTTAAGACAGCAAGTAGAGAGACTATTTAAAAACAAAAGAGGTGATGTTGAATATTAAAAGAAAAAAGATCTGCTGGAGAGGATTCAGGATAAAGGTATCTTGTTGGTCTTTGGAAATTCCTGTGAAAGGGGTATTAGGGTTAGGTCACCTTCCTTAGAGGCTCAAGTGCCTAGCATTTTAAGCTTCCATCTCCACACTCGCTACTCACGTTTCCTCTGCTCTACCGGTGACTAGTTTGAATTGTGATTCGAGCGATGAGCTGGGATAATGTTTGTTGGAATTCCCATGTTTTAGACGACAAGCGAACAATGCATTATCTTCTGGCGTCTCAACAAATACGGATATTTCCATCATGCTACAGTACCAGTCTTTCACGTAAGGGGCTAACGTCCACAAAGACTGCCTTGCTCTATCGACCAGCTTTACCATGACAAACGTTTCATTTCGGTGTAAAATATAGCACGGAATTTGACAGTTCAGATGACGAGGATCATGACAGAGAACGAGTTACTTGCTAAAAAGAGTTCTTTAGCGGGATCCTTTATAGCGAAGTGCCAACGTTGCTGCTTCTGTCAAGAGAGTTGAGAAACTTGATAAACTAGATTCCATACTGTATGCCTAACTGAACTGTCTATAAGCACTTTCCTGAAACGGTAGTGAGTTATGAACAGCCTAAAGTATTTGTATAATTTGATCTGTCAGAATTGTGAAATAGAACTGTGCTGCTTCAGGCCAAAATTTCCAGAAACGTTAATATATCTGTCTTTTAACAAACACTAATTCTAAACGAAATGATTCATTATCATCGTACACATGATAACAAGACCTTACAGTTGAAGGCAGGTGATTGATAATGGTACGAGTAGTTTGGTTGTGTTGCGTACTTCTATTATTCGCAGTTGTCCCCATATCTTTTAAGATTTTCAAGATTTTTGTCAGGATCTTCCTAGATAGCTATCGATAGTGTAACGAGAATAATATCAGGTAATTGTCCTCTCTAGGTTCCTATAAACACTTGAATGATTTAGTGTGTTCCTTGCGCGTGTCTTTGTTGCGCGTGGCTACCCTCTTCAATACATGACAACGTAGTCCCTGGGTATTGAATTTGCATAAACATGCTTAATTACAAACAGCTTTTTTCACGAGATTTCAAAAGTCCTCCGGTACAGGCACTTAAACGTGCGAAGTAAATATGGGCAACACAAGCCGACAAATAAACTCGAATTAAACTATAATTACAATGCCTGGTAGACCAGCAGACCTTTTGGGTCTGCAGACTCTTGCAGGCTCTGCACCATCGGCAACAAGTGTTGACACACTAGAAAACTTCGAGTCGAGCTTCCTAAATCAAAGACATGTCAATTCTGTCATACAAGTGCCCTCTTGAATTCAGTTTTGCGTATGTTTCGTGCGGAAATACGTCGGAAACTCGTACTTATTGGTACAGCAGATGTACGTGTTTCTTAGTGTTCGATGGCACGGTAAGGGCTTAATATTGAGGTGTGGAATGCATTACCATCTTGGGAGAGCTGTAAGACGGCGTGAGACTCGCGAGCTCGCTCGTTTACGGACGACTGATTCAGCATTGTTGCTTTGGATCAGGATAGTCCAGTCAGCATAGAGCAGTGAATTAGTGGTGTGGGCCAGGCTGTGCCCAGAACGTCGAAGTAACTTGCAGGCCTGAAGGTCGGCCCGGCCAGAATTGAAAAGCAAGAGCGAGATGACAAATGTATTGCTATTGCTCCTATAGCGTGGACTCTATAGTCTATGCTGCATCAAACGGCCTTCATCACAGGGTACTCCTGCTTGAGACAAAGTTAGCATTCAGCTGCCGTAGACTACGGCAGACTAAGGTGGCCTCCTGTGGGCTGTAGTGTGGCTGCTACCGCCATGGATGAAGTAATAATAAGGATTCAGTCACACAAGTCTCAGCTGAGTGACTCAAGAAAGGTATGGGTAGCCCACCAGGACTCTGCCTGAGCTTGCTCCACGCTGCGGTCATCCAATCCCTGGAGAGAAAGAACCAAAAAGGCAACTATTGCCAAAATTTCCTGTTACAGCAGCAGATGCCTCGTAGGTTTTTTATTTATGCTTTATTTTCTGCAAGGCTTCCCAAAGCTTCCCAAGGCTTCCTGAAGCTTTTAGGGCAGGCTTTGTAAGACCTCAAAATGGCTTTAAAAAAATAAAACTATAATTTCTGAATTCTGATCGATCACATGACAGCTTAGAGGGAAAAATTTGCACCATTTTAAGCTCCGATGGGCAACTTTACAACCGTCCGGGATCCGGCGCTAAGCTTTTTCAAGCTTGTCTTTGAATTCGTCTTCGTATTTAAGCAGGGTACCTAGCACTTGCCTTTAAGGAAAATTAAAGACCAACTCCCTTTAATTCTGCGAAAGCCTTCCACATTGGAGACCCTCCTAAGACATATCTTCCAGCATCCCCTACAGCATATCACACAAATAGACCTAATAGACCTAATTGACCCCATCAGCATAATCCCCCCCATCATGAGCGACGACGACGTAAACAACAGGGCGTCCACCGTCCTAGGAACCATCGGTACTGTCCTATGGTGTATTCAGCTGATTCCGCAGATATATCACAACTACAGACACAAGAACTGCGAAGGCATGCCTCCAATAATGATGTTCTTATGGGCCGCATCGGGCGTGCCCTTTGCTGTCTACTTCATTGTGAAAAAGTCAAACCTGGCTGTTCAGGTACAGCCTCACATCTTCATGCTGTTTGCAACGATAACATGGGTCCAAACCCTCTATTATCCACCCATAAAATGGCCGCGCAAGAGGCTCATCACCGTAGTGGCTGTCACCTGCATGCTCTTTGCTGGAATAGAGATCGGTTTGGTGTTCCCACTGAGAATCGTTTACAGGAACGGCGTTACATGGCCAACCACCCTTGTGGGCGCTATTGCGGCCGCTCTGCTGGCGCTGGGTCTGCTCCCGCCATACGTTGAAATCAAAAAGCACCACGGCGAAGTGGTGGGCTTTAATTTTATTTTCCTCGCTCTAGACAGCGGCGGTGCCTTGTTCAGCATATTCTCTCTTGTTGCCCAGGGAGGTTCCATTGACATTATGGGAATTGTTCTCTACATCATTGTCATTTTCCTGGAGGCTGGAATATTCTGTTGCCAGGCCGTTTGGCTGATCCGCACTCGCAAAGCGCGCAAGGAGCGCAAATTGCTAGAGGCCGCGGCCAAGACTGATGCTGAGGACAACGATGGCGTCAAAGAAGTGGGTGACGTACAAGGCGACAAGGACGAAGCCATCCTGACGACGCAGGAAACGTCTCTACACAAAATCCAGGACGAAGAAGATCCAAGGCCGGCAGAGATTGGCTCTGCTACCCAATCGAGTTCACGACTTTCCGATGTTCACGTTCCTGAAAGATCATACCAGACATTTACATAGACATATTGCCGTACTTTATTCAAGCTCTCTCCTCTTTTTAATCTGATGCACATTATCACGTACTCACCAGAAAAATAAGGTGGTAGACTAGACTACAGCTGCTTGTGCGTAAATGCAGTGTCCTCAGGGGGTGTATGGACACAAAACGACCTTGTTTCGCCTTTCGCCTCGTTCACCTATTAGTTGTCCAGTGAACCCTCCCCGTCACGATCGATGCGAACGCAAAACGCAAATGCACGCGCAAGCGCAACACGCAGTTTTCTACTGAACGAGAATTCCACGGTTCTTTTTCTCCTGCATATGTTTGCCATGAAACAGTGTGTCAATTGCAATGAGAAAGCTATATTCTTGCTTAAAGTCTGGCTGCCGAAATACTCATGGGGTTTAGACTTCAAAAGGGTCACTTTGCATGGAGGGTGACACCAACAACTGAATACGTACGGCCAAGCTAAGCGTGAATATCAGCCTCACAATGTACACACATTAAATGGTAGACTACCCCTATGGCCAGAGCTGTACTGGAGAGTTTGAGTTCGTCAGGGTGCCACCACTATAACCACAAACGTAACCGAAACCATAATCTCCCGGAATCTCCCAAGACTTATGAACTGATCTGTAGCTGGCCTACGACCATCTCACCTATCAGCCAGCCAATGCGGGTGGTTAAACCCAAGCAAGCAGACAATGTTTTAGAAGCGGTGCCAGTTCTACAAACTATTCTAATCTGCCTGCTATCATGATACACCCCAGCGTCAATGGTCTTTTTTTTTTTTGATCTATCGTGTAATCCCTGAAGCAGAGCATCAAAAGTGCCGGCCTAGATGCAGTCATGGCTACAGAAAGTTGAAACCGCTCGAAAATTGCCAGCACCACGCAGAGGCTTCCGCCGCTCGTGGAGTGAGGCACTCCACTAGCCTAGCTAGACTAGCTAGGGTTCATGCTGATGAGAGAAAGGAGAAGGAGAAGGTTGTTTTGTGTGAAAAGAAAGGATACCAAATAAGCCCAGGGGATCCATCTACAAGTGCGCATCTGAGCTAAGCCTGGTCCTTGATACTCGCGCGCACACGTTTCCCGGGCATTCTCTCGAAAGTTAAGGGGCTCGGCCTCTGTCCTGCTTGACAACTGGAACTGCATATAATACCATGGGTTCGCTCTAATATCCTACGAAAGTTACCACATCATTTGAAAGTACTTAAACTCTGGTCTTCCTGTCACTCATACGGCCTCAAAAACAACAATTACTCCATACCAACATGTCTGAATCTCCCGAAACGACCCAGCTTAATAAGCTTTTAGCCCTTCTTCCAGAGCTCATTAGCAAAGTCAACTACTCTGAGTTGTATGGTTACGACCTCCTGAAGCTTACCGACACTGAGCAGGGAACCGTTATCCGTGACCGTCTGCTCACCAAGTTTCTCGTTGCCAACAAATTTGTATTAAACGACGCAGCTAACCAGCTGCAAAAGACTCTTGCCTGGCGTAAGGAATTCAATCCCCTTTCGGCTGGTTTCTTAGAAAACCATGACGAATCAATGAACAAACTGAGTATCATTACCAGTGTCCCTATTCCTAAAGCTCCTGTTGAGAAAGCAAAGTCAGTACACAATGCTGATGCCGAAGAGACTTCTGAACCCAAGGAAGAAGCAACTGCCCCTGAAGTTGTGGAGGAGCCTACCGATGACGCCAAGGGAAATCTCATTATGACTTGGAATTTCTACAGCGACACAAAGAAGAGCGAAGAGCTACCAGACTTTGACACTTTCATTAGATGGCGCGTAGGTGCCATGGAACGCGGAATCGCGCTGCTTGATTTCACCAAAAGCGAGACCTCTTACATGGCTCAGTTGCACGATTACAACAACATCTCTCTTCTTCGCCTGGACTCTGTCACCAAGGCAGCCACCAAGGCCACTATTCACATGTTCCAATCATATTACCCTGAAATCCTGAATGTCCAGTACGTTATCAACGTCCCTACTGTCATGCACTGGATTTTTAGCTTTGTGAAGCGGTTCATTGCGAAGCAGACTTATGAAAAATTCAGCATTATTTCCAATGGCAGTGATTTGGCCAAGACCACTGGCGACTGGGTCCCCACAAAGTATGGTGGTATCACTGAGTCTCTTGAGGAAATCCAGGTCAACGAGGTCTCACCAACCAACCCCGAGCTGGTTGTGCTGTATGTTCCCAAGCCTGTTGAAGAAGAGCAAGAGGCACCCGAGGCTCCTGAGGAAGTCACTGACGAGAAGATCAAGGAAGTTGAGGCACCTGCTGAAAATGTTGAGGTGGCCCCTGCTGTCAATAATGACATGCCACCTGAAACTCATGTTGTTGAGATCGCCCCTGCCCCTGCTTCATTAGAGGCACCAAAGGCCAGCGCTACCGCCACTGCCTTTTAATTGTCTTTTAGTACTGAGTGCTACGCACTGATCGTAATGTAATTTGCTATAGTTTTTGTATTTCCATAATAATCGCGTTCTCTTTTTTATTCTCCCAAAATGGCAAACTAATTGAAATCCTATTTTGGCAATATGGAATCGCGTCACGCGTACTTCCATAAGAAAAAAACAACAACAACAAAAATGAAGACACAAAAATACGTGAAATGGTTTTCAAAGCCACCTTTATTATTCTTTCATCAATGAAGGTTTGCTCGCTATATCAAACAGTAGAGCTATTATAGTAGTCAATACAATGTCCCTTACTGACAACGAAGAAGTGGTCTCAGAAAACGAAGATGAGCTTGAGAGGCAGCTTGCTGAATTGAAGCGAAAGCTTCTACTGAAAAAACGACAAAAGAGCAAATCGGCTCAGTCAACGCCAGCACACTCACCAGCAGCGTCGCCAGTAAGAGCTAAGAGGCCACATTCACAGAGTCAAATCGAAGTTCCTAAAACTCCTCCAAGGCCTTTGAGAAGTTTACATTCGTCACCGATTAAGACCCCGCCATCATTAGGCCGCTCTAATAGCCATATACAGCAGTCACCGACTTCTCCCGCCCGTGTCTTACTTGGAATAGATAAAGGACTGAGCGGATGGGATGTCAGTCTCAAACGACCCCCAAAGATAGGCAAGAATATATCGCCATTGTCAGCGCAGCCGGCAACACTCACCTATCTCCCGCGGCGTACGCCGCCAGTGTTTGATTCGTACAAGAAAAGTGAAGGTAGAGCACAAGAAGCAGATGTAGCCGTTACGGAGATGTCGTTTGCGCAGAAATTGAGGCAAACCAAGAAAGTTCACGATACTCAAAAACAAGTTGTACAGGAAATGCGAGATAAGAGACGAGGCGGGTTTGGAATTCCAACAAATGTTGGCCTTAATCCATCACAAGCGCCTCCTTCAACCATGAGCCGTGTTGCTACAAAGGCTTTGGCGGCAGCGGCAACATCAAAAGACGATATACATGAGCCGTTTACACAGTTGCGTTTGTCGCAAGCACCTACACTAGACTTCGAAACGCTAAAGCAACATTTCGACGATGGAAAAGTGTTCAATTTGTCACAACTATATGCCGCTGTATACCCTCCTAGGTTTGTTCCGCCGCAATATTGCAACTGGATCTTGATTGGGGTCATTGCAAACAAATCGCAAGTAATGCATCGGCCAGTACCCGGGAAATCAAACGCTGCCCCTCAGAAGTATGTGATGCTTACACTGGTAGATTTAAGTGCTTTTGAGGTCACACTGGCAATTCAAGGGCCTGCTTTTGACAAGTACTGGAAAATTGCAGTTGGCGACGTGGTTGCCATTTTGAATCCCGGAATCTACCAAACGCGCAAAAAGCAGTTTGATGTTAGCGGTGCTGGTGGTGTCAAAGATGAAGAGAAAGAAGGGCCCAAAACGTTTGGCCTATTTGTGTCGGATGGATCGGGTGACTCAATTCTTGAGATTGGCAAATCGCGAGACCTTGGAAAATGCGCAGCCACCACAGTCAAAGGTCATCCGTGCTCGAACTGGGTCAATGCCCGTAAAGCTACCTATTGCGATTTTCACGCAGAGGCGCGCGTTCGCAAAGCGCGCGCGGGACGAATGGAAATGAACTCGGTAGCTCAGGGTCAGCCTTTGGGCAAATATGGGGCGGGATCGAGTAAGACCGTCGTTATGATGCCCAGTGGCTATAACAGCAGTGGTAGCAGAGGGTACAAACGAGGTGCAGGGCAGCATTCAGGACCAGATTATGCAAACAAAAGCGGGTTGATCGACGATCCACTGGCGCCAGGCGGGAGATACAGTGCGACATATGGAAAAGTTTGGACTTCTGTTAGCAATTTTGAAGCCACAGTAGGTGGTGGTGGGGCAGGCGGCGGCGCGTTTGATAACGGTGGTAAGCCAGGTGCAGTGGGGCCTTTAAGCGACAAGGCCAAGAAGGCCAAAGCAGAAAAGCTCGCAAAAGAACGTGCCATTCGAGAAACACTGGCAAGACGGACCGATGGAGTGCAGCTACGGTATTACGATATCAAAGGAAATCAAGTGGGATTCACAAAAGAAGATGCTGCTGCAGCAAGTGATCCTAGTGCAAGTGCAAGTGCAAGTGCAAGTGGTAATTCATTCGAAGAAGATGAAGCTATTGCACATCGGCCTAGACCAGCGTTCAGGCCAGAACATATACGTCGCATTGGATTCAATCCTACAGTTGCAATTGCGGGAAACTCAAGCGATGTGTATACTCAACAACAGCAACAGAACGGAAATGGTGCTAGTGTTATTAGTACAACAACAGCTGAAGCTGCAGCTCTCCAATTACAACAGCAACAGATTACGGCCTCACTGCTTAACAAACGAGCAAGCACAGATGTAGATTTGAGTATGCAGAGGAAACCCAGCGCGGGTGCGGGTGCGACAAGAAAGAAACAGAGGAGGATGGAAGATTTGACGGTGAAAGGATGGGGAAGTGTGAATAAGCCTGCGATTAGCAAAATCGTGAGTGCCAGTACGTCTACAGGTACCAACATGGCCGCAGCTACAACCTCATACACTACTACCACCAGTGCTGTTTCTGCTACTCCTACTGCCACTACTTCCACAACTTTTTCAAATACCATGCAAAAGCCTAAGAACCTGAAAGATTTTGTTTCCAAAATGACTCTCAGCATGACAAAAAGTGGATCTAACAGCAACAACGATAGCATTGGAAAAAACAATAATGACAACGACGACGGCCAAAACGGCGACGACGATGATGATGATGATCTTGAAATCATTTGAGATTATTTACATGAAACATTTATGAATGTAAATAAAAGACAACCAAGAAAAAAACAATTATCCCATTCATAACACAATTGCATATAGTATATACTATAGTTCCATACTTGAACAGATTTATTATCAACCCTAATTTGATATCTAGATGACTGATTGATGTATTTGATCAATATGGTTATATATTTGAGAACTCAAAGGCTATGACTAAGCTTGCGATATCGATATGTTTTATTATATCATGATTTATTTTATTTATTTATTTTTGACAAACAGGCCAATGTAGTTCAATATCCTTTATCATGCCTGTATAGTATATATGATGCAGGTGATAGTGAGTGAGTGCGTGTGTGTGTGTGCGTTATTATACTATGTGTATGTATTTGATTTTTTAAAAAAAAAAAAATAAAGAAGAAAAAAGATGGTTTTGGTTCTTTCGATTCTTTTAGTTCTTTTGATTCTTTGAGTCTTTGATTTTTCGATTCTTGGCCCTTTCTCGACAGTGCATGATGCTTCGAGAATCCTGGATCTTATTTTGCGCGCTTCCTCCCTCACTCCTCGAACAGCTTTTCTTTTTCCTTTCTTAAATCTACCAGCATTGTTGATATCGCCTACTTCTCGCCATCGATAGTGTAACTTCCCTTAATCTTCTGAATTTTTTGATTCTTTTCGTTTCCAAAATTTCCTTGATTCGGTTCCTTTTTCTTCATTCATTAAAAAGGACCCCTATTTTATCTCTTTCCTTTTCAATTCCAATTTTTTTTAAATTCCCTGCCACAGACGTTATACTACAATGAATAGCTTCCATCCATTGCAGAAATAGGTTGGAACGTACACCTGCACTTTTTTCTCGAGAGGGTCTGTGCTAGTACTGACAGGGACATGAACTATTAGGCCGTCAAGACACCAGCGCTGATACAACTGACCTTGCGATTCAGGTGCCACTGTCGCGGCCAAAACAGGGGGTTCGCCAACTTCAACACCTGGAGAATCTGAAAGACCTAAAGGACCTGAAATCTTTATATAGTCCACGCTTTTATGCGTAACATGCTCAGCGTGTTTGTAAGGCGCAGTAGCGAGAAATGTCAGGCTGGCCTTGTCTAGAAATGGAATCCGCACGAGATGCAATTCTCTTGACGACGGAGATTTTGTTTGTGGCGAGATCAGGTACCCGTCTTCCAGCTGATTCACTAACGTAAAAACCATGCTGAAATGGGGACTGTCGAGCTTCTTTACTTCTTTTTGCAGTAAGTTGCAGTTCAGTTGTACAGCTGAGATTTCGCCGTTTTGGCTTATTTGAATAGTCCCTTGATACTTTTGCTCCTGGTCGGCGTTGATCAGGAGTGTTGCAGCTTTGCTGAACAGCAGGTTTTCAATACCTATGCCCGTACCTTTCCCTCGGCTTTCTTTGCGTAAATCAGCTGAATTACTTTCTGCGACTGTAGACGCAAGGAACCCCCATGAAACAGTTGCCAGGGCGTGGAACTTCATGGGCTGGGAGCTTGCATTTTTGATAGGAATATTCGTAGATGACTGGGTGTATGTGTAAGAGCTACTAGAGCGGAGAGGATCATAGGCGGAAGTTATGATTGAAGACCCTATGGGAAATTCAACCTTAAAGTTGGCTAGTGGCTGCAGCTCGCCAATGAAGATTCTAGAAATGGCCTTTGCGATAGATGTGTGTCCTAGCGAGCGTGAAATGGAATTGAACTCCCCTGTAGGAATGCAGATGAGATTGAGATGCAGGGGATCATCTGTTGGTGTTGAATTGGGCTTTCGCAATCGACGGGCGAGAGGTTGATCAATCAAAGAGTTTACAAACTTACTGATCGAGGTGTCTCCGGCGAGAAACAGAACAGACGAAGAAGACGAAAATGACTTTGCATGACTTGGGATGGTCTGGGGCGACGAAGTAGCAACATAGACATGGGAAACGCCAAATCGTTTTAGTAATGGAACCAGAATTGAAAAGTAGACTTCTGAGGACTGCTGGAAACCATTATGCGTGGAATTAATAATTGTAATGTATCTAAGATGAGGTGGATAAGGCTGTTGAAGAAAGGTTTCGGTTATTGAGGGTTGCAAGTGACGAGGCGGCGTGTCAACTGGTTTTAGAACAGGTGAAGGCGATTGGGTTGAGGAAGAAGACCGATAGGACGAGGAGAACTTTGAATAGTGAGATCCGGGCCTGATTGGAAAAGCTGCTAGATATGGGATCAGTTCTTTAGGAACCGAATTCAGTTTTCGCTCCACAAGGTATGGAGAGGAGGATGGCCTTGAATTGGTTTTCTGATGGATATTACGTGCTTCATTTTGATGTTCCTTTTTGCCATACGCGAGAAGAATGTAGGATTCCAGCGCAATATCGTATGCCACAACCAGAGGGGTCAAGTCATTTTCCAGAGGCAGGGGGTGTGCCATTGTAGGTTATAGCTAAGGAGAGACGTGACTTACAGTGCGGTGTATGATGTCAATAGCAGTAGTGTACGTAGGTAATGCGTAGGCGTGAATGACAATAGATAATGGGGAAACTGCAGCAGACGACGACAGGAGCGACGTACATTGACAGTCGATATAGGGAGGAGACCAGGCGCAACGGAGAGCGGTAGAAGACTGAATATCTGGGCTAAGAAAGCCAATTGAGTGAACTAGTAGTACCAGAATAGTTGGAAGGAGGAGAATAGAGAAAAATTATGAATTGAAAAATATTTAACTTTTTGGTGGTGGTGAGAACGATTCCAGTTGTTGTCGGATCCAGAAGGTGGATCACAAGTCGTATCTTATTTCTTGATTCTCGAATGGCTATGGGCTGTTGTGGGCTACCGTGGGCTACTGTGTACTGCTATTAACTACTATTACCTATTAGAAGAGACACAGCAGAGATCAACTAGAAGTCAAGCAGGATTCAAGCGAATATCATCATTAGTATGCTCAAACATTCGTTGATATCGCGTAAAGCTTAATCGAAGCGAGTTGATGCTGCCCTCTATTCGCTGATCTGAACAGTGTCAAAAGCTGTCTTGACTGTAAGCCATGTTCAAACTGTTCTAGTCAGCTTTCGCTATTGCTGTTACCGCTACCATTGCTACTGATACTGCTAGTGCCGTCACCACGCTCCTCGCGAGCATATACATATACCAGTACGCGGTATGTTGTATCACCACTGCCCTTTCCAATCATCAAGATCAGATCGTTACCCGGTGCCCTAATCACCCACCCTATAAATTATAGATTACCCTAGAAAAGCTAATTATTATTTCTTGGACACATAATCTTTTTAGCTAATTATTATGTAAGTGACACATAAGCATGCGAGGTTCTTGATTTCAGCTGGTTCTCCCCTCCTTGAGCTTTGGCGCATGCGTAGACCCTGCAACTTTCATCAAAGATTCACAGCTTCTCCACCTACTTTTACTTTACTAATTCCTTTTTTTTTCCGCTTCTTTTCTTTCTTATACTCAACATTCTGCCTGCCTATCTATAGCCATGCTGCATCCAGTATCATATCATAGCTAGCAACCCAATTTCATTCCTCCACTTTTGAAACCTGAACACAACTAACTACTATATATCAATTCTCACGCCGTTGATACCTCTGATTGCTCAATGGATTTATCGGCTGCGGTAACGTTGAGCTCTTCAACACCAGTGGTGCCATTTCCGGACCTTGCGCTCTTCATATCAAACTGCGTTCCATCCCCAGTGAACTACGCTCTTACGACAGGTGAGCTCTACACACCACTTAGCCAATCCTCTGAGGATTGGTACATAATTGTGCCAACGCGCACTAGGCCTGTCTCTAGTCCTACATCCCCTGTTTTCTCTGCCCCAACCCAGCAGCCTAAGGTCATGTTCGACAAATACAAAGTGCTCTCTGTCTCAGTCATACGATACTTGCAAAAAGCACTTACAGAACTGGTCTCAAAGCTATTCATCTGCATCAATTTTTTTCAGACAACAATAACTCCAGCTTTGTGTACATCTGCGCACTATTTATATCAATTTGCACACGGCGCCGTGCTATTTTTTTCTTTCCTGTCCTTGCGGTTCACTCAATTGACTCTTTCGTCTTGCGGAAAGACTGCTGCAGTTGTGTATTTCATCATGTACTGGATAAGCCGTCCACTTTTATTGGCTCCAGCGTTACTTTACAGGGCGGTGCTGAATCCTAGCCTGTATGTTGCTCACACGTTTTACCTAACGGTGGCCTACATTAACGGTTTGGCCGTCATCCAGTTATATTTCCTTCCCTTATCCTACATAACCATGATGGCAGCCGCTCTTGGGAGTATGGTAGGGCTTGTTGCTGGGCTTACAATTATTGCAATCCAATACGTCCTACCGTCTGTAGCAAATGAACCAGTGGCCTCTACTGCACGAGCCATGGTTTCAGAGTTTACCGCGCGACACACTCCAAAGAAAAAATTATCACTCACGCCGGAGAAATCACACTACACTTATACCTTGAAGAAGCCCAAGAAACAGCTTCTATTGCCAGAGAACATACCTCCAATGTCTTTTATCAATTTGACCCCATCTCCTGAAGCAGCTCCTACATCTGAATTCATTACTCCCAAAGACAGCTTGAGTAGTCTCGGAAGTCCGGTGTCTGCAAAGCATGGTTCTTATACTAGCGATTTTGAGCATGAGCCTGAGCCACCAATTAGGCGCAAATCCTTGGCTGAAAAAGTAACAGAAAGAGCTATATCTATGCAGTTGTCTCCTGTTCATTCACCGCTTTATGAAGATGAAGACGGCTATTCTAATTACCTTCAAAGCTCTATTTCTCTGGATCATGATCTCTTTTCCGCTGTCAACACTGCATCCAACTCTGCTGCAACTTCTCCCATTGCGCCATTGATGTCTTCGGAAAGCAGATTCAAGCTTACACGGTATCGCAGAAGATCTACTTCGCCACCAGCTGACCTTCCTATCGCAATCAGACATCAATCTAAAGATTCAGACGAACCGTCGCTTTATGAGGAAGCTCTTGAAGGAGCGCCAGAAGAAGACGAACCCGACGAGACTTGCGGCTATTTCAAAAATGTATTTGAAAAGCCCACGCCGCAAAAGCGAGTAATAAACCAGTTTTTTGAGGCCATTGCAGAAGAAGCTGACGAGCCGTAGAACAGGTCAAAGTTTGTGCGTGCCATGTATTTATTATGATTTATTAGTTAATGATGTTGATTGCCTTTATTTGTGTTTGTGCGTAATGGTAAAATTGCAACATGCTTAGAGGTAGCTACAAACCTAACCTCTTCTACTTATCCGCCACTTGGTGATCCTCAGGCCTTTCTTTCACGCTCGCATTCACAAAGAATATTGAACGCACTCGATTTTATAGCTGACGCTCAATGGCTGATATTTTGAGACTCTACGGCATTTCCATCTAACATAAAGCATGAGCAACGAGATTCAAGAGTAAGCTCAATTGATTGCTGCACTTCCAGTTATTCAATTCCAATATACGCACTCTTCGCTTGCTAACACGTCTTGAAGAGTATTCAAGCAGATTCCGCTGATAACACGGTCGCTGGTTCTTGCAGCGCTCGTTTTTTTTTTCGGGACTGCTTTGACGTTCATCAACCCGTTTTATCTGTTGAACATATGGGAACTTACTTTCAAGAAATTTCAGTTATGGAGGCCTTGTAAGTATTGAGCTTCTATCCGCAAACTTAGTACAAGATCTATTGGCTAACAATAGTGCTCCATAATCTAGTAACGTCGTTCTTGTTTGTCATGGGTGATCCTATCAAGTGTGCAATGGATATCTATGCTTGTAAGTGAAACACGCATTTCAGAGGCCCATGAGTTTACCAAAACTTACCGAAATTGCAGTATATACTTACAGTCGACGTCTCGAAGAAGAAAAATTTGCAAAAGTGACTGCGGACTATGCGTTTTATCTGTCGTTCATTGCGACCATCATAGTGGTGAGTATTCGGTGTCTTAAATTTGAACAGTCAAGCAACAGCTAACATGTGTTATGAAAAGTTGTGCAATTCAGTACTAGGAGGCATCAGCTACTCCAAACCTTTGATCGTGGCCCTCACATATACATGGGCCCAGGACAACGCAGAAGTAGTTGTGACTTTTTATTTCCTAAAACTCAAGGCAAGCTATTTACCACTACTCATGCTATTACTGGACCTCATTATCGTAGGCCAGTTTTCAATGCTGACGTCTGGAACTGGATATGTTGCTGGTCACATGTACCTGTTTTTAGACAACCTGTACCCTGCCTTTGGGGGCCCCAGGCTGCTTTCTACTCCGCGTGTACTGCGGTCTATATTTCCGCAGCCTGGAGGGGCTAATGGAAACGTGCAAAGAACAGCGTATGGTACAGCGTTCAGGCCAGTTGCGCGCGAGGGAGAACCGTCATCTCCTGCAGTGGGAGGAGCTTCGGGTTCAACGGCAACGGCCTCTGGGTTTGGCAGATTTTCGTTTTCAGGTTCGTTCAATGGCAAAGGACGACGACTAGGCGACTAGTCAGTTATATGAATCGCTACTGGTACAGTAAATGGCAATGGCAAGGGCAAATTCAAGTATCAGATCTTAATAGACTACCCAGCTCTTGTCTTACCGTATTGCAATATATACTAAGCCATACTATACTAAACGAATATAACAAAAACATATGTATTAACTAGGATAAAAAAAGGGAATTGGAAAAACATCTAGCACAGTCGCAATCAATTTTCGAGATCTTATTCTGCAAATTCTGGACGAAGGTCGCTTCTTCTGGGGTTCACTAAGGGATGCAATTGTACTAAAAGGAATGTGTGTTAGCGCTAGTGCACGGGAAGCAAGGGAAGCATTTTAAAAGAGCTGCGATATATACCCAAGTATGTAATGGCCCACCTAGAGTTGTAGAGTTAGCGTTTTTCGTGAAATTTCGACCTGTTTCGACATGTTTTGGCCGAGGCTTCAGCCAGACGCAATGGAAGTCTACTTACATCAAATAGCACATTGCCAAAGTCAAAATTACGCTGCTTCGCCAGACACTGAATCACTATGTTAGTCCTGATGTCACTGATAGCCTTGACAGCTTTGAACAGCCAGAGATTATACTGACGTTTGATTTCCGCCCTTAGGAGCAAATACCCATGCGCCGACGGAAAGAGCAACTACAGCAAGGAATACTCCAATAACGGTCCATCCACTCATTTTGCTGGCTTATTATGTTCTATTGTGCTCAAAATAGGTCAAGTTTGAGAAGGCTGCTTGGGGGGTTGCTCAAGCTTGTAGATTTGATTTCAAACACAAACAAAGTTCCTGTCCTGTCCTGTCGTGTCTTGTCGTGTCCTGTGTGTTCGAGCAAACAACTTATGGCTTTAAAATGCAATTTCAATGGAGCTGGAGGCGATAAATGACAATGAACAGCAAAAGAGAAGAAGGAAAGGTTGTGGGTGGTGGCTGCTGCTGATGCTGCCAAACGGGACAAAACAGAGAAAAGGGCGTCCACAGCCAGAAACCAATGATTAAGTAATGTGTTATATATGCACATAGTAGCACAATGACAGTATCTGAACTTGCGTCTGTTTCCAGCTGCTGGGCTACCCAGAACCATCTACTGGCATGCCATATCCCTATCACAATACAGCTCACTTTAATTAGGCTTATTCCTGGCTACCTGGTTACTAAATCGCTCCAGTACAAGCAAGGTTCCCACAAATATTGCACCGAGCCTGGAAAATGTCTGTACCCCAGCCACACCTACTCTCTCAGCCAGTCGCTCAGACTCAACAGCAGCAGCTCCCGAGCGAGCTCACAAACTGGCTTCATCGCATTCTCTTACCTGTAGGTCTAAGTTCACTTTGCGGTTTTACCATTAGGTGTCAATTCTAACACTCATCGGTGCAGGAATATCTCGATGTAAATCGCACGTACTCCGATGTGGTGCAACTATTGATCACTTATCCCTCCCTTCGACCCAAGACCGATGTCTATAGTAAGTTATTCCCTTTTGGCCGCTTTATTTTTGAGTAATCACCTTGCTAATGATTGCAGCGGATGAAACTGGTCGTCCCGAACTTCTTCTTTGCGTTTTTGGCACGGTTCCTGCTCGCATCGCCAACTCCGTATATCGAATACCGGTCGAGATCTGGGTCTCAAAGCAGTATCCCGGTATGCCTCCGCTGATGTTTGTAAGGCCAACGCAAAACATGCGAATAAATAGAGGGAATCATGTTGACGCTGATGGCAAGTGTTATCATCCCTATCTGGCACACTGGAGTCTCAACCCACAGGTGAGTACTATATGAGCCCTTGTGAAATAGAAAACTAACCTTTTCAAGACCTCAAACATAGCGGAGTTTGTTCATTTGATGACTCTGGCTTTTAGCAAGGAGCCTCCTGTTTATGCGCAGCCCGTAAACTCGCATCCGCCAAACTACCAGCCATCTACACAGCCAAGGCCTCCTCCCCTTCCTCCTCACCCTCAGTCACCAACTTCGGCTGCGCCTGAATATCGGAGGCACAGCTCACATATTGCTGCTCAACACTCTGGGAATTCCATAATATCCTCTGTTGCTTCAACTCCAGCGCCCTTGGAGGCAACGACGACTGGCGGACCTCCTCCCTTACCTCCATTACCTCCCCAAATGCACACTAGCCTCGCGCACCCTCCTCAATATGTTCCTTCGCCATCCACATCCACACCTGGCCTTCTATTGCCTGTTCACACCATTCCAGTGAGACAACCCGATTTTATGGATATGCCTAACGAGCAACCAATTGGATCCGACGACCACGAATTGACCAGCAGTCGTGGTACACCTAATTCTATGGCTTCATCGCTCGAGGCAGGCACCCCACCTAGACTTCCTCCAAACCCACATAAAGCGCAGGCTCTCGAAGCTTTGAAGGCTGCAATGGCTGACATCACTTATCGACATGAGCAGTCACTGATCAACGAAAATGACGCTCGACTGCGACAATCATCCGAGGCATTGTCATGGATGGAGAACGCCGTCAACACCGAGTCAGCTGAACTAGAAAGACTGATATCTGCTTCAAACGAGAATGAATCAATATTGGCAGCCAAGATTGAACAAGCGCGCAGCGTAATTGATGATGTCAAGAGGCGGCCGCAGCCAAACATTGATGACGCTGTGTGTGCTGAAAATGTAGTCTACAACCAACTTTACGACTTGATAACTGAAGACCATGCTATCGACGATACGATCTACGTGTTGAGCAAGGCTTTGGAAAATGATAGAATCAACTTAGACACATTCTTAAAGGTAAGTTTCAAGTCTACTGGGCTTTGTATGAGATGACTTTTATACGTATGCCTTTTGTTGTCAAAATTTATACTAACGGGCAGAAAAAGCATACCAGGACACTTGCTCGAGAACAGTTTATGAAGAGAAGTTTGGCTCTCCAGATAACGACACAGGTTGGACTTGCATGATTTGGCTCTTGTTTGAGGGATGTCGATGATGATATTTCAATAGACTAATTCGAGGAAACTGTCATACTCATAGATCTAATATCTTGCATTACCTTGGAAGGATATTGATGTAATTCTTTTGACAGCTTCAAGCGCATATAGACTGCTGAACAGCTTACTCAGAGAACAGGATTATATGCTATATGAAATCTGCTGCATATTTCTGCTGACTGCATAGTCACAACATGTAGCCTTGTCTCCTCAAACGTGGTGCCCCAGCTCGGTAGTATCAGCTGAAATTAGACGTCTTCAACAATCACAGAATGAAGCACTTTCGAAGTTGTAAATCCATCCCTATGAGACGCATTGAAATCTGCAGGTTAGGGCAAAAATCTTGAGCGAAATTTTTTTTCAGTTTTTCGCGAGACTGGAATTTCATTGAAAGGCTTCTCTTGCTTCATTTCTTCTTACGATAAGCAGACACATTTCAGACCGGTCAGACGTACGCTGGAAAATAATACAAAATGGCTGATGTTGAAATGCAAGAAAGCTCGGAGTTCACCATCAAACCCTCGGAGGTTTCTGGTGAAGTAGACGCTAGCTCATGGCCCTTGCTTCTCAAGAACTTTGATAAGTTGCTCGTGCGAAGCGGACACTACACTCCTATTCCTACTGGCTGCTCGCCGTTGAAACGCGACCTCAAGTCATACATATCTAGTGGTGTGATAAATCTAGACAAGCCTTCTAATCCTAGTAGTCACGAAGTAGTGGCTTGGATCAAGCGAATCCTTAGAGTGGAAAAGACAGGCCACAGCGGTACTCTTGATCCCAAAGTAACTGGATGTCTGATTGTATGTGTTGATCGTGCCACACGTTTGGTCAAGTCTCAGCAGGGTGCTGGTAAAGAATATGTTTGCATCGTTCGACTGCACGACGCTCTTGAAGATGAGAAGGAGATGAGCCGTGGTCTTGAAAACCTCACAGGCGCACTTTTCCAGCGTCCTCCATTGATCTCTGCCGTCAAGCGTCAACTGCGTGTCCGTACCATCTACGAATCCAAGCTCTACGAGTTCGACAACAAGCGTCATCTCGGAGTTTTCTGGGCTAGTTGCGAGGCCGGTACGTACATGCGTACTCTGTGTGTGCATTTGGGTATGCTTTTAGGCGTCGGTGGACACATGCAGGAGCTACGACGTGTTCGTTCGGGTGCGCTGTCTGAGAGCGACGATATGGTAACTTTGCACGATTTGCTTGACGCGCAGTGGCTATACGACAACACACGCGATGAGGGATACTTACGGCGATGCATTCGACCTCTCGAGTCTCTTTTGCTAAACTACAAGCGTGTAGTAGTCAAGGACTCTGCCGTGAACTCTGTTTGTTACGGAGCAAAGCTGATGATTCCGGGGTTGTTGCGGTACGAGGCCGGCATTGAGCTTAATGACGAGGTTGTGCTCATGACGACTAAGGGTGAGGCTATTGCTATTGGCATTGCTCAAATGTCTACTGTTGATTTGTCAACCTGTGATCACGGCGTCGTTGCCAAAATTAAGCGAGTGATCATGGAGCGGGACGTGTACCCCCGACGATGGGGTTTGGGCCCTGTTGCTCAGCAAAAGAAGAAGCTCAAGACAGACGGCAAGCTCGACAAGTACGGGCGACCTAACGATACCACCCCAAAAACATGGACGGCTGGATACACTGATCACACTGCAGCTACGCAGACAGAGCCTTTAATCAAGGAAGTCAGCACGCCTGCTCCAACGAAACCGGAGGATGTAGCCGAGGCCGACAATGAATCAAAGACTGATCTTGAGCCTGAGACCCCCTCCAAGAAGGAGAAAAAGGACAAGAAGGAAAAGAAGGACAAGAAGGAAAAGAAAGAAAAGAAGGACAAAAAGCGAAAAGCCGTTGACTCTGAAGACGAGGGCGAAGGCGAGGATGAAGACAAGTCTGAAAAGAAAAAGAAGAAGAAGAACAAGACTAAAGAGTAAACTAGGTGCATTCTCAATGCCCACCGATCAAATGCTCTATGCTGACATAGTCAAGTTCTGTTGTTAAAATTTATTAGTAATTGATATTTATTCACCATTTGCCTTCATCATGAAAGTCTATTGTACTGGCAACTATAGGGAAACGCGACACTTACGATTGTGAGTGTGGCGACCCAGAGACCATCAAACATATTCTCACGGCCTGCCCAATCAGGGAAGACCGCAGAGACATATTGCGACAAGTTTCGCCAGCTCTAAATCTTTCAGAGCTGCTCGACAGCAAAGAAGGGCTCAAAGCCATTGTGACCTTCTTCGCAGCACGGGATGCCAATCCCACATCTA
>JAJMAH010000009.1:0-179571 GCA_030564925.1 Geotrichum aggregatum
TTGTTCATTTTTTCGGCATCGCCACCACCATTTTCCTCGCCGACGACATCGCCGTCATCCAGCATGATGTCAGGGGGATCTGGCTCATGGATGATGTCTGCTTCTTCAGTAAGATCCTCAGTTCCGTCAATCATGTCGTTCTTTTCCACTCAATTAAATATCACGAATCCGCTGAGACTAAAAAAGAGCTTTTGATAAATGAATGACGACATAGTGAAAACAGTTCATTGAGCTCTGTATAGTAAGCAAAATCTTGCCTTCGAGCAATCCGCAATAGTTTAGTGGCTAGAATTTCCGCCTGTCAAGTTCGTTATGAGCAGCGCGCGGGGGACCGGGGTTCAATTCCCCGTTGCGGAGCGTACTTTTTGACGTTTTTCCACAGCATGCGCAATTGAAGTAGAAAAGGCGAACAGATCTAGTTGGGCGTGCACAACACGAAATCATGACTACTCAACTATATTATACTGAAAATAGCAGGGTTAACACAGAAAATAATCATGATAATGCAATATGGCTGTCGAATCAAAAGATTCCAATCTACAGCTACCCATGTGCATTATTATTTCTGGCTGATTATTGGCTCAAATGAAGAAGAAAAGGCAGGAAAAGACCGTTTTATATCAATTATCTACATTACTTACGTATGGCACACTTTGACAGCATCAACATTGTACTAGCTGTGCCAGTAGAATACTATGTTGAAGCATTAAATAACTGCTAAATACGACTGATATACCAATCAATAGATTTTAAAAATAAGTTGACACCGCCATGCCCATCTTATTGATCATGTTACGCATAGGTCCCTCGCTCACGCCCGTGTCTCCCGTTCGTGCAGCGAATGTTGGCCGGCGCCCGAAGAGTGGTTACCTAATGTAAGCAAAAAAATGTTAATACTGATGACCCGGCGGCACAAATTTTTTTTTTTGGTTTTGATTTTAATTTTTTTTATCTTTCTACTCACTTGACATTTTTTTACTCCACCCCTTCAACAAAAGCCCGAAGTTTTAGAATCCTAAAGCCTAATAGGACATCTTTGGTAGCAGGCTCACGCGTGCGCAAAACATTACATAAACCGTTTCAAGCTTATTCCCAAACATGAGGAATCTCGTCATTTTGAGCGGCTCGTCGCACCAATCGCTGGTTCAGCGGATGTGCAACAGTCTGAATCTCGAGCAGGGTGAAGTCTCTCTCGTTAAATTCAGGTATGTGAGAACAAGCAGCCCCTAGAAAACATTATTAAAAACGTGGGCGTCGTGGGAAAAGTGTGGCTAATCATTAGTTAGCAACGGAGAGACCTCAGTCACGATCAAAGACTCTGTCCGGGAAAAGGACGTCTATGTGGTTCAGTCCGGGTGTGGAAACGTCAACGACAACTTTATCGAGCTTCTCATCATGATATCAGCTTGCAAGACTGCGTCTGCTAAGAAAGTGACGGCCGTTTTGCCTCTGTTTCCATATTCTAGGCAACCAGATGCCCCCTACGCTAAGAAAGGTGCCCCATTGGCTTCAGGTAAAGCTTCCTCTTCTTCAGACAAAGATAAGTCTTTCACTTTTGAAAGCGTGCCGTCGTCGCCAAGGCTCGCATCGCGAGCTGGCTTGCTCAACAAAAGCGAGGGACCGTCGCCAGCCTTGCTTGCTTCGAAACTGAGCCGCACAGGTAATGATATGTGGAAACCAGATGAAGCGAACTTTGAATTCAACTCGGGCTACAAGACTTGGTCTGCGCAGGCCGGCACACTGATTGCCAGCCTGCTGACGTGTGCCGGCGCTGACCACATTATAACCATGGATTTGCACGACCCCCAGTTCCAAGGGTTTTTCGACATCCCTGTCGACAATTTGTATGGTAAACCATTGTTGCAGCAGTACATTACAGGCAGCATTCCAGACTACCAGGAAGCCGTTATTGTGTCGCCGGATGCCGGTGGTGCCAAGCGTGCCACTGCCATCGCAGATTCGCTCAGCATGTCATTTGCCCTCATTCATAAAGAGCGCAAGAAGCCCGCTACGGGAATTTCTACTAACGGTACGCACACTCCGCGCCGCCAGACAGCTACAACCATGCTCGTAGGTGATGTAGCCGGGCGCGTTGCTTTGTTGATCGATGACCTGGTCGATACTGGCAACACAGTCACTCGCGCTGCTAAGCTTCTCAAGGATCAAGGCGCAGTCAAAGTATATGTCATCGTCACACATGGCATCTTTTCAGGAGATGCCGTTGAGCGAATCAATGCCAGCGCCATTGACAAGATTATAACTACAAACACAACTCCACAACTTGAGCATCAGGCAGCGCTGGGCAACAAATTAGAGGTTTTAGATGTCTCGAGGGTCTTTGCAGAAGCAATTCGACGTATTCACAACGGTGAATCGTTATCAATGTTGTTTGATCATGTAGGATTTTAGAAAGCAAGCAACAAAACAGACAACACATAACACACAGAGGACGAAAAAAAAATACATTAGAATATATGCAGTCATTACTCAAAACTTTTATTTGAAAACCGTGCATGTAAAAGGATGGTAAGAAAACGTTAATGAAGGATTTGAATACATGGCAGTGAAAAAAAGCTATTTCTTAGAAGTTTGTACAGAAGGCTCTTCCTCTTCTTGTTTCACAAAAGTGTGTACATGATTGTCGCTTTTTAAAAGCTTGCCATCTTTTATCGTGCACATCTGAATAGACTTAATCCAATCAGAGTTATTGATTTCTTCCAAGGACGCTCGTTTCTCGGGGTCGAGGTCTAGCATGCGGCCAATAATGTGCCTAGAATCATGGGGTAGCAAGCGCAGTAGCCGCCATGGCCCTTTGATAACGGGTTTCGGTGGATGTGGCGTACCAGCTGTAGTTGCTTCTTCCAATTTTGTAGCGTGGTTGTGGTAGGATTGCTCTTCCTCCTTGGTCGGCTTTTGCGTAAACAGATTAAACGACTGATCAGACATGCGAGGAACTTTCCACGCAAAGCGCCGGAGAAACATGCAGCAAAAGATAATTGCGACGGACCAGATATCAGTAGGAGCTGGATTGTATTTATTTAATGTCAGGACTTCCGGCGCAAGGTAGGGATCAGAGCCGACGACGCCACGCGCAAGCACTATTTTTGTCTCAAAAGGATAGCGAAACACAATTGCAGAGCCGAAGTCAATGATTTTCACCAGGCCATCTGCGCTGAGAACACAGTTGTCAAGCTTCAGATCTCGGTGGGCTAAGCCCAATCCATGCAGGTAAGTGACACCATTCAAAATCTGTTTGAAAGCACATGAGACCTCTTCTCTAGACATTTTGCCGGACATTACACACGCAAAAAAATCATATGGGCAATACTCCATTACCTCGTAGTATTTGTTGTCATCGTAAATGAGATCCAGAGTTTCTATTATATTGCAGTGATGCAGGGTAGATCCAATACAAAACTCAGCCGTGACTTTTTTCGAATAATCGCGTTGGTTTTCGTTGGGGCCTCTCGCACGAAACTCCTTTATGGCGAAGGTGGTATTATCCGATGTTCGTTTCATAAGTCTCACCGAGCCTCCAGCACCCGATCCTAGTACACGGCCAAGCTTGCCGTATTTTTTGAATCCGTCTTCCCCAAATGGCATTTGTTTGAGAGACACGGCTGAACTATTGTGGCTGGTCAATGCAGGTCTTTCTTGGCGAAGATGAGGCTTGGGCTTGTCTGGCTTGAAAAATCTCTTGAGCTTGAGCACCGACTGGCTATGGCGTTTCAATCCATCATCAGAGTCGTGCGAGTGGTGATGAGTAGCTGAAGTCATGGCGGAAGCTAGAGAATTTGTAGATTTCTTTAGCTTGCTCGAGAGACTGAATCGGGAGGTTTTGTTCTTATCTTTAGCAGAGGCACCAAAATGGTGATGATTCTTGTGTTTGTAAGGCGCGTCACCATGAGGCAGAGTGCTTTCTCTCGTCTGAGCAGGAGTGGACTCTGGGCTAGAGCCGCCTAAAGTGAAATTAGAGTGCGCAACAACAGAATTTGTCGGGCTTGCCTCTGGAGAAGATGGAGTAGTGCCATTGGGATCCGTGCTTGCAAGGAACGCAGCCGAGGGTCGCCCGGCAGAAGGCATATTTTCAATTGTGGGATGAGCAGTTGCCGGGTTAGACGGAGTATACTCGGAGGCATTTTTGGAGTGCTTTAAGTAACTTGGCTTTGAATCATTTGACGATGAGTCTTTAGAGTCCTTTGAGTTTCTCGAGTCTCTCGAGTCATTGTCAACGGCTGTAGAGCCCGTTGAGTCTACAGCAGTAGCATGGGAGTGAACCTATAAAGCGCTTGAGTTAATTGGGAGAAGTAATAGGAACGATAGTTAATGGAAGCAGAAAATCGGCCATGGAATAGAATTACACGCGAAACAAAAAGGGTCATCTTACTCTTGTAGCTGGCAGAGAGTAGTTCTCGTATGAATGAGTGCCATTAGCGAGGAAACGGTCTTGTTTAAGGTTGATGTTCGCGAGTTTTTCAGAAAGGGTCGCGTCTGCCGGATCTACCGCTTTCGAGGGTTGGAGCGGTGGTAGTATTGCGGGAGGAGGGTTTGCAGATGGCGGTGAGGCAGGAGTAGACATGGTAAGTGGGTAGCACTCAGTACTTGGTTTAAACTGGGTATTAGGAAGAAGAAGAAGAAGAAGAAGTAGAAGAAGAAGAAGAAGAAGAAGAAGTAGAAAAAGAAGTAGAAAAAGAAGGTGGTGGATGAGCACAAAAAGCGCCAGAAAAAAAGATTAATTGCGTTGTTAAGAATAAGCTGCTTAGGCTTTTTGAGCTGAGCTCAAGCTTGTACAGCAGCTTGAGCCCAGGCTGCGCAAGGCTGCTCAGGTGCCGGCTCTTCCAGAATGACTAATAGCTCTCTCTATAATTACGTATGCATTTTTATTATGCAATGATGACAAGTACTTAATAATATCAACTTATAAGACCGTATGTAATGCTTAGATTTACATCATGGGTCTCAGGTTGGATCATACTGCTTTATGTACACGTGATCAATAGCGTATATTACTAAGCGCAAAATCCTTTTTCAGGCACTTAGCCCATCTGCTCTGCTTAAAGTTGTGCACTAGCTTCTTCTGGGGTCAACACGCATTGAGACCAATAATAGAATGATAATATATGTGCAGATCTGTGTTCCAGCATTTCTTTTTATGCTGCTTTTTTTTTTCTTTTTGATTTCTCAATAACGCGACTGTAGCGCTCCAGGCGAACAAATGGCTTCCCCCTGACGAAACGCTGGAAATGCTGAAAATCCCTCCTTCCCTTGCACCTTCCTTTTTTTTCTGCTGCTTCTTCCTCTTCCCCTTCCTCTTCTTCTTCTTCTTCTTCTTACTCTTCCACCCATATCTACACCACCTATACCACAATCTCACAATTGCAATCACAATAGCAATTATTCAAGCGCTCATTAGGACACACTACATCTGACATCCAAACTTCAGATACAATCAGGCCCTGATCCCCTTTAGTCCCAGGCCTTCGCTTTGGCCCTAGCTTATGCCCCGTCACGGCTTTTGACCTCCAGCATCAATGTCCCACATCAATGGTCGACGCTCCTTCTCTGCGTCCTCCGCGGGCCTCCACCAGTCGAGCCCACTGGCCTCGCCCACCTCGACGTTCTCCAAGGGAAGTGCCGCTGGTCCTTCTAGCCAACAACCACCTTCGTCGTACCGATACTCCGATATAGCTCCAGTCAAGTCGGCATCTTCCTCGGGCAGCGTTACCTCCCCCATGAACAATACCCACAATTCGAATTCGTATTCTCTCAGCAACCCGTCTATTCACAATCATACCCATAGTACTAGTCACAATTACAATCAAAACCACAATCACAGCCCAAACAACTTTCATCACAGCTCAAACAGCTCAAAACGCTTCTCTATGCGGCGGCAAAGCCTTGCTTCTTCGACGCCTACCCTCACTAATACTGCATCTACGACGTCTGTAAATTCTGCCTCTTCTCCAACCATGTCTAGTATACCCAGCGTGCCAACTTTACCAGCCTCGCAAAAAGGCCCATACTCGTCACTTGTCTCTAATGCAACCCCACCGGCCCCCAAACCGGCCCCCAAACCTACATCAGGTACATCCTCAAACTCAAACACAATCCTAAACAGTATCAACAGACAAAACTCTGTAGCCATCAAAAAGCGCAACAGCGTCAAAACAAAAGAAAAACGGACAAGCATCTTTCCCTGGTCTCACCGCAAGTCGTCGTCCAGCTCGCAACCCACTCACAATAACTACTACAATTCAGGCCATATTCCCGTGATTTCGGATCCAATTTTGGAGTTTTCTACTGCAGATTTCTTCACCTCTGGCGATGCGCCCCCGAGTAAGACTCGAGCAGTACCAACAATTACTACCTATCCGCCTTCGCAACATGCTATCAATACGCGCAATTCCATGATTGGCGATCTGAGAACAAGGTCGGCTGTTGCTGCAGGACCGCGAAGAGCCAACAGTTTGTCATCGCCCATCTCCTACACTCCATCATACGCGTCGCCGAACCTCAGATCGCCAATTGCTCCCTTAGCAGAGGAGCGGGTGGAAGAGTCTTTAACGTCCCAGATCGATGAGGAAGTTAATCCCAAGGCATCAGAGGCCCAGAAAAGTCCAGTCTCGTCGATTTCCGAGGAGGTAAAGCGTAGTTCCGGTGCTATTAGCCCTAGCACAGAGTCAAGACTGCAAAGTGACACGCCCGCCGAACTCCGAAGAAAGCTTCGTGAAGCCGAGCAAAAGACCATCAATGTGCTCATTGAATACCAGCAAAAGGTTGATAAGTCGCGCAAGAGAATCATGGAGCTAGAAAACAGGCTACAAGACGAGCAGCGCGTGAATCGGGAGTACGCCAACTCGGGAGCATCTGTTGAAGCGTATGCCGTGAGTCAGGCGATGCGCGCGGAACCCCCTGTGAGCGAGCATCACCAGAATTTGAACCCGCAGGATCCGCAGGCTGTGCATGCTATTGCCTCGTTGTCGCTGGAGGAACCGAAAAAGGCGCCGACAGGGCCAATGACCCTCGCCGAACTGCTTAGTCACCGGCAAGGATCAGCAGCAGCACCAGAAGCAGCGGCGGCGCCTGCAGCACGTTCTCAGGGCTCGTCGTCCAGTGGCATTGCAGCATTGACTGCACCACAAATGCAAGTACGAATCACGTCTCTGGAGATGCAGCGCGAGCAGCTCCGTGGCGCGCTCAAGGCGCTTCGAACCACGAAGGATCTGGAGATCAGCCAGTACAGGCAGCAAGTGCTAAGGCTCACAAGGATGGGCGCTCTGCAGCGGTCACTGCAAGGCGACCCCTTTTTGATTGCCAGAGACGTTCCAGCTAGTGCGCCTTTTTCTATGGCGGGCACAGTTGCGGGCTCAATGGCAAATAGTAATGGCAGAGGTGGTGTGACGGGCTCTAGGCAAAACACACATCAGCGCAGTCATTCTTCGCATCCAGCATTCTACAGTTCTAGCCATGAAATTTCAAGAGAACCTTTCAGAGACGCCCCAAAAAGCTTATCGGCAGCCCACAGAGCTCGCAACGCGTCAGTAGACCTTAGTGGTGGCCTTGGTGGTAATGACAGTTCTTATATGTCACCCATGTCTGTTTCGAGCAACGGAACCATTCACAGCGTGTCCAGCAGCTCAAGTACAAGCAGCACGAGCAGCACCGGTTCAACGGGTACTTTCTACGATAAGCAATCAGCGTCGGCAAATACAGGTGCCACTACAGGTGCGATTGCAGGTGCAGTGCCAGCCAAGGGATCTAGCCTACCCCGCAGGATTGGGGTAGGGCCATTTCTGCCTCTTGGGCTGTCAGTATCAGCAGGCAAAGATATGAGAAAGCGGTGAGGATGTATTGTATACAATGCTCCAATAATCTTGAAAATTTAAAATAGCTATGATGCTTGTTGATAAGAATCAGAGTAGACATCCTCGACCATGTTGAAGTTTCTATATTTTTCTTTCCTTAGAAAGTCTGCTTGACTATAGTGGGCTTGAGTAGGCTCTCTACGGTACCGTACATGACGACAATTTCAAGACAAAAGTCTTTAGGTGTAGGTTCCGAGTTCCAACTTGACCAGTCCATGGGTGTTGACCAGTTTGACATAATGAGATTTGAAGAACTTGAGCATAAGATCTAGGCAAGTCATTTTTTGACGTTCTTATTGACGTTCTTATTGACGTTCTTATTGACTCTTATTGATTCTTATTGGTTCTTGCTGAGTCTTGCTGGTTTTTGCAGGCTCTTGTTAGATTTCGATAGATCCTGTTAGTTAGGCTTAAGCATATTAGTGCTCATTAGTGTTTAACGTTCTCATTAGTATGACTGCAGCAGTAGATCCAAACGTCCTCCAGCCCAGTTGATACCAATTTGTTTCAATGCGTTCGCGATCAAAACGCGTAAATTCGGCGAATTTATAGGGTTTTCATGGGTTTTCGTGGATTTCTCCTTGCTGATCCCACATGGTTTTTTGCGTGCACAACCTTGCAAATGTTGCATCTTCTTTTGCTTTATTAGAGATGCTGTACATGAACGTATACATTACAGTCTCACTATTGACCATTTAAGCTGCCTGGTACTATAGAGATGTACACACGTCAATAAGGATCAGCGTTATGGCTGCCTCCATCACCGTGGCCACTTAACCTTTGGCGGCCTGGGATTAATATAAACTATACATTTCGTCGCAAATGCCTGTTTCTAGTGGTGGATTAGGCAAGCTTAGTTCAGCGACTTCAATCTGAACACTGGACTAGGGGGTGCCTATGATCCCAAGATCTCTTGATCCAGGATCTCGAGACCTTGCTCAGCGCGTAGCTTCTTAAAGATGACAGGCCCCGCTGTGAAGCATCGCTGGAGGTGTTTGAAGGCGTGGGTGTGTTTACTTGTTCAAACATCGATCCGGCTGTGGTTTACAGTAGCTATAGTGACTATAGTGGCTATAGTCTTGTATAAATACTGGCAACGCCCCTTCATTAGGAGTTTTGAATTGTTATTATCAATTCTATCGATTCTATCGATCCTATTAATTCTGTCAACTCTGTCATTTCTATCTTTACTATTATTTCCATCATTTCCATCATTTCCATCGTTTCCATCACTTGGATCAATAGTACTACTACTGCATTAAATCAACCGTACGGCTGTCTTCATCAATCCAACACGACTAGCTAAACCTCCACAGCAAAGTAGACCACTACTGCAACGACATCCGCCCTCAACTCCTACCTGACGTTAAAGTCAACGTCAAGCCTCCTGCAATTGTGCTACTGTCTAGTAGTTTATTACGCTCCTCTAAAAAACAGCGATTTGACAAACATAATCGCCTTTTATACGTAATTTTAGCGTGTGACCATCTCTTATCTGACTGCCTCCCTCCACTGTCACGCCAAATCCTAACGGACTAACAGTATAGACTAGCTTGAACAAGTCTGGTCTAAAATCATTCAGCGATTTCTCGGTTCTTCGGTTCTTCGGTTCTCTGAACTCCTTTTGTCTCTTTGACCTTCTTAACTTCCTTCATCTAAGTCCCTTGGCTTGGGCCTCTTTGGATTATAGCATCCGCCTTCTACACTAGCCCTTCATCTAGATCAAAATCCAGATCTCGAGCCCCATCTCAGCATCACCATGCCTTCAAATACTACAGAGACCCTAGATCTCTCGGACTCTATCCAGTCATCTCAATTAACTACAACACATGAATCTCCCAAACAAGAAGCATCACAAATCACTCAAGCATTAGCATTGCAAAACCGCCCCAATTCACATGAATCGTCTAGCTCAAGTTTCAGCGTAGCCAAATGCAATTTAGAGTTGAACCAGGCAACACAAGACACCCGCCCAACTTCTTTACCGACTTTGGAGACTACTATAGAGACTTTAAAGACTCCAATTGAGGCTCATAAATCTGCAAATGCCTTCCTCCAACCTCAACCTCATCTCGAAGCGAAATCAACCTCCAAGTCGGCCTCGACCTTAAATACAACCAAACATTCCATCTCTCCACTAGACCTGGCCCTCAGTAGGAACTCAGCACTAAACCCAGCTATGAACATCCTGAAAGCTTCTCCAATGAGCTCTACCTATGACGAGAAAACGTTATATTCAAACTCTGCCCTCTCACCCACAAAGCCCTGCCACTCTCCGTCTCTCAGCTTGGCATCCTCACAAAGTGCAAATTCAATGTTTGCCTCACATGATAAGACGGCGGATTTTAGTGAGGCCGATCCCGAGAAGTCCTTTGACAAGGCCACAATCTCCTCAAAAGCATGCATTGTCACAAACGACGTTAGAGAGGTAAGCGAGATTGAACTGGGAGACCCTGCGAACCCCATATATAAAAGCTACAAGCGCCGCTGGATTGGTTTGCTGGCGCTGGCCTTGCTTAACATCATGACCAGCTGGGGCTGGCTCTCCTTCTCAGCCCTCTCTTCAGAAACAACCGAGCTCTTTGAATTTGCGTCCGATGGGCCTGTCAACTGGCTGTCCACAGTCGTTCTCTTTGCATATGTATCCGTGAGCCCTCTGTGTGTATGGGTCCTGTCCCGCAAAAACGTCAAGTTCGCCATGACAATATGTGCTGCCTTGTGCTCGCTAGGAAACTGGTTGCGCTACATTGGCGTGGTGCGTACCCACTTTTGGCTTCTCATGTTGGGCCAGATTCTCATTGGACTGGCTCAGCCTTTTGCACTCAACTGCACGACGTACTACACGGACATGTGGTTTACAAGTCGTTCAAGGGTATCTGCTAATGCTATCTCTACAATAGCCAATCCCCTAGGCGGTGCAATTGCTCAGCTGGTGGGACCCGCACTGGTGAGTGCCCCAAGCGACCTCAAAAAGTTTGTTCTCTTGACGGCGATTCTTTCGAGTGTTTTTAGCTTGATTGTCTGCATTGTACCCGGAAAGCCACCGCTTCCACCTTGCCCATCTGCCACCATTGTAAAGCTCTCTCTGAGAGAGTCACTCCGTGTATTGTACCGCAGCAAATTATTCTTGGCCCTGTTCTCCATGTTTACAGTGTACGTTGGCTTGTTCAACGCCTACTCCACGTTTATAAACCAAATCATGGAGCCTTATGGGTATTCAAGCGATCAAGCGGGTATTACAGGAGCCGTTCTCATTGTGGCAGGTATCATTTGCTGTGCTATTACGTCGCCAATCATCGACCGCACGCACAACTTTGTTCTGTTCATTAAGATAGCTCTCCCAATAATGGGAGCTTGTTACATTTGCCTGAACTTTACTTCTACCAAGAGTGGGCAGCTAATCGGGCCATACCTTGTGTCGGGCGTGCTGGGTGCTGTCAGTTTCAGTTGCCTGCCTGTTTTGCTGGAATGGGTTCAGGAGCAGACATCGCCTGTAACGCCTGCTTTGTCGAGTGCGGTTTTGTGGAGCGGTGGCAACTTGCTAGGGGCTATATTGATTATAGCAATGAATGCGTTGAAGTACGGGCCAGAGGAAGGATCTCCGCCAGGCAACATGAAGCGGGCTTTAATTCTGCAGACGGTCATTGGATGTGTGGGAATACTGCCCGTGTGGTTTGTGAAGGGGGCCAGGCACAACTCACGGATTGAAGAGGATGAAAAGTAGTTGATGCTTGGATTTGAGCTCGGTATACCCTACTAGCGAATGAAGAGGGTGTAAGTACAAAACAGAAAACAAAATACACTTAATTTTTATGGATCTATGGATTTATGGTGGATGTCACCAATTAAGCTTGCAAACGGAGCTGAAATGTCGCTTGAGAAGTTGCCGAGCAGTGCTATTGAAGCAGTAGAGCAGCCGGACAGTAGACGTTGCAAGCATGGCCTATTATCTGGGCCTCTCACCAAGATCACTCATGAATGTTACTGTATTCATTGGTGTTTCGCGCAAGCCATGACATGTGGTAATCTGCGATATCTCGCGATCAAATTCGATCATCTGAGGTTATCTCAGGCCAAAAACCTAAACATGTTAGCAATAAATCATGTACTACCACTGCATCTTATAGCTATAGCAATGGCAGTTTTGCAATAGTATATAGCCATGGTTTCATAACGACAAAAAGGAAATCTATGTTCAGGCAATAATACACAAAATAAAGTAAAGAACATAGGTATAGAGCCTAGGTTCAAAAGCCCAGGCTAGCAGCTCAAGCTCAAAGAACAGGTTAAAAGCACATGTTAGAAACTAAGGCAAAACCGGTCAAAATCAAGTAAAAACAAGAGAGAAAAGCAGTTAATACGGTCATTACTTAGGCTCTATGGTAGACTCCGTAGATTGTACATGCTCTAATGTATGCACATGCACAGCGAATGGGCGATGCAAAGCAGCACGGATTCTTTTCTTTTTTCTTTTTTCTCTTTTTGTTAGCAAGCTCAGACTCTACTAAGTCTAACTGCTTTAGAGAGTCTGCCGCCAGTATTAATCTACATCCAGTTAGGTCGGTTTCTCGTAGTTTTGTTTATAATTTTTTATTTTCTCTTGGGGCCGGCATATTTCGGTAACAAAGTCTCAAGAGAAGAAATTAAAAAACATTAATTGCCACTGAAATAGACGAGTTGGATAGGTAACGTTGAAAATATACATGAATTTAGCAAGCCTCGCTCTAGATCTAGGTCTTGAGCAAATCCTGGGCCAGACCAGACTACTACTACCTGTAGTCGACGATGTCCAGTCCACTAGCCTACTCCTCGCTCTTCATAAAGTAGTTGAACTGCTGGCCTTCGTATGCCGCCGGCATGTACATAGGGCTTTGGAATGGGTAGCCATAAGCCGACTGCTGCTGTTGCTGCGATCCCGTTACTCCTCCTTGGGCCGGCTGTGAGCCTGGTGGTAGGTGTGCCAGCGGAGGCAGCGTGTGTGAAGGCGCCGCATAGTACTGAGTCTGAGTCTGAGTCTGAGTCTGAGCCTGAGCCTGAGCCTGAGCCTGAGCCTGAGCCTGAGCCTGAGCCTGAGCCTGAGCCTGAGCTTGCGCTTGCGCTTGAGCCTGAGTCTGAGCACTAAATTGAGATATTTGCTGCTGTGATTGCGGCTTTGCTACGTCGGCCTGAATGCCTGGCTTTTCCTTTCGTTTTAGCTTTTCCTGCTCCTTCTTCTTGGCCTTGAACTCGCGGCGCGTCTCACGAAACTCCTCTGGCGTGCGTTTAGGTCCATGGTTTTGCATCGTTACATGCGCGTTGAGGTGGTTAAGCGTGCCGTAGGCCTTGGTGCACAATGCGTAGTTGCAGTGGTAGATTCGGTCGATTTCTTCGTAGCAGCGGCGAGGACGCTTCTGCTGCTGTGCGCCAGGCAACGGAACAAACGAGTAGACTATGGGCGCGTTAGACGAACTGGACCGTCGGCGTGCGTGTGTAGGTTTGGTGCTTGCGGCAGGAGATGCGGCGGAATTGGGTTGGTAGTAGTTTGAGGAATCTTGGGAACTAAACACGGGTACCGGCTGGTGTAATTGGTGGTATGGCAGGGAACTAGGGCTACTCTGAGTCTGAGCATCATAGGGGGAAGATGCTTAAACACCGTTAGATTAAGCGTAACGAGGGCGTTGAACGCTAATTGAAACAAATTAAAACTTACCATTGAAGGAAGTTAAGTCACTGGGAATTGGCTGAGTGCCCGAACTTTGAAATGAAGGATGAGGCTGTAGGTAAGATGGCTGTTGCTGTTGTTGCTGGTGTGTTTGAAGGTGTTTTGAATGTTGCTGTTGTTGGTGTAGTTGTTGCTGTTGTTGGTGTAGTTGTTGCTGTGAATGTTGTAGCTGTTGCTGTTGCTGTTGCTGTTGCTGTTGCTGTTGCTGCTGTTGCTGCTGCTGATAAGACATTCTGAAGGCCTGCTGAGCGACCGATGACTGCGAGGAGAGCATTGTTTTGTGGTGGTTGCGTGGATGGAGAGGGAGGATTTCCAAAACTATATATATTTATATTTTGTATATTCAAGTGTGCTCAAGAGAGGCCCGAGAGAAGCCTTTAAAAGGGACTGAACCTCCGCTTTGCTCATGCTTGCTGAGCACCCTTTCTCGATATAAGGTTACCTCTCCAGCGGAGACCACTCTACCTTGTATGCAGCAATCTGCAAATGTACCGCACCAGTCTTCATTGGGATTAGTGCAGCGCACACACTAACAAAAGTTTGGGCCAACCCCCAACATTTACAGCTTTAAATTGAATCTGGCTGTATTGAATGAACACTATTGCGCAACTAACTAGCCTGATTGGGAACTCTGCGCTGCCACAAGGTTTCTTTCTTCTTTACCTTTTTTGTTGTGACAATTTTATCACGAATAAACATTTACTTTTGCAAATTCAATTGACACAAAAAAAAAGGCCATGTTATCGTTCCTGGAATCAAGAGATGTTGTCAAGGTCGGTAGAGTTTATGGCCAGGCTGGCAGTTCATCCCTAGCACTATAGAGTATTATCAGAGACCAATATATATTGTTTTCAAATTATAGAGATCGTCATGAAATTTATGAGTGACGGCTAAGGTTATCCAAGAATTCCAAGGATTCCAAGGGCAACGCAATATTCCACAAACACTGCTCTCATGCATGTTACTTCATGCAGACTGCTCGATATGGATTGATTCATGCAGGTAGACTAAACTACCATGGCAACGGTAGTCTACATGCAGGAAGCCTTTAGCTTTCGCTTTGAGACGCACAGCGCAACACATTTGGGCACTCGAGCCTGTGCCGTATTTGAAGTATACACGATTCCTAGTTTGCCTCTGAGCTTGCTCGACGGCGCGGCAACCCTTCTGCGCTTCTAATCAACGGACCAGAAACATTATTGCAAGTCGAGTTCTCACGCCTTTGGAGCTGAAGGCTATGATGTATGCGACCGTCATCACTTTGTGCAACGTTGTCAGTGTTTTACGCTACAAGTAGACACCATTCGGATCGTGTTTCCTTTCTCGTACACGTCACATGCCTTCTTTGGCGCTTTATTTCTATGCTTTGCTTTGCAATGCTGACTTCATGATCTTTTGACTAGTCCACTTCAATGCGTGATTTGAGGTTTCTGAGTTCTGGCTTCAGGATATCCACCATGACGCTATTCAGAGCCTCTAGATATTATGGCGAGCGTAGTCTACAATCAAATAATCGAATCTTTACAACTGGTTTAATAGAGTTAGGCAGTTGCCGACCTGTCAAGCTATTGCGTCGGCCGTTTATAACTAACTCGTATTCTTCATCAATGAGTCCAAAGCTTTGCCCTACATTCTGCTTTTCTGGCTATATCGTGCTTGAAATGGGTGTTCTCGGATATATTGATTTCTCAAACACATCACCTGATACGTAATAATCGATACGCATGTCGAAAATTGGGTTCGAATCCAAATAACGATATATTACTAATTACCTCACGAGGATGCGGTCACAAAGTTTAAAGTTCAAGCTTTAAGTCACAAAATGCAAGTCCGAATTTCTAACTCACAAGTATCAACTCACAACTCCCAGACAACGAAACGAGCTGGTCAGTAGTCTCGTCCTCGCCAACTCCTTTTCGCAAAAAATGCCACCATGACAGACAACGAACCATCCCCATCTGACGTCCATGTCCTTACTGAAAACATAGAATCCCTCATTGAAAATCGAAATGACAAGCTTCTCAGTAAAGTCACGCAACAGGTAAATACGTAACCAAGAATTGAAACCCTTTGCTGACTTTCCAGATCGACTTTTTTCAAGAACTACCGCAACTCCTAGACCCCATTCTATCCTCAATTGTCCCTCGATTCGCCTTGATTCTTCCTACTGAGAATCTAGATATTCCAAACCTCCTCTACCTTCTGTGCAAAGTTCGAGGGCCAAAGGTGATTTCCCGATTTTTTCCATCCGATGTTGTTCATTTGACCCAGGTTTTGGACGCCCTGAATACACCCCAGTCATGGCAGAAAACTTATTGTCTGCTTCTATGGTTGTCAGTTCTTGTGTTGGCGCCGTTTGAACTGGATAGCTTTAGAAACAATGTCAAGCCCCGGCTTTATGAAATCGGACGTAAAATGCTGGCTGTTCCAGGGAAAGAGAGAGATGCTGCCAGTATCCTCTTAGCTAGACTTTTGACGAGAAAGGATACTCGAAAGGAGTTTTTGACCCTATTTATGGATGAAGCGCAATCTAAATGGACCGAGTCTGACATCTTTTACAAAATGGGCTGTTTGAGGACTGTGTCGATAATGTGCAACCTTTTAGAACCGTCTGCCATTTTCGAGTACTTGGACAGTTTCATCAAAAACCTTTTTCTCACAGAAATGAACCCTCCTGCAACATATGACAAACTTGTCTCCAAAACCTTAGGCCGTATTGGCGTGATTTACGCAAGTAATGATATTGCTGATGAGGACATATTAGAACTGATTCTAGACAAACTATTTACAACATTAAGCGGTTCTGATACCATTGTGCGCTTGGCCGCTAGCAAAGCAATAGCAAACATTGCGCAGTGCTTACCCAGTGAAATGCAAAAAGACATTGTCGATATGGTTTTTGCTATCATTCTTGACGATTGCCCAGCTGATCCTGGCGAGCCTCAATCTTTGCACTACATTGATCGGTACAATACTGCATCTATCAACCAATGGCACGGTGCATTGGTATCAATTGCCGAGTTGCTACAAAGAAAACTAATCAAAAACAGCAACATTCCTGATTTGGTAAAAATAATTCGTACAACTCTTATATTTGAGCAGCGCAAGCTCACTTACGCTGTAGGGTCAAATGTCCGTGACTCAAGCTGCTATGTTTGTTGGGCTCTCTTTAGATCTTATTCAGACATTCCAGTTTCTGTGTTTGACGAACTAATTGCTGAACTTGCTGCAACCAGTTGCTTTGATCGAGAAATTAACATCAGGCGCGCAGCTTCGGCAGCAGTTCAAGAAGGAATTGGTCGTCATCCAGATGAAGCTAAAAGAAAAGGAATTGAAATGATTCAAGCACTCGATTTTTTCAAGCTGGGAAACCGCGATCTTGCATATCTGGACGTCGCGCCAAAGCTCTATAGCATGGGAATTACAGGACTGTCAAGGCATCTGAGACTCTATAGTGTCACCAGCTGGGACGAGCAAGTTGCGCGTTTATCTGGTAAAGCAATGGGAATTCTGTCGAAAAACCACACAGAAGCGAGGAAAGAAATCATGGATTTTCTAGCTAAATTCGCGACCGATCGATATCCAGGGTTTCTAGACAATATGCTGTATGCTTTTGGAGAGGTATTCTTATCATCAGGCACCGATGGTTTTGAAGAGAAAATAGTAGAGTTGAAAACTCTTGAAGCATTTTCAATTGATGACAGGGTACTTGCCGAGGGTTACCTGCATTTTTTGGTGCCTTCGTTTAGAAAAATCACCAAAACAGTTAAAGTATTTCGTCAATTGGAAATAATAATGAGAAGGAATTGGGATACAGTGAGTTCGGATTTGCAACATATTGCTCGCTCTTTGTCTCCAAAACAAATACAGGATTTGCCGCTTAGGTCATGGCTTGAGGAAGTGGCCTCAGGCAGCCAAAGTTTTATCATATTCCTTTGTGATGTTGATATTTCAATTACAGAGCTACCCGATCTCTTAGAACAACTCATAGGGAGTGACAACCATGAAATGTCAGTAAGATGCACAGCTATTAGAGGTTTAAGTCTCCTGCTTCAAAGAGACACAACGCTTTTGAACAAGAGTCGTTTGCAGCTATTCTTGTCGTGTCTCGACAATTACAAGGTCGACCACCAGGGCGACGTTGGCTCCTGGATGCGCAAAGAAGCAATACACACGTGCAGTAAACTGACAAAAAACGAATCTTCTGTATCTCAGCAAGTTTGGCAAAAGTTTCAGGCTGACTTTGTGACAAAACTGGTCAGATTTTCTGCAGAGCTTCTTGACAATCTTAGAGAGGAGTCAGTCAAAGTATTGGTTAAGCTTCCTGGTGTTGTGCCGGAATTTTTCAGGGCAAGCGACCTGTTGAAAGCCATGGAAACGAGTTATGACAATTTTTTCTCAATGTTGATAACTATCCTTGACTTGGAAAAAACCAATCCTGAATTATCAGTTCTTTCTGAGGAGTTTTTTCGTGGCTTGGTATGCACGACTGGTGCCCGCTACGCTAGCCCAACCATTATCAAGGCTGCTTTCACGGCTTTGAGTTTATATTTGAGCTCCGAAGATGAGCATTGGGCAGTGTTTCATTTCAAACGGATATTGAAACTTGCCAGTATCAAAAGAGAAGAACCACGTGTGGCGGAAGGCGCAATTGGTGTTTTAGCATCATTACTAGAAGCAGGTGTTGAGATTCCTCCTGGGCTTGCGTAAGTAGCACTTTCCAGCTCAGTTATCTGTACTAACCGACGTCTCTAGCCCGCAATCAATTTACGTCACGGCCTTCAACATGCATATCAACACGAGGTCCATGGCTCGTATAGTGTCCGCGATCTCGATTTTCTCTAGCTTGGCAGTGTTGGGCCACAAGCCAGCTTTAGATCGTTTGGTCTTGCTCTGCGGCCATGGGTTCCCTAAAGTGAGGAGCACAGCTGCGCAAGGAGTATATCAGGTACTGACAGAAGTGGGTGACGAAAACGACGCCAACGGCCTTGGAGTCGACAACGAAAAGGCTGAAGAGATATGTGACTTGATTCTGGAGGTGGATTGGACCGAATCTCTGGACAATCTACTCGGATATATAGACAAAATTAGAGCCCAGCTGAACATTTCAGTTTGAGCGTAACAGGTGAATTTAATGATGTAAAAACAAACTGTGCATACAATGTTCTTGCAAAAACAACGGTTGCGTATTTCTACTTTATTTGCTTGCTTCAGGCCCTATCTCTATGTGGTGTAGAAATAAACGACGGTGTATAATTCCAAAAGTAAGCAAAAGGCAAGAAGAGTTCACAATATCTTTCGAGGTTCAAACAAGACAGAGAGTTGTAGCAGGAACTTAAGCAGCAGTAACATGCAAAGCTCGGGCGCTTATCGGGCAGATATTGATTCATACAGGATGGATACAATACCTGTGTAAGCTTTGTAAAGGCTTGGTTTGGACCGTGGCACGTAGTCGGAGACAGAGCATTACAACTCAAGAGCTTGGGGTGTTCTTCCATCCCAGAATAACAATCTTGCTTTGTGTCTTACGATCCTTGTGCCTTCATAGATATATGCTACGTTGTCCTGAGCCGTTTTGCCCATGAGAAATCGGACGGGACCTCGATCAGCTTGAAAAGGATGCTTTAGTAGTATTGCTGTTAAGTACATTTGCAGCGATTGGTTAAGGATTAGCTTCCAGATTGACGCTGTGACCGATATCAGTCGATATTAACAGTCTTCTGGCAGTGAAGCACCAGTGCAGGAAGTTTGTGGTTTGCTTCAGGGGAATATTGAGTGGCTATTGTTGAAGTTTCTTATATTATACTAAACTTGCAACCTCTAGAAAGGCCCGCGGCCTGAGGCCCGCTTTGCAAACATTGTAAAGAGCGTTCGAAACAGTAGCATGAGAATTAGAAACCCTTCTCTATCTCATATCCAAAATACAACACCATGGCTCCAAAGCCTGAATTGGGTGCCTTTGGACTCCCAAGTTCTTGCATGACCACCTAAGAATTTAATGCGTAGCTGTCATACCTCATAGTTCACCTCTTTACCATCAAGACATCGTGCCTTTTTTTAAGCCCACCATTAGCAGATAGCCATGTCTGTACTGGACTCTTCCTGGCTAATGTCGTCTTCTTCCTCACAGCCACCATCTGGCGAGCCCGACTCATCGTCATCCCACTTAGCACCGACTCACGCAGCTTTCACGCCTTTGCCTACGGCACTTCCCAAATACACGTCCCCATTGCTTTCGTCGACGCCGCCAACAGTTACCAAAGCTTTGAGCCAAGCATATCCGTTTATACTGGCTGCTGACTCTCTGTTTGGCGTGCTCACATGGACTTCTGACGACTCATGGAAAAGCTTTCTTCTAGTACTGACCTGGATTACCATAGTGCTATACTACGAGGTTTTGGTTGGCTACTTTGGCCACCTCCTGGCAGTTGCAGCAATTGCTGGTTATGTGTACTGGACCAAGGCTGTTGAGAAACGGCAGAAGGAAAGCCCAACGCTGGACGCGATAGTGCATACCCTGTCCAACACCACGTCAAGGATAAACCTGTTTCTGGCGCCCATAACAACATTGAGTCTCACTACACAAGACGTCACTAGGCTTCTATTTACGACGCTCTTCCTATCGCCAGTCTTCATGGTCGTGGCCTTCTTTATAGTGACCCCTCGCTTGATTGTATTGATTGCAGGGCTGCTAGTCTTGACATATCATTCTGTCTACGCCCGCGTGACTAGGGCCATTCTATGGCGTTCCCGTACTGTCCGCCTACTGACGTTTTACCTTACTGGCCTCGACTTTTCTGGGCGAACACGATCGCAAGCTCACTCTGACGGCAAGCTTTCGAAAAACGTTTTTGGGGTGCAATCCACCGACGGTAAGCCTGTGCGGTTTACCTACGTCCTATTTGAGAACCAACGACGATGGCTGGGCATTGGGTGGACAGCCAATTTGCTAGCATATGAGCGGGCGCCATGGACAGATGAGTTCCTGAATGAAAGTACGCCCCCCGAAAGTTTCAAGCTGCCAGAGGACGAAAATCTGGGAGTGGAATGGCAGTGGGTAGATGAGATTTGGCGATTAGACCTTACCAACGACGGAGGTTTAGTCATGTCCAGCAAAGGCAAGGGCAAAACGATGACAGCCGACCCAGGTTCTAACGTTGGCTGGATATACTATGACAACGTATGGAAGAACCCAAGTGCTGAGGATGCTTTCATGAAGTACACCCGACGGAGGCGCTGGGTGCGGACCGCTCAGCTGGTCAATGCCGGTTACCAAGACGGCCTTGTCAATACCAGTGACACGAAGTCTGCTGCAAAGACGGAAAAGAAGGATGCACCAGTAGTCACAATAGGCGAAGAGACGATTAAACCGCAAGTAAAGCAGCGTAGAAAGAGTATAAGATTTGAAGAAAAATAACTAATGGATATCGTGTTTTATTGTTTAAATAGCTTATCTATTGGTAACCAAGTCTGGCTCTCACTTCTTTCATACTCTGACTACCTACAGTAGACTCAAGTATTGACAAAAGTTCAGGAGTTACTAATTGCCTGATATTCAAGGCACGAGACTCATTCAAGCTTCGCTTCAGTAAATAAACCCCATCTTGCGCAAGAGTTTTGAAGGAAGCCAGATCATCGAATGGAAAGTCTCGGCGCTCTAAAAGGTCGTTGAATATGGATATCAATGCCTCAAAACTCATACCGCTATTAATGAATGTGTCCACTACCCATCCCTCAGGCGCAGTTGGCGTATATGTAACTGAGTAAGACTCTAATCTCGAAATAAGAAAATCAGCAGGAAATACAAACTCTGCAAGCATGAGTTGTTGTCCAAGCCTCTGAACCAATTGAGAGATATACTCATATGGCAAAGAGTTGTTGACAGAGCTCTCAGCCTTTTCATGGGCAGAAAGAATCAGTGAGTCCCATGTCTCATTGATTACCTCTGAATCACGATAGTCAGTGGTCTGGAAGATCTGTAACACAATCTCGTAGTACTTCAGAGGCATGGCGTAGTTATTGAACAGATTGCTGACATCTAAAAGTGAGCTTTGAAGAGTTTCAATGATGAATTTACGCCTTCCTTCGTCAAAACAATCATCATTTGTGACCTCTCTCAAAATTTCGTCTTGGATGTTTGCCACATCCAAATATTCTTGAATCTCAGTGCTGCGTCGTGAAACCTCCTGTTGTACGTTTGGGGGACAAGGACAACTGCAATAAGTTCTTGCGCGAGATAAATACTCAATACGATTATTGAGGGTGATTTCGAAAGGGCTTTTTGCCAATACAAAAAGGACTTCTGCCGCATTGAAAAAGTCACCATGCTTTTGGTAATAAGTCCAAAGTAGATTTGCAATGTTGAGGTCGGTCTCAGCCTTCAAAGTTAGATAGGGTAGAATGAAAGGAGTTTCAATGTCCAAAAGCCTGGTAGCCACGCCCTTAGAAACAAACCAGTCGTAAAAGCAAATATGAAAAAGCTCGTCCAAAGATGAGTGGCAAACGAAGTACGTTTCATCGCGAATTGTGCTGTAAGTTTGATTCTGCCCATCGTTTGAAAAACTACTTGCCTCTTGCGCCTGTTGATCTGCAACGTCAAGAATATCAAAAATAAGAGTATATATTCTTTTTCGTTTGTCAAAGTTCTCTTTGCGAGGGTCACTCGAGCTTTTCCCCTCACGGACATAATTCAAAGCAAGATTTCCACGGTCCTCTTCGTTGGCAACAGTCAGTGCGAGCTCGACTGCACCTGGATAGAATCCTAATTTGACGAATTCGCCCAAGACGTCCTTGAGAGTATCATACTGTATACTTCCTGCTGCCTTCTGGAAATAGCTTAGACTTTCAGTAAGCTTTTGCTGACGAGGTTTACCTTCCAATGACTCTGCTTTTCGGAGGAATTCGAGAGCCTTGTATATAATGACATCATCTGACGAGCAATAACTTACACATCTGTCTTGAAGAACCGACGATACAGAGTCCACCGATCCACCGTCCGCAATGTTTCTGTTGACGAGGCATGTTATCAATTCTCGTGCAAGATCCTTCCCACTCTGCGACGCAAAAAACTCCTTAAATGTGAGTGCTCCTAACTTTTCATGAAGCTCAACAGGCAGAAAAGAGGTAATAGACTCAAAACCGTTAGACGCCTTGCTAGATTCGTCAATCAAGAGAAGCAGAAATGTAATTCCTTCGTTCATCGACTTGATCAAAGCTACAAGAGCATGTAACCCCCGATGCTCGGCTTGCAAAGCAAGCTCTTCAGATCGTCCAGACATGGCGAGCAAACTATCTGGCCCTCCACTTAAGCCATCAATGAAAGTTCGATTTTTATCCAGGTATTCCAAAGTTTCTAGTAGAACTAGTTGCATAGATTCGAGCTGCTTTCTGTCTGTGCCGTGGGTAAATATCTTGTTAGCCCCTGTAGATTTGACACTAAATACCTTGGACTTCCATAAGCTTCTGATGACTCTGCTTACATATGTCGCAAGACCATCAAACCTGCCACTCAATCTTATGACTTCCGAACTAGAATCTTTAATACTAGGAATTACAGACGACGCACTGAATTTGCTCAACTGGCTTATAGTACCAGGGTTGGGAGAGAGAGAATAAGTGTTTTCATCATCCACCCTTAGATGAGGTTTACCTCCGATTTCAATGAAAACCTTGCTAGCAAAGTCGCACTCATCACTTGAAAAAGACGAAAAGCGACTAGCAATGCTAAGGGCGCTTGCACATGTTTCAGTACGGCCGTAAAATTCGAAAAAGGATCGAATATCTTGACCGAGTTCTTCAAATACTTGTGAAGGATATTTCCTTGTAAAAATGTGAACACTCGTATTGGTGAGAATCACAATTTGAGGATTAGGGAGTGTGTACTGCGCAGCAGATTCATTCCCAAAGCCTAAGTTCCCTCCATAATAGGGTGTTATGGTAGAAATTTCTTGCACAAACCCCTCCACATCCAAAAAGCAAGCATTCTCGTAGTAGGTAGTGTTTGTGCCAACAGATCCAGCTGAGAACTGCGCTAGAACTTTTCCCGAGTCAGGGGCAGAAACAAACACACTGTTCCCAGGCTCTCCAGTTCTACTTGGAACTACTGCAAAGTAGTAACCCGGAGAAAATATGCGTGACGAAGAGTTAGTCTCCGCTAATGTTGTCAAAGATTTGGACACTGCCGTGGGCGAAGAGACGGGGGGATAACGTTGCTGGACAGCTTGCATAGTCGTAGGAGGTCCAATATTACTCGATGTATTCGCAGCCTTAATATAGATTCGAGATCCAGTTGTGGTGATTCCAACAAGATTCAACCTGGAGCTCTCCTTCTTTTCAATCACTTGGATCGCAACAATTCCGGCTACCACGAAACTTTTCGAGTCATCAGAAAGCTGGTGAGAAGGCGTCGGTATCATTTGTATGTGTGACTTGATTTGAGAAAGAGTATAGGTAGCCATGTGCGATAAGCTTCCCTTAGCATGGTCCATATAATACATTCGAATGGTAGACAAATTAGACAGAGTGTATAACAATGAGCGAGAATCATCGATGACCATTGAAGCCGTGATTTCCGGATTGGACGGTTTCAAAAAAGATCCAGGAAGATAAGCAGAAATACTATTCGGTATCCCAAGCGAGTTATGACTAGTAAGGTGAGAGATTGTACACTTGCTTTTGAACCAAGATTCAGCATTAGTGTAATTGATTTCGGAAATGTTGACTCCATGCGACTTTCCACTGACAAAAATTCTACCAGTCGATTTACTTGCTATAATTGATGCCACGTCCAGCCCCCTTACTGGGGCTGTCATACCAGTTTCAAAAAGCTCAAGGTCGTTTTTGATTTTGTCGTAAGCCATGGCTATAATGTATATTTCTTGTGAGGTGCTTAAAACCAAAACATGAGTTATGGAGTTCACAAACATTCCACTCTTTGGAGGAACTAACGCAACTGCTGTAATTGACTGCTCAAGTTCATCGAAAGTGTGAAAGTCAGAGCCATTGCGATAGTTCCAAAAATACAATCGGTTATCCACTGTGATCCAAGCTCTGTCAATCTCAGGAAAGATTCCCATCTGTGATTGGGTTTCGGTTTCTAACATGTTAGTATTGAGCACCTAAGATACTGAATAGAGTACGCACGATTAAACTGATCATAAATTGCATCAGGGATGTTGATTGTGTCGGTCTTAGAAAATGGTGTAAACGGCTTCAAAGACGCGGCAGAATCAGAAAACAGGTACTGGGTCCATGAACTTTCTACATGACAGTTAGTATAAGTCTGCTCGAAGTTCAAGGTAGTAAACATACGCAGAGCCATCTGTCCAATCTCAGGATACCTGTCATCTCTCTCTAGATACGAATCTACAAAGGACGAGGCCAACTGAAGGGGATCTATCTTTTCTTTGAGATCCGAGGCGCGCACAGTGCCCAGGGTATTCGAGTGAGAGTCCATTGAGCCAGTAATACAAGAATCTCAAACAAAATTTCTACCAAGATGAAAAAAAGACGAGATGCAGTTGATTTACAGGCCTTGCAGACTTCTAGTTCGAATCTGAGGTCAATGCGGTTTATTGAAAGAAAAAATGGAAATCTGTGGAAGTGAAAAAGCAAAAAAGCGAAAATTTCAGTTGGGTTGTTGGACTATGCGATCAACTCACCCGGCCTACGCGAAGAAAAATGAAAACAAACAAAACGTCAAAGAATTCTGCCTGAAATTCCTGTACTATATATATATGGTTGACCTCTATACACGCGCTGGAATAAAATAGAATGACATAAATTATCCTAGATGGCTCTTCCCTAATGTCGCCCCTGTAGTTGCGACTCTTTCGCCTCAAGCTCCGCCCGCTGTTCCGAAATCTTACGCTTAAGCTCGTCAATCTGATTTGATATAGAGGCTGCACTTGTATAGGAGTCTGGAGTCTCACCACCTGTTTGACTCTCAAGCGTTCTATTTAGCACTATTAGCCTTTGTCTTTGAGCCTCGACAATGTCTTCGTGGTAAGAAATTTTTTCATTCAGTTTGCGCCATTGTGCTTGATAGTTGTACGTTTTGTCTTCGATTCCAGGAATGGGGCTAGACTATATCAGCTTTGCTCTTCTAGTGCCAAGGTATACAATACATACTAATCCTGGGATATATCGTTGATCGCTGCGCATAGGATATCAATATCAACATTGTCAAATCCGCCACTGTCGAGATCTGAAAGATGTCGATAGGTATTGTCCAAGGACTTTGAAATCTCCGCACTATATGTGTTCTTATTTCGCGAGATTTTATGGGCAGATCTATCCTCAACTTTGAAAAGTAGCTGCTCGTTAGAGTCTGCGTCTCGTATCAAATTAGTTATCTCAGGCTTCTGAATGACAGCATTGGTGAACGACCCCGACGGTCGAAAGTACAGAGTGGTAATTGACTCCGCATTCTCTGCAATTTGAAGCAAATGGTAATCAATGGTAGACGTCATAGTATTCCTAACAGCAGGAATTGTAGGATTGTATCGTGAGAAATGGAGTAGGGCATCATACGCGTGTTGTTTAAGGGTTGGGGTAAGAATTACCTGAGTGTCGTTCATATACGGTCAGATTTTGGCTCGAGCAAACTATGAAGGAAGAGAGAAAACGTCTTGACTGTATTTGATGCTGACCTAGGGAGACCTTATTTGATTCACGTTTAAGATTTACTTTTACTATTTTTGTTTCTACACAATCTCTCATAGCCGTGATTTCAGTCTATTCATTCATTCCTACAGTCGGATTATCGTAAATATAATTTACATATCAGGAGGTGGTAAGTAAAATGCTACATATAAGAAAAATGAAATATATATTATCCAAAGATAAATTAGTTCAAACATATATAGTAAAAGATAAGTACTGAGGTACAGATAGAGGCCAAAAGAACGAATTTCAGCATTAGTTGTCTACTTCAAAAAGACTTGGATATAAAATTCAGCCTTTTGTGGAAACGTCACGTTCGTGGACTTTCAAATCCCTGAGGCTCTCTTTCTGAAAATCGTGAGAGACGCCTCAGTAAACAATGGTATAAACCAGCCGGTATATGCTATACTACGAATTAAATCATTCCGTGGAAAGTCACAAAGAAATAAATATTGAGGTAGTCAAAACAATGGGAGCCACCAAGAAATTTGCTAGGGTCTGCTTCTGAATGAATAAAAAAATACAGTTCCATTTTAGTATAATAAGTTGAGTATGTGACATGCAGAAAAAGGGGTCTTCAGATGAAACTTCCTAGGTATTGCCGGAATATTGCTAAAAATCCTTGTCGAAATTCATTCCTCACAGAGGAGATAACTTTGGGAGTGAGTTGAAGTCTTCCAGACATAACAATGGTATAGTTGATACGATTAATAGAATATTTCGTTGATTTACAAAACTTTTCCAAAAGTCTTCCACCCTCTATTCATATCAGAAGGGTATTGGCTATCAGAACAATCTAGAGTCTCTAGAATACTGCTAACGCTCTTAACTGAGCACTGTTCAATGGAACTTCATTCACAACAAGCCGCTAACCTCATCAATAAAGGAATTAAACGGACTTACTTTGTTGAAGTGTAATCTCTAATCTAGAAAATCTTTTGAAGCACAGACGATTGCGATCAGTCTCACAAGAATCCGTATTAAAAAAATTAAATGTATTCGCAAAGTTGCCTAGACTAGACATTACTCTCAACTCTGCCTTGATTATAAAATTTTCTTTTTTTTTGATGTGAATGAAGTTCTAACTCTCTCCAAAGTTATCTCCTCTGTGAGCAATAAATTTCAACATCTTTTACCTCAATCATAAAAAAACCATGGGGTATTTCGCACAAGATTTTCTACGGTTATTACCAGGCAGTTGTTAATGAGACATTGCTAGCCGAGATCCACTCTATAATACTCTCAGATCTAGAAGGTGTATAGCGGCGTAGTCCTAATCTAGAATTTACGCATGTGCTTTAGGTAATTGAAAAACTTATTAAGATAAATAATAAAATTCATTGCTCACGGAGAAGATAACTCATCAATGACTTAATTTTATAGGACTGCTAACGCTCTCAACCCTTTACTGGTCAACAGAACTCCATTCACAACACGTTTATCCGATCTGTTGAATATAAATAGAAGATCTTTTACCGTCTTGGATTAGTTTTTCAATTATATCAAATATTGTGCTGTATCTGGTAAACTTAAACTCTTTTCTGAAGACCTCCATAAATAATTAAATTCAACAACTGCGTTGAATTTCTTTTGGACCTAATTCCAGGATGATCACTTTGCCCAACAGTTACCTCTCGTCAACCCTTAAGTAACAAGTATGCTAAAAATATATGCTCGCGTTTTCTCATATAAATAATAGAGCGCAATTGGTGTAAGGGGTTTTTGGTATCCGTTTTTGATCTAAGCACAATTGGGCTAGTTTAACTTGGTCTTATTCTTTCGGTAAAACTAGGTCATCCTTATAAAAAATTCTTATCTATGGAGGCTTGAAAGTGGCTGATACTTGCCAAATATCGATGTTCAGAAAACGTTAAATACTTTTTCTTGTTTTCTTTAATAAGCGTTGGATAGAAGATTGACAAGCCATACTAAGTTGTGGGTTATGCACATGCCGGAAACAGCTGTTTTGTTGTCGATATCTGAATTATTTGGCGACACCTCCCACTCTTCCAAATTTCTATTTGTTCCATTACAAACTTTACCTTTATCAACTTGTCGTGTCCCTTTGGATTTCAGTGTTTGTTGCATAAGCTGTCTAACCATTCAGGAGTTTCAATGGAATTTTAGTTTTCACCTATAAATGCTTAGCGCATTGGGCTTATTTATAATTTTTCATGGAACATTTTAAGAAAACACACTTTGACCTGTACTCTGTATGGACTGTTATCGCCCATTAGTGACACACATAAGTATGCATCACACACCTCTGTTATTTGTGTACAGCGCTCTTTTCATAATGTATATGTATCGACGATTAATCCTAATATTTCAGCTGTTGCGTCTGCTTCTTACTAACATTTACATCAGCTAATCTATTATTTTCTATATAAATTATATTAGCTTTATAATACTCATAATCAGAAGCTTTTTGTAAACTAGTAAATGGTTTGTTAATTAATTTTAAATCATTTACATTTCTTGTACGGAGATATTGCGTACGTTCGATAAATTAGCAGCGGGATTGGCGAACCTCGAAGGATATCAATGATGACTGCTTTCCCTTGTAAACAGTGTAAATTGACATCTTGTGAGGCTAGTAGTAATTTTAAGTAGTCTATTGCTTCCAACATTGTGTTGCAGTAAACGTTATGAAAGGTCTCTATTATGAAATCACTAGCCAGAGCTCTAGGGTCGAGTGCCTCAACAACGTTGTTCTCGATATGTTTAAACTATTTTGTGAAAGCTTTCGTGAGAGCTTCGGTTTATTAATCATTCACGTCTATATGCAGCCGTAAGATGTTCTTTAGTTTTATTGCTTGGAATGGAGGTGAATTCGGGAGAGGGTCGAAAGTTGTTTAAGACATCAGTTCATAGAGGCACCATTTTGTTGATTTACAAAAGCTATTCTACCAAGGCATGCCGTGAATGAAGCTCTGTCGATGTTGTGAATGAATTTCTGTTGACCAGTGCTGAGCGAAGAGGGCTAGAAATATTTTAGAAAGTCCTGGTTTGAGTGCATTCTAGAAGGTTCTGGCTTAGGAATATACTAGAAGATTCTGGGTCAAATAGTATTCAAGAGATTCTGAAATGTTCTGGTAGCCGATATCCTTTGAATATAAATAGAGGGTCTTCTACCCTCTTGAAATAGTTTTTGTAAATTAACAAAATATTTTATCAATTATATCAACTACTGTTATGTCTGGAAGACTTCGACTTTCTCCTGAAGTTATCTCTTCTGTGAGCTATGAATTTTAGTAAGAGAGGCTTCTGCCTTCTTGAAATAGTTTTCATAAATCAACAACTTCCTATAACTACTTCTGACAAACTTCAGCTCTATTTCGGAGTTCTCCTTTGTGAGCAATGAATTCCAGCAATCCGATGTATAGAAAATTAATTTAAATGAATTAGTTGTAGCAAATATGTCTCAATTTAACTTCTATCATATTTAGCCAGGTCGCTCCGACTTATTGCAAGTTTAACTCAATGAGGTAAGATCATCGCTCTCAATCCAGCGGTGGTCAACTTAATTTACAGCAATTTAGGCCGGGTGCCTTACTGGGCGTCTGGTATTCAACAAATTGCTATATCTCCTCTCTTGGATCAGTCTTATTGAACTGTTTTTATTTTCTGTGTTTATAAACAGTCTAGAAAGACTTAGGGCGGACGGGAACTTCACTTAAAGGGTGTCAACAAGTTCTGAAAGCCCGTCTGTCAGCTGCTTGTCCCCTTTGACAAAAAGAGGCAAATCATCCGAATTTTTCTAGTAGGGAATGACTTGTCAACTATTGCATGAGAGACTAAAATTTATTCCGTGTTTCAACATTAACCTCTGTGATTTTACACCTAAGCTTCCCTAGCACCGGGTTTCCCTACATTTCAGTTCTGTATGCTCAATACTCTTCAACCTAGTCATTTTTTTTTCAACCTCATGATAGACAATGTTCAGGTCTACCACTTATTGCTCTAGCCAGTGATACAAGGCCTTGTCAAGGCTTCTAGAAATCACAACATAATTATGTTCGATATTTTTTCATTGCTAAGATTTTTGGGGTGGCTCTTAGATAATGTTTCAGGCTCAGGACTACTTTTTATAGAACCTCAATTTATTTCACGGAACGATAAACGTCTAGTAGAAGCCTTTTGGTTTATTAATAGTATTACATTATGCTTTAGACAAGTGAACGAACCATCTCAGATGATGGCCAAATTGTATAGGTTTATTCCTCGGTTTTTCATTGTAACAGTGTAATCGGCAAACATCCGAATAATGATCCGACTTCTATCAAAAGTGCAGATAAAATGCTTAAATAGGATTAAGACTTTGATTCAAATACTGCCAGACTCACGCCACTCTCTTATATAGAGATTCAGGCCCTCAAAAATGGAGCCACTTTATTTGCGGATTTTTTGCCGGTTCCACTCTTTGCATCAATTTACGAAATGAGGAGTGTCTGCTTTGATTGTTTACATATTTTTACATATTTTTGATGAGCTCTAAAATTTTTATAGATGACAACTCTCTGACGACTCTTGTATTGGCAAGTGTAATAGCGTTATAGTCTGTTATAAGAAAAGCTACGTTGAGAGCCAAGTTAAAAGCGTTAGCAGTTGTCCAAAGTTGATGAGTCAATCACAAGATGGTATATAACAATGTTCTGGCTAGGTATAGAAACTATGCAGACCGTAATAACTACTTCTACCTAAAGAAGAGGTCAGTTCAAGGCTTTTTTCAGTACGTTGAATTCAGCTTACTTGCCGTGTTTATGTTCAAAAGCGCGACAGATGGCGCCAGAACACTGCCTGAGACTGGCAAAAGCCTGAATGCTAAAAGGAACCTGCCAGTATGGTACCGGAGAAAATATTATGTAAACTGCCTTAAAAGGTTTGCCATCACTGAAGTAAATTGCGGATGGACCTAAGAAATTCAACTAGCACCATAAAACCTTTCTGGCGTTTAAAAGGATCCTAAGGTCAAGTCTCTGAGAGATTTTCAGTTGTGGGTACCGCTCACTTTCAGTCAGGGGACATTTGATGAGAATATGTCGCGATGCTTCCAGCTCGCCACATTCAATGTTTAGGCATTGAAAGTGTCTTCCAAAATCGCCATGGCCGGTTTTGAATTAGACCAGTTTGCTCAAAACGGGTCTGTCTAGCGTTTTAGTCGGCAAAGTTTGGGGATTTCTCACTGTCTTACCATACGATCCATTGCATGTGCTCCTATAGTAGCTTCCACTTGCGTTCTGCCTGAATTACTACCTCCAATTTTTTCACTCGGCTTTCTTCACTTTCAGTTCAAACACTTTTCAGGCTGCATCTCTTTTCATTTTTTGTCCCTCTGCCATGCTGAACCATCTTCCTGGTAGCTCTCTCTCTTTATCCCCGGAGTCTTTGATGTAGTAGAAAACAGCAGTCCAAGCTTTCTCTTTTGTGAAGGCAGAGTGCGCATTTGGTGAATCGAGTTGTTCAGGTTTCTCGTTCTGTTGTTTCGGAAGGTATGATGCTGTGCTAGGTAAGCTTAATGACGCTACCTAAAGCTAATGAAATTACTCTGTTATAATCCGAAATCACTCATATAAGCACCATCATAGCCGATATTTTATGGATACAAATAAAATGGTCTCTTAAACCCTTAGATATAGTTCTTATAAATCTGCGGAATATCTAGAAAGTAAGGAACGGTATTAATATTTTTAAGAGGGAACATGTTGTAATTTTTTATTGCTCACAGAGGAGATAACTTCAGGAGAGAGAGTTGAAGTCTTCTAGACATAACAGTAGTATAGTTGATAAAATTCGTGAAATGAATTCTGTTGATTTACAAAAACTATCCCAAGAGGGCCTTCTACCCTCTATTTATATCCAAAAAGTATTGGCTATCAGAACATTCCAAAATCTTTAGAATATTCCTTACCCGAAGCCTTATAAAATATTGCTAGCGCTCTTAATTCAGAACTGGTCAACGGAACATCATTTGGAATAGTACGCACGTTTTAAGCAAGAAAAAACTGGTAGCCATCCTTGAAAATGATTATAAAACGGACGACGAAGCTGTTTTCCTGGTGAGCAATAAATTTCAGGTGGACTTTGATCTAAGTATGATTGCTGTCATAAATTAGAAGGTTGCAAGGAAACCCCTTGAATATGAGATATGTCATCCAGATGGGCCTAGTTATTTCAATGGCACCCATTTTTTCGTGAGAAGTCAAGGAAAAGAGCATTTCAATTCACAACGTCATCAATTATTTTTTTTCACGGTGACCAGTGAATCATGAACAAAAAGGCCACCTAACCATCGGTGAAAAAAAAAAAAGGTAGATCAATTTAATTGACACTTATATGGAAACCAACGAGCTTGATAAAATGGTACTCTAAGAACTCTGACAGAAAAATACACATTCCGCAGGTAGGCTGTTGTTTTTATCGAGACAGCCTCCAAATAAATTGAAACTCACTCCTCACAGAGGAGATAACTTTGAGTGAGGGGTGATGTTTAGGATATAATATGGTAGTTAAAAAATATACAATAAATTTTATTGTTGTATCATGAGAACTATCTCAAAAAGATAAAAGACTCTTTATTTATGTCCGAAGGCTATCGGCTTATTAACGTCAAATCACATTATTAATTTCAAGTGATTGCTAACGCTCTTAATTCGATACTGTTAATAAAGCTTTAACCGCAGTGATCTTGAAAGTTAAATATACCATTTACGAGCCTCTTCTTTGGGTTATCTTTGCCTTCCGACGGTTTCGATGGTTATTGGATCTTAAAAGATATTCGTTAAAACTGATTGGTCCCAGAGGAGATGATTTCGGAATAGATTTGAAATCTGCCAGACATGGTAAGGAGGATCAGTACGAAGTAGTTAATTTAATTGTTAAGATATTTTGTTCGTGATTGTTGATCTGTAAAAACTATTTCAAGAAAGTTGAAGACTCTTTATTCAAATTTAGCTGATATCGGCTCAGTAAGAGCATTATTCAGTTGCTCCAAGCTCTAATAGATGTAACTTGTAAATGTCAAACAAATCGTAGACTTTGAAATTTTGTTAACGCCCTCAACTCCGTACAGCATCACAGCCTCATTTACAATGGAAATGTTGAAGTCGGATCTCCGCAGAGATTACTATCTGTAGGCTAAGGTGTAGACGATTAGTGGTTCCACATTAAAGAACAGAATATATTAATAAAGTTGTTTGAGGCTTCACAAACACGAGGAGTCAGCTATATACATATCAACTTCTTAATTACATGTCCTATTATAAGAATATGTAAAGTTCGAAATCGGGACATTGTCCCACTAGACTTATTGAAAACTAGACGGGGCTAACAATTTTGCTTCTGCTAACAATATTCACAACAAATTGTATTGTCAATGTCGCTTGGGTGTTAACACTGCAAGAAATGAGTTATATATGTTTGTATTCACTTTTTGTCTACAATTTCTAAAAGAGTAACATGTAGACAACCCAATTAAAATATTGATCTGCACACTTGTGAGAGATCAAACAGTGCTGTCAAGTTTTTTTAGATATATTAGCACGCGCCTTAGAATGGGCAGGCAGAACTGAATATTTATACATCTTAATACAGCTGATTTTCTAATTGTTGCAAGACAAGCAACCTTAGGCCCTCTCTGATTTTTAGATATATTTATAATAGCTGCATGACTGGCAAGAGTGGCCTAATCTTCAACAAACTAGAAAGTGGCCAGCAGTAAAAGAATGCGATGCTAGCTAAATAATCTATTGAACAAGCTTTGCCGAAACGACATGTGAGCAATCCAAGAAGGGGGGAAAATGTTTTCGGGCCCATGAAACGGAACAAGCGATAGAAACTCAGAACCTCAATGAAGGCCATAGCTTTTGGTCAAATTATTGAGCTCAACCTCAGCAGCATGAGATAACCTCTTCCAGCGGTACTAAAAAAAAAGTCTTTTAATGCTCCTTCATCATGCTTGCTGCTGCTCTAGACTTCCATTTGGTAGTGGTGAAAGACTTTTTTTTCGTTGTATAGACTACTTTACTAATGGCTTAAACGCATTGTGAAGGCTGTTTGAACAATACGGTTTATGTAGTCAGCCATGTAATCAGTCTCAATATGAACGAACATACAAACAAGGCAAAAATATATCTATATTTGCAAAAAAATAGCCAATGCTATCAAATATGGCCCGTTTATGACACTTTGTATTCAACAGCGAAGAAACCATATATTAAGTTCAGAAAATCTTTATGCGCTGCTATATGGCTAATAACTCTCTGAATTATCCAAAGCCCTTCTGCAGTGAAGTTGATATTGTCATCCAAAAGAAGCCTAGCAGCACTGCCTGGTTGGTAACATACATGGCTAAATTTTGTTGTAATACATTGCTCGCAAAACTTAAGGCTTGAAGATCAAGCTAAAACGATCATGCTTAACCAATCAAATAATAGAACTGATAGAAAATATTCTCTCGAATACAAGGGCTGTTTTAAGACCGCAAAGCCCTATATTCATAATAGGTGAAGCAACAAATAATGACACCACAATACCACTAGTATGTGATACGAATAAGATTGTGTATGACTATTGCATTATTTGCAGATAGTTACCAGTTAATTAATTTATTTAACGTGCACATTTCTAGAGTAATCTATTCAAGTTCATGATTCATTTTATTATCAATGATTTGAGGGTTTAACTTGTTTTGTATCTATTTGAACAGAGAACTTTTTATCTTCTCTCTTAGATCAATTGTATTGCAAAAATGTTCTTATGAATTATCATACAACTCCTCGTGTCTTATTTTTTAGGCACTTTTTTCAAGCCTTTATTTGTAACTGTTGACTAGAAATTGAATCTCAACTTTAGTTTGTGAGAACTCGTTACTGTTGAAACTCATTTCTCACAGATATCTAACTTCGGAACAGAGTTGAAGCAGATGTAAAAAGAAAGTTGCTATAATAGATAAAGTATATTGTTGATTTCTTAGAATTCTTTCAAGGAAGTAACCCTCCAATTATATCCAAAAGATATCGGCTTAGACAAGACTTCAAATGACTTGATTTTATAAGATTTCTAGCTCATTAAACCCCGCACTGGTCAAAAAAAACTTCATTTACGACATTTGTGACTCATTTTTTAGAGAAAACGTAACTTTATAGAAGTTGGCTCCAGACAATTGTTCATTGGAAGTCATATTAAGGATTGATAGAGATGGTTTTGTATGAATACAAAAGCTAAGGCAAGAAAATAAAGAGCTCCTGTTTACGCGTAAACAGCTGAGAAAAAACTTGAGTAACAACGAAAGTTACCATTTCACTGTTTTTGTTGAAAAGTTCATATGTAAATGTACAGCTCCTTTTTTAAAAATTATTTTTCTTGAAATATTATTACATGTTTTGCTGTGTTTTATAGTTTGGAATTACTTTTCAAGTTATCTCTTTTGTGAGCTATGATTGTAGGCAAGTCGCGCTCGCGTTACTGCGGAGGTTTGTTTAGGCTAAGTTTGGGAGACATTTCTGGCCATGGATGTTCAAATTTGAAAACCTGACACATGGCAGATACGTGGGTGTGTAAAAACCTCACACGTAGTTGTTATGAATAAAGTTCTGTTGACTAGTGCAGGGTTTCAATTCGTTAGCGAGAGAGGCTGCAATCTCTGTGAGCAATAAACTTCAACAATGGTAGAGAGAATAAGTGACTTGATTGTATATTTATTGCTAGTCAGAGATAACACTGTGATTTGATGAAGTTTTGTTGACCGGTGCTGAGTTAAGAGCGATAGCAGTATTCTATAATTTCTTAATAGCCCATATCCTTCGAATATCCCTTAATCAACATAATATCTTATTAATTATATGAATCATACTACTGTTATGTCTAGAAGGCTTCAACTCTCTCCCGAAGTTATCTCCTCTGTGAGCAATAAATTTCAACATGTCGACATAATTGATAAAATACTTCGTTAAAAAACTAACTATTTCTGGAGAGGAGAAGGCACTGGGTCCTGGTTGAAAAAGAATTCCACATCGCTCAAGACAATTTTGTATCTGTGAATAGGCTAGATCTCTCTTACAAATGCATCTCACTTGTGTGCCATGAATTTCAACACAAGGATCCTATACATTTTAGAGCAGTTTTATCTGTTGCTTTAATTACCAGAGATACATGTGCAAGCGAACAACACAACTCGATTTGTAGTTGAGGTGCTGTTAACCGAGGCAGACTTGACAGTAAGTCTGGTATTTTTGAGTCAGTTTGGTATGACAAAAATCCCAGTATATAAATCAAGACACCAAGCCATTCACTTACGCAATTTATACCAGATTTGAAATGAGTAGAGGTTTGCTAACTAGTACTAAATTGAAGATATGAGCAGTTACGCCATCCTTTTTCATATTCCTTGGATTTTAGATAGATATCTCGTTAGAGCTCTATGTTATAAATTTGCAGTTAAGTATCATATTTCTTAAGTCTATGTAACCGATTTATAGGCCATATTTCATCGATATCTATAATACTAATAAAGGTCATTCAGCGTTCTGAATTGTAACTAGCCAGAAGTCTCTGCATTAGGTAAATAGCTGTTATAACCAAGCTTTAAACTAGGAAGTATTGTTTACAATTTGAACTCTTCTCTAAGAACCTGGCCAAATAAGCTCAATCCATGCGATAATTTCTCTTCAGTCACAGACGCGAAAGTTCCTCTGAAATAAAGACTAGTCGAGTTATCAGGCTGGCCAGCATTTCTGATCAAGAACCAATGGCCAGGAATCATGAGGACTCCACTTGCAATTCCGTGCTCATATATGGCCAACTCTAGAGCGTCCGTGTTGCCCGAATACTTGGAAAAATCAGGATGTTTGGCACCATCTACTTTAATCCAGAAGAACATTCCAGCACTAGGTGCAATCCAGTCCGCAATCTCCTTGGGCACGAACTTTTCAATAGCATCAAGAGCAGCATCACGCTTTTCAGTATATGATCTTCTCAAGCCGATAAGCCAATCAATGTAACCATCTTGACCCCATCGCTGGAGCAATCCATTGACAATGGATTGAGAAAAGCCACTTGCAACTTGAACCGTGACTTCATGCTGTCTCAGGAATCGTTCAGAGAATAAACTGTTTGCCACAATCCAACCCAATCTAGAACCAGGAGCAAGAACTTTGGAAAAAGAGTCAAGTCTAACAACTCTTCCTTCGGTATCAAGAGAAAGATAAGACTTCACGAGAGACTTCAAAAAGGTATCATGGGGAATGGGTCCAGATTTTCTCGCTGTCTTATCGGTAGTGTAAGGCTCCATTTGCAAAAAATAATAGGGCTCATCCTCAACAATGATGAAGTCGTATTTCTGAGCAAGCTTGTAAACAGCACGGCGCCTTTCGGTTGACAAAGTGCCACCAGTGGGGTTTTGGCCCGTAGGAATGGTATACAATAATTTGGGACGAGGGCCATTCCAGCTTGCTAGCTGCTTTTCCAACGCCTCAGGGACAATTCCCTCAAGATCAACCTCTACAGGAACGACGTTCAGACCATTTGATCTAGCACACTCTGAAGCAGAAGAAAAGGTAAATTGCTCAGCCAGAATAGTGTCTCCGCGGTTGGTAAATGTTCGAATAGTAGAGTCCCAGCCATGAGTGTTACCAGCAGTGAGGAGAAGATCCCAGTCCTTGTACTGAGGAGAGTGGACAGTAAGAGTGTGCTCTTTGATGAAATCAACAAGTTCGGGAGCACCAGCAGAGGTTCCGTACTGTAGAGACACAGAAAGAGGAATATCTGCATAGTCGCCTGCCTTGGCTTTAGCAATATTGATTTTTAGAAGCTCTTCGTCGTTCTCTGGGATGACGTTGATTCCTCTTGGAAAGGGGGATTTCAAAGAGTCTACTTCGATTGAATTGAAGGGAAAAAGCTCCGGTAGAGGAAGACCTCCGCCCAAAGAAATGATGTTAGGATCGTGGAAATGTTTGAAAGCAACTTTAAGCTGTGAGGGCTGGCGCGACAAGGCCTCCTCCGAGAGGAAATGCGAAAGGTCTTTAGCCAAAGGTAAATCAGTCATCTGTTATGAGTACGTTGATGATACTATGGAATAATATGGACGAATTGTACGCTAAGGATTGCAGAAGGAAGAAAGTGTGAAGTGTGAAGTGAGAAGTGAGAAGTGAAAAAGTGAAAAGTGAAAAGTGACAAATATCAACTGCGACAGAAGGTTAGTTTCTGTCGATGTCTAATGGTGGTAACTATCGCGACTAATAGTATTCACGAGGCGTTTTACATAAGAAACATCTTCATATATTAGAAAAATAAAATAAAAAATAAAAAAAAGCGGTGACTGATTGTAACTGAAGTAGAGTTTGACTTTTGTTTTTATTTTGTTTTTTCATTTTCCATAACGTTTCTTTGTTACCCTCTCTTCAAAAGTCTGTTTAACTCTAGCCAATCATCATGATTCTGGCTTGAGGCTGTGTAAAATATGTTTAGGACTTGAACGTGAAGACTTATGACTTATACTCTAAAACTTAAACTCACCAGGCTCAACTACTATATAGAGAATTAATAAGTAATTACATGACAGCGTTGAGCCCCACGATCATTGGCCAATTTCGTAGGCCATGGCTCGGACTTTTCTCTGCCGGCTCTCGTTTAAGCTTCGCAAGTAGGAAAATTTAATGGCAGTAAATGCTACAAACACCCATTACCAATGCCGCTCATCAGAACGATTTGAAGGGACCTGTCCGACCGGCCGTGGTAGACCAGAAATATGTTCTCTTTGATCGTTTCGTATACATTATAAATTGGGGCTGTTTTGTGTTTTTAATCTTTAGCCGTTTTCAGGTAATATATGGCTGCCCTCGAATCTTGAATGCTGCAAAAACAAAAAGCCGGCAGAACACATCTAGGTTTATGGGATTAGGCGGAAACTCACGGAGTGTATGACATTTTAGATTTAAGCTCAGACTTATCAAGACGACTTCATGATTGAGGTACTGTCTATAACAGCCAATTCTGAGATGTTTGTATTTATATCTATGGAAAAGAAGAAACCCGTGGAACCCGTGGAACCTATGGAATTACTTCAATGCTTGAACCATGGTTAGTCATACCTGATATCAATTTGATCTCGTTTTATGTTCTTTTGGTAATACAAATCTTGGGCAAGGGCATGCTACTGCAACCATGTTCGGCCTCCATACAAATTGCGACGATGTGCAAAATAAAAAAGGAAAAATATTAAAATATAAAAGTCGTTACATCTCTCTTGTTTTCTCTCACTCGCTTCTTGAATTGAAACCTCTTCTTCTTCCTCTCTTTCCTTTTCTTTCATCAATCAATCTCTACCAGTTACACCCCTGAACCGACTCAATCGTATATACACACGCTACAATGGCTTTCAGCGAAATCGATACGAAAGCTATTAACACCATCCGTGTTCTAGCTGTAAGTTCCCCTCCCCCGCTAATCACGTCTTGTCTCTCTCAGCCAGATCTTTATTCTTTTTGATTTGTTCGTCGTATTGGAATGCTTTATTCTCAACTGGATCATCTCTTTTGTGAGCAGCTGAAGAACATTCCTGTGGTGTCAGTGAAATGGATCTGGCATCTACCGCGCTTTGTTGGGTCTAGATGCTTCTTTCGTAATGACGGAATCTCCCATCACTTTTTTACCTCTGCGTTTTCGTGTTTTTGCCCCACCTTTTCCTACTCGGGACGGATTAATCCGCTATGCCAAAATCTTAAACTTCTAGTGTTTCTAACTCATTCATGTAGGTTGATGGTGTTGCCCGCGCCAACAGTGGTCACCCCGGTGGTAGGTATACCTGAACGTAACCACGCACTGATCTAACATGAATTGAAATGTAGCTCCTATGGGTCTTGCTCCCGTAGCCCACGTGCTATTCAACAACTTTCTCAGATTCAACCCCAAGAACCCGGAATGGCTGAACAGAGATAGATTTGTTTTGTCAAACGGTCATGGCTGCATGCTGCAGTATGTCATTCTGCATCTGTATGGATACCCATTTACTATGGATGACCTCAAAAACTTCAGACAGTTGGGCTCTAAGACCCCTGGTCACCCAGAAGCTGAATCCCCCGGTATTGAAGTTACTACAGGTCCTCTAGGACAGGGTATTTCTAATGCTGTCGGCATCGCTATTGCTCAAAAGCACTTGGCGGCTCGTTTCAACAAGCCCGACTTTCCCCTTATTGACGGTTTCACCTATGCCATTGCCGGCGATGGTTGTCTCATGGAGGGTGTAGCCTCTGAAGCTGCTTCTCTTGCTGGCCACTTAGAACTTGGCAACCTGATCGTCTTCTACGATGATAACCACATCACCATTGATGGTGATATCAAAGTTGCGTTCACTGAAGACGTTAACAAGAGGTTTGAGGCCTATGGTTGGGAAACTATCACAGTTGCTGATGGTAACTCTGACTTGCAGGCCATTGCCGATGCCGTCAAGCAGGCTAAAAAATCTGTAAACAAGCCTACTCTCATCAAGGTCTCTACAATCATTGGCTTTGGATCCAAAGCCCAAGGCACTCATGGGGTCCATGGCTCTCCATTGAAAAAGGACGATATCATTGCTTTGAAGGAGAGATGGGGATTTGACCCCACCAAGTCGTTTGAGACCCCCACAGAAATTTACGAGTACTACGATAAGACTGTCAAGAAGAACCAGGCTATTGAGGCTGAGTGGAACGAACTGTACGCGCAATACCAGATCAAGTACCCTGAACTTGGTGCTGAACTTCAGCGGAGAATCAACAAGGAGCTCCCTGCTGGTTGGGAAAAACTGTTGCCTGTTTACACTCCCAAGGATAAGGCGATTGCTTCTCGTAAACTTTCTGAGATTGTCTTGACAAGTATTTTTGATGGCCTACCTGAACTGATCGGAGGTTCCGCCGATCTTACTGGCTCTAATTTGACAAGAACTGATGACACTGTTGACTTCCAACCTCCTTCCAGCAACATTGGTGATTACTCTGGTCGCTACATTCGTTACGGAGTAAGAGAGCATGGTATGGGTGCCATCATGAACGGATTGGCTTCTTTTGGAGGAATCATCCCTTACTCTGGAACTTTCCTTAACTTCGTTTCTTATGCTGCCGGTGCTGTTAGACTTTCCGCGCTATCTCAACATCAAGTTATTTGGGTTGGCACACACGATTCCATTGGTCTTGGTGAGGACGGTCCCACTCATCAGCCTATTGAAACTCTTGCTCACTTCCGTTCTATTCCTAATTTGCAAGTGTGGAGACCTGCTGATGGAAATGAGACTTCTGCTGCTTACTACCAATCTATTATCTCCAAGCACACTCCTTCCATTATTGCCCTTACTCGTCAGAACCTTCCCCAACTTGAGGGATCCACTATTGAGAAAGCCTCCAAGGGTGGTTACACTCTTGTGGAAGTTGCAAAGCCTGACGTTATTTTTGTTGCTACCGGCTCCGAGGTTTCAATTTCTGTCGATACTGTTGAGGTTCTGAAAGCTAAGGGTATCAATGCTGGTGTGATTTCGCTGCCTGACTGGTTTACTTTCAACAAGCAGTCTGAGGAATACAGACTTTCTGTCTTTCCCGATAATGTACCTATTATCTCTGTTGAGGTCATGACCACTACCGGATGGGACAAATATTCTCATGAGCAGATTGGCATCAACACGTTCGGTGCTTCTGGCCCTTACCTTGACGTCTACAAGCACTTTGGATTCACTCCTGAAGCCATTGCTGAAAAGGCCGAAAAGGTGATTGCCTTTTACAAAGGCTCTGCTATCAAGTCCCCTCTCAAGAAGGCATTGTAATTTATTTGACGTAAGATCCTGTAATGTTAGTCACAATTTATATAGTTTGTAGTACTGAATGTATTCTGCTAAGTAAACTAAATATGTGTTATATGCCTCGTAGGCCACTTGCTTCATGATGACTAACATTTGCCTGGAAATTCAAAAAAAGCAGGGAGTATGTATAGCTTTTTCTCTAGCACTAATATCCCCATGGAAGCATAGCCTGGCATGGCACATCTTTTATTCAAAAGATTATCCAAAGGTAGCCACGAAATCCTAGGCAGCACTAACAATGTTTCTTTCGTTTCGATAGACAAAGTTCATTTCGCACTTCACCATCGATCGCTCTTCTTTTCCACGTCTACCAAGTCTCAATACTGCCATTCTTTCAATGCAGACATAGAAGATCTTATAACTGAAGGGAAGGCCTCAATCTTGTTTCCAAAAGGCAACAAAGTATTCTACAACCCAGTTCAACAATTCAACAGAGATATCAGCATTCTTGGAATTCGTGCATGGAGTGAGATTTATGAACGTGAAGAATTTGCGAAAAAACAAGTACAACAAAGGGTTGCGGGCAGGGAGGATTCCTGTAGCAAAAACGAAACTCAGACTGATCCAAGCTCAGATGGGGCATCAGCGGAGCTGGCCAGTTCTGTGGATTCCTACAAGTTGAGGGCGTTAACTAATGGCGAGCCTTACATTGAAATAATTGAAGCGCTTTCGGCGACAGGGCTGAGATCTATCAGATATGCACTAGAGATACCTAGAGTCAAAACTGTAATTGCTAATGACTTTTCGGCCGCTGCTGTTGAGTCTCTCAAGCGCAATGCGACATTTTCAACAGCGACTCCAACAGTCATCCCACATGAAGGAGATGCCAACATGCTGATGTATCAACACAAGTCGAAGAATGTGCATATTATAGACCTTGATCCCTATGGGTCAGCATCGCCTTTCACGGATGCTGCGGTTCAAGCAGTTAAGGATGGGGGACTTTTGCTAGTCACATGTACTGACCTTGGAGTTCTAGCTGGAAATCGATATCCAGAGAAATGTTTTTCCCAGTACGGGGGCACCACGCTACATTCAGATGCATGCCACGAGTCGGCGCTTCGTTTAGTCTTAAATATGGTTGCATCGTCTGCTGCCAGATATGGTAGATCAATTGAGCCAGTATTAAGTCTCTCTATCGACTTTTATGTGAGACTCTTCATTCGAATTAAATCATCACCAATAGAGGTCAAACAAAATGCAGCAAACACCATGCTTGTTTATTATTGCAACGGCTGTGGGTCTTCAATCAACCAGCCATTAGGAAAAGTACAGAGAGTTAACGATATCCAGAAGTTTGGCTATGCTCGGGGTCCAGTGGCGCCTGATAAATGCCCACATTGCCACACATATCATCAAATTACAGGTCCTATGTGGGGAGGACCGATTCATAATGTTAAGTTCATTGAAACTATGCTAGACATGAGCGAAACTCTCGACCCAAGCATTTACCAGACGATCCCAAGAATGAAAGGAATGCTCACCACAGCAAAAAATGAACTTGAAAATGCCCCATTTTACTTCTCGGTTCAAAACTTTGCCTCAGTTGTGCGAGCCTCTTCACCCCCACATCGAAAAGTTGTTTCTGCTTTGTGTAATGCTGGCTACGAAGCTTCTTCCACTCACGCCCAGGCTGGTGCTATCAAAACTAACGCTCCTTATAGAGTTATTTGGGACATTCTAAGACAATGGATAACCACGGAAAACGGTGGAAAAATCTCGAAAAAATTAAAGCCCGGCTCCCCAGGTACAGTAATTGTTCGAAGTCTCGAGACAAGGTGAGATAATACGATTATGGTTGATTCTAGGTCATATTTACTAACATCTAGGCTTAGCATTCCCATATGTTTTGACGATCACCCACGGGCTATAGAGCTGGAGAAATTGAAGACACTAGGCGTTGTTCGATATCAACAAAATCCGACTAAGAACTGGGGTCCCAAAGCAAAGGCTCCTGGTGGCTAGAATTATGGTGCGCTACAATGTGCTCTGAAGCTCTTTGTTATAGCACCGACACGTAGTCATACATTTATCAAATTACTTTAGCCTTTTGATGTAACGATTAATTCTTTCCATAGTGCTGCTCAGGCATATGGGCTTTGAAAAGCTCGACTGCTGTAAATAGAAGAGCTGATAGAAACCCAAGCTCTATTGAACGAAAATAAACCTTATTATGAAATTTGAATTTGAGCTTGTCTAGCTTATGTAATTTAAGTAGCCAGCGCCTATTAGGAGTTGAAATAAATGTCGTGGCTGAAAAGCTTTGAATGGGTTGTGCAAAGATTCATAAATCATGAGTGAAGCAGGCAGCCCCCCTCTGAACGTTGCGTTTTGTTGCCTAGGAAATATGTGAGTCTTAAGAGTGCTAGCATGGTTGCAAACTCAAGCTAATTATACAGCTGTCGTTCTCCTATGGCAGAGTAAGTTCTACTACAATGATGTTACAATTGTGTGCAGCCTTTTGACAGCCTAAAGAGCGTTGCTCAAGCATACGGTTAAACGCCTTGGAGTGGAAGACAAGTTTGGCGTCATTGACTCTTTTGGGACCGCTGGCTATCATATTGGTTCAAGGCCTGACAGCAGATCTACTGAAGTCTGCACAAGTCGTGGAGTGAAAGTGTCCCATAGGGCTCAGCAAATTGTAAGGGTAATTCCTGGCCTGATTAACTGCAACACATTGACAACGTTTTAGAACAAGAGTGATTTTGAAAAGTTCGATTACATCCTCGCAATGGTAAGATTTCAGCGCCATCCTCAGCTCAAGGACTAAGTAAGCGGTTAAGGATAGGGCCAATGTCAAAAACCTTGAGTCTATTAAGCCAAAAAGCTCCAAAGCCAAAGGTAAGCGTCTTTAAATATCCAGTCGTACACGCTATCTTAATATTGACATGCCCCTTTAGTAATGTTGTTTGGCGAATTTAGAGAAGACAAAAGTTTCAACCGAGTAGTTGAAGACCCTTACTACGGGGGTGATGATGGATTCGTCCTTAACTTCAACCAACTAACTCACTTTTCTGAGGTATTCATACGTACAGTTACCTGAGCATTTAGTTTCAACTGTGCCCTGGAGTGTACTGGTACACAAAATCCATCGTCCGTTGTGTATTTTAAATGAAGTATCAGTGAATCAACGAAACGCTAAGAAATGTTACTTTTCTTCTCTATCTTCCGGCTTGCTTCAATTCTGCACATCTTCTCAAGTGAGTGGAAAACGTAGATTTCTCTTTATATCTCTAGCGTCATTATCAAAAGTTCGATTGTGACCTGCTCATAACCTAACGAGAATCACATATATGGCCAAATTATAAATCCACACAGCTTAAGTATCATCTCACTTGCTTAAATTAGGTGTGAATATCCAATAATTTTGAGATATAAAGAAGTGGCAAATGTTTTCATTTATGGGCTACTGTATATAGCAAACTAAACCAAGCTGGCTCCTCAATCATGGATGGAGATTAGGCAGCTGGAATTGCCCTTTCTATTCGTTAGCTTTTCGATACATCTCTTATCTCGAATCTTTTGTAGAGGATCATATAATAGAGCATTGAATCAAGAGCTATCAAATAAATACAGGTGATGTTCACAGTTTGGTGATAATGCCGAAACTATCCAACATAGTGTAGCAATTCCACAAACACAACACCAATGAGAAGGACTTTGTTTTGTTGCAAGATCCAAGATCACGTAAAGAATTAGCTGACTCGTAATTTATCCTGGAAAAAAAACGGTAAGAGCCGTTCTTTTGATAGTTTTATGTCCAGTTCATAACTTCAGGAAAATACTAATAAAGAGGGGGTTTGAATTGTTACGGGCTATCCAAATAAAGGGAAGAGTATGAGACAATGTAATGTAATTAAGTGAGTTACAATCAATGAAGGACCTCCGCAATCTGGCTAAATACGCCTTTTTGACATTCTTCTAGTGCTCTCATTTTATAGACAATCATTTCATCGTCTCACAGCGCTACTAAACTGATGTAGCCAAGGGCAAGTCGTGTGCTATTTTATATTCTAGCCAGCTCTGCCTGTCCTTACTGTGTTCTCAGAAAAAAGCAGCCATAACTCAATTTAATAACGCCTGCTCAATCTCAAAATTCAGTCCTTACTACTACTCAATTATCCGATATTTATTAGTCCTAAGACTTTCAATTTATCTTGAATGAGCCAGGTTGGCTGGACTTTGCTCAGGCAGTTTAGACAACAATATCACTCAAGTGTTGTTGATATGCTAATTGATCTTGAAATATTGCTGGATTGTGAGTATTTGTTTCCGTTTTTTTCTGGATCGGGTCGGTATAGATATCAGTACATATTTGTGTTTACAGCTGGACGGGGCATTGTGGTAAAAAAAAAGATTCAAGCTTTGGTTTCATCTCTAAAGAATATTAAAACGTGCTGTCACTCTTCGCGGCCGATGCGTTGGATTGTCAAACCAACAAAACCCACTTTAGAGCATTGTTCGAGAAGCTAAGTTTTGCGGGATCAATCGCTTGAAACCAGTTGTTACTAGAGAAATAACATGAGACCATAAACAGACCGCGGCTCCTCTAAAAAAAACGAAAGGGGTTATATCAGTCTGGAAACAATCATCTATTAAAGCGCAAATTTTCAAAAGCTGCTGGCCACTTCCCTCCAATGAAATATTATCTTCTAGCCCAGCCCATTTTCCATAACTTAGATCAGCTTTGCTTTTTCTCATTTAGAAGGAACTGGAAATTTTTAAAAACTGGCACTAGTATCTATTCAACATCTAACTGATCTGTGTTAACTAGAAGCCAATCTCAATAACCTGAATATTGATAAATCGAGATCTCGCGGCTGTGCATAAAATGATGAATAAATGTGCTTTGTTTGTTGACGTTGGTCTATGAACAATTTGTCAGACCGAACGTGCTAAGGCAACTCAACAATTTCCGGTGCTTGGATACAATCATTCGCATAAGCATAGGCATGTACAACTCATTGAACTTGAATACACTTGAATACACTTGAATACCATTTGCAAAATTAGTGGATAATTGAATTTGGCATAAACCGCCGCGAGAAATCAAGATGCAGAAGGTCCTGTTATGAAGATGAAAAGCCCAACTAAGCTTGCTAATATTGAGTAGCACACTTCGAATTTGTTAGCGTCCTTTTATTGCAAAAGAGTCAAAAAATTTTACTTTACATAGTCTGGAAAAAAGATTGTCACTCTATAAGTTACAACGCTAAGGGAAATCTGGTTGGTTCTATGTGTTAAAAGGAAAGGCCTTACGCGAACCACCCTATCCTGGCAGCCAAGTAGTTGGTCATCAATGTAAAGTGGAGGTGGGCATACGAAACATGGCTTCTGCCATTTTATTCTGTTATCGAACTAGTTCTTAGACTAAGAGACAAGAGAGAAGCCTGAAAGTATACCACGATTTTGAACAACCGAAACAGCACACAGACAGTTATTTATAAAAATGTGCCATCTTATAAAAGCTGCTGGCTCCTTTTCCTCCAATCAGATTATAGGATCTAGACTAATATCAACTTCCACAAGTGAAACAAAATCATGTCTCTTCCTATTCCAAGGGATCACCAAAGCTTAGTACCGACGCTCTTTGAATGATCTTTTAGTTTCACCTATATGGGAGATTTACCTATGAGTATTTATATACAATCCAGTATGCTCGCCCCACTCAAGCGAAACTTTACAACCTACTATTAACAGAAGTTGCATCAGAAATGTTCCTTCCAAACTTACACAATTCGTGACTGGCTTCATCGGTTCAATTAGTCTAGATCCTTTAGCATTACTGAATATGATTCTTCTTCGGGAATTAGCCAAGAATCCAGCATGAAAGAGTTTCATATACTTAACTCTCGCGGCTAGGACGCTACTATCAAGGGTTATATGATGATAGCTCAAGCGTGAACGAGATAATGTTTGAACAATAGTGCAAAAGCAATCAGAATTATCTGATGCCATGTAATCAGGACAGAGTTTCTAACTAAGCGTTGCCACCCTTGCTATGATTTGATCAATATATTTTGGAGCTTGACCTGACAATCTAGCTTACTGAGAAATAATGGGTTTGTCCTTGATTTAACGGACAAATTCTAGAAGGATCACTTTATAAACGGTATTTGGAGATAGGTGATTTTGATTATGTACCAGAAATAATAAGGCTCTTATATACTATATACTTATGCGCTGGAGTTACCTCTGCCACCAACATTTGAAAGGCGACTCAATATCTCACTAGAGACATTGATTTCTGGAAGCTTGCATGTGCCCTTAGAAATAGGTGGCTCCAAGAAGCCAATCGCGATAAGATAGGCCAGGTAAACGCCCATCTGGGTATTGTCAATGCCTTTTCCGCCTGAGAGATCAACGCCAGTCCATAGCTCGTCCTTCTTAAGAGAAATACGGGCATTTGTATCGTCAAGTTCAGGAGCCTTGGTGCTTTGAGGCAAATCATCAAGAACAAAATGCAGCAAGGGATAAAGTGCATTGTCATTGGCATCAGCAATAACAAATTTTTCAAGGGCAATTCGCCAAGGCACATAATCTGTCTGAGAGATTTTATAACCATACTCTACCAGAGAGCCTAGAAACTGGTTGAATCTAATTCTGGGCTGGGAAGTGACGTGGGCAACTGCAACTTCATTTGAAGAAGGAGGATGAAATGCAGTTGCCACCACTACACGAGCAACATGATCTACAGGGACCATATTAACCGTGTTGTAAATGTCAGGTATGGATCCGAGCTGAACGCATCCTTTGATCATGCGAATCAAAAAGTCGTCCGTATTGACCGAGCCAGTGGCCGAGTCACCAAAAACGTAGCCAGGTCGGACAATGCAGCCACGTAGTCCAAGATGCTTACCCGCATAACGGATGATTCTTTCAGAAACCCACTTGCTCTGGCCATAGCCGTTACCAAGACCAGTTATAGAGCCTTCAAGATCATCAGATTCTGGCACACCAAGACCGCCTTCCTCAACAATGGAGTCGGAAAGTTCAACATAGTGAGGAGTATCTACAGTAGAAGTAGAAGACACAAAGTTAAAGAATTTTGGCTTCCCTGAAGTACAAAGGTCCATAACGTTGATCGTTCCTACAACGTTGGGGCCTCTTAGCTTGGTGTAAGGGTATACCCAGTGAACCAATGCACCGTTGTGGATAACAACGTCAACCTCATTAACCAAAAAGTTCCACTCGCTGTCAGGAAGACCGAAATGTTTGTTTTCCAAGTCTCCAATTACAGGAACAATTTTGTCAGCATAATGCTCTTTCCAAACGCCATAAGCAATACCGCTATTCTTGATTCTTTCCAGTCCCTTAGCTTTGTTCGCAGCACGAACATGCGCATAAACCTTAACTCCCGTGTCAACTCGGTCTAGTAAATCTCTCAGAATAAAAGAGCCTAGGAAACCCGTGGCTCCAGTGAGAAAAACGCCAAATGCAGATCTGTTGAGAGCAATATTACGAGTGACATATTGAGGTGCCAGAGCAGTAGATATCAGGTCTCGTGCATCTTGGCCATAATCGATAGTGGCCTCAGCGGGCGTTGCAGAAGCTTCGTCGTTGTAAGCAGAATTTCCCTTCAACTTTTCAATTTCAGAAGCAAACGCTGCTATTGTAGGATGTGAAAAAATCAAACTTAAGGGAACGTCCACTAAAAGTTTTTTTCTGAGAGTAAAAATCATTCTTGTAGCAATAATCGAATGACCTCCAAGATCGAAAAAGCTGTCAGTGGGCTCAATGAGAGCGGGTCTCTGGGGTAGAACATCGAGCCAGACATCTCTGACTTCACTTTCAGTAGGTGTGAATTGAACAGCGCCGCCAGCCGCCTGTTGAGAGTGCTTGGCAACCGCAGCTAGTTGGGCAGTATCGGGGAAAGGTAGAGCAGGTTTATCAACTTTGCCATTGGGGTTCAGCGGAAGTTGTTGCAAAGGAACGATAACAGAAGGAACAGCATAACTTGGAAGCTTAGTTTTAAGGTAGTCCCTGATGTCTTTGATAAGCCGTCGATATCTGACTAGACCCTTAACTACCTTATCATCTTCATCTTCATCCAGACTCTCGTGTGCGGAAAACATCTGGGTAGCTTGGTCAAGCGCTTGAGGAACAATATAAGATATCAGGATAGGCTCTTCATCTTTATCTCTTTTTACCAATGTAATGTTTTCTCGGACATGTTTGTGCCGAGAAAGGTGAGTATCAATCTCACCTAATTCAATGCGAAAGCCCCGAATTTTGACCTGATCATCGGCTCTGCCGCTACACTCAACATTTCCGCTGGGGAGATAGCGTCCTAAATCACCAGTACGATAAAGTCTATCACGAGGACCAAACCAATATTTTCTCCATGGCTCTTGCTTGTCCGCTTTAGCATCTAAATCCCGCCAGATTTCGTTGCTTATAAACCAGTTGCTAATGAACTTTTGCGCAGTCATGTCTGGTAATTGCAAATATGCCTCAGCAAGGCCTCCAGCGCGAACATAGATCTCGCCGACTTCACCGACAGCACAGAGCTTGCTTTTGTCATTTCGGTTGATAATCAATAACTGAACGTCAAGCATACCTTGGCCAGCTGGGATGATGTCTTTCTGGGATTGCAAAAATGTGTTGTCAGCGTTGAAAGAAGGTACTGCAAAAAAAGAAACCGCTCTCTGTGTCTCCGTGGTTCCATACATATTGACAATTGTAACATTACGCGCCAAACTTTGCAGTCTAAGACAGTCGCGTTTTGTAAGGACATCGCCAACGAAAAAGGCATGATGTAATGCCGGGATCTCATGAGTAGCCTGTGCAGAGAGAAGCTGGCCCATGGCAGGAGTAAGATGAGTGACTGTGGCGCCATGAATTCCCATCCATTCAGCAAGTTTCCCAGGAGTGCCAATGTCGTCAGAAGTGGGCACTAAAAGAGAAGCACCTAGAAAAAGAGGTGTGAACATGTCTCTTTGAATAGGGTCATGAGCAATTCCACTTAGCATTGTAAACTTGTCTTTTTCCCCAAGGTTGAATGTCTTCGCCATCCATGGAAAATAATACGTCAAAGAGAAATGACGGCCTTTTACGCCCTTAGGGATGCCTTCGCTTCCACTTGTGAACGAGAGAGTTGGGTTGTTGTCAGGGCCAACAACTACACCAGTTCTTTTAGATTTGAGGCTTTGAGAAGCTTGCAAAACATCGCTGTCAGAAGCACCATTGCCATCGCCTGTAATAGTACCGTCACTTAAGAGCTCGAGAGCGGGGATATGAGCTAAAAGATCAAGCTCGTCAGCAATATATTTGCGCACTAATGGCGCCAATACTCCGGCTTTCTTGATAACAACTAAGGCCTTGGGCTTGGCTACACTCAGATAGATGTTTTGACGGGCAGGGGGGTAGGCAGGATCAATGGCAGAAAAAGTGGCGCCCGATTTTAAGACTCCCATAACAGCAACTACAAAGTCAACTCCGCGGTGAGCATAGATCATGACAACATCACCTATCTTGATACCTTGTGCAATCAAGTGGTGCGCAATTACGTTCGAAGCTTCATGGATCTGTTGATAAGTAAATACTCTCTCCTTGGAGTCTGGGTATAGAAAATTTGCTGTTTCAAGCACGCAAGTTCTATTTGGGAACTTCTCGGCATTGTCAGAGAAAATGTCATGTATGGCGCCTCTGAATTCGTTCCAGTGGAGATCTCTCGTAGGGTCAGGTAGAATGGCTCTTTCACTCTCAGATAAAAGTGAGACAGAACTAGCTAAAGAGGTAAGAGGGCTCTGGCTAACATTTTTAGCAACGGTTTGGATCTGTTGAGTGATACCAACAATGCGGCTCTTTTTAAATAAAAGAGAGTTGTAGTGGACGTCAATATGAGAAGAGTCGTAAAAGACAGAAAGGACAGTTTGACGGCCTTTAGCCGAGCCGAGTACAGCATCATCTATTACACGAGATAGGCCAAAAGATGTTCTGAACAACGAAGGAGCAGTTGTGAGCTTATCGGTAGATTGAATATAGCTCGAGAGGTCTGAAAATGTAACGGGAAGAAGACGAGCACTTGATTCATCTTCCAGAATAGCCGAGACAATCTCCACGAAAGTTGTTTTTCCATTCACTGAAGTTCGAAAAACGTAGGGTTTATTATCCTCTGTGGTGGCACCAAGAACAATGTCTTCTTCTCCAGTGAGGCGATAGACGATCAGGGCATAGATGGCAAAGACAATGTTGAAGATGGTGACCTCCTTACCCAACTTCTCAGAAATTGTAGTAGCAATGGTTTGTAGGCTATCTTTAAACTCTGGGGTAAAGCTGTAGTGGTGGCTTGCCTCAACCACTTTACCCTCGGCAGGAGCGACAAAATCAAATGGCAGGACTGGTGAAGTCAAGCTTTTGAGCTTGCTACTCCAAAATTTCAACGCTTCGGAAGACATTTTTGATGGGTGATAATAACTGTAGATAGCGTCAGTATGAGATCAATTAAAAGCATGAGTGCTGGACTTACAAAGACTCTAAATGGAGCTATAGTAGAGATACTCTACTGATTCTTGTAACGGCAGGCGATAGTTACGATGAAGCGCCGTCCGTGAAAGTGGAAAGAATCAAAAGAATTTTTAGAGAGAAAAGACTGATTTTGATTTCGATTTTAGCTTGTGTTTTTTTGATATTTGGGATTTGTTCGAAAATTGTGGTTATGACTCAAAGAAATTGAAGTGTGGTAGATCTACTAAGCGTACCAAACTGTATAGTTATAATATTTCATTTTTTCTTCAGAAGGTCACCAGCCACCACTAATCAAAGATCTCAACAAACACAAGTCCAGCAATATTGTAGTATTGCTGTATATGCTACTCGCTGCACTTCGGAATAAGTATTATCAGTTTGAGAAAAGCCGAGACTATGTGGTATCTACGTTTTTAGATATTATAGCCCGTAGTTCACTAAGGTTATTTTGAGCATGGCTTGCTTAAGGTAACCGTTGTTCTTGCCAGCATGAGCTTGCGCTCGCTCGACATTGTGGGCATAGATGAAGCCCTAATACAACAGGGTAACCTTAAACAAAATACTTAAAATGGCTTACTTCTTTTCGATTACTCTTCTTCTTCTTCTACATATTTGAACCTCTCCCTTCATGACCGTCTTGTTCGGTCATAACTACCAGGGTCTATCATACGTTGGTGGTATAGTTAAGGACACGAATATGCTTTGTATACTTGTGTGAGAGTAGAGCAAAGAATTCCAACAAGCCGGAGTTTTATCCTTTCTATGGATCTTGCTTGACGTAGGCGAGTGCGACATGCTATTTAGTTTTGCTTTATGCTATAGAATTAGTTGAAATACCATGATCTTGATCAAAATTTTCAATATTATGCCCTCAGTACTCTCAACTGTGAAGGTTATGTACTTGTGCGTGTAATTTCTGTAATATTGGTCGGCTAGTCAGCTCCAAAAAATGCAGACCTTTAGAAACTCCTCATCTACTTTTATATATTCCATGAAGCCTACTAATACACCCTATTGTAAAGATGTAGGCCACAACATTCCATAGTAAACGAGTTAACTTTTTTGTCCCTATTATTTGAACCTGAGCCCGAAAAGATACCCGGTTCCACCGGTCCCGTTGGTCCCGCAGCCTGGAACTAGTGCGGGTATTACTAAGCGGTGAAACCTCCAGTGGTTACCGAGTGGTAACCCACCACAAAATTGTTAGTGGTCACACAAAATTCCAAGAACTTCCATCTTTCGCTTTCGCTTTCGCTCTCGCTTTATTTGATTTCCCTTTTTTCAGTTTCATCGAACAACCGTAACGCTCCTCACGACACAGGATCATTATAATTACTGCATCAGCCTTAGATGTTGCGCTCTTCATCCTTCACTCTATCAAAGACATTGCTGGCTCGGCAAGCGCTGCACAATGCTAGGATAGCTACTCCCCTTGCACAACAGATCGCTATTCGCCACTTTTCGTTTCCATCATGGTCTTCGCTCAACAAATCCCATCCATTGCATTCATCTTCAACTTCGGCCTCTCTACATACTAAGGAGCAGCTTGCGAATAGATCACTCAATAATCCTGTATTGCAGGCTGATTTTTACAAAACTCTGCTCTCCACCAACTACCCTCATCTAATCATTTCTCGATATGAGACTCCAGGTGTAGCTAAGAACGCGGAGTGTGACGCTCTATATGTTGGGGCTCTTAAAGCAGTTGGCGATTTTGAAAAAGCTCAGGCGGTCGAGTCAAGTCTAGTTTCTCAGTCAGGCTCCGATGGTCAATTCAGAGGAGCATATGGATCTCGAGGAACCAGCGGAGAGCCCATCCATGTCGTCATCGCCGAAAGTAACTTATCAGCAGCTTTAAAATGGCTTAAATGGTTGATCCCCATGACTCTTGCAGGCTATGGTATTTATACTGGTTTCTCATTTCTTAGCGACACGGCTTCTGTACTCAAAGGCACTACTTCTGAAGTCTCGACTAGTAAAATTGCTGACGGAACAAATGGTACACAGTCAACTGTGCGCTTTTCAGATGTACAAGGCGTCGATGAAGCTCGGGCTGAACTCGAGGAAATTGTCGATTTCCTAAAAGATCCATCCAAGTTTACTGGTTTAGGAGGTAAGTTGCCAAAGGGAATCTTACTTACCGGGCCTCCTGGTACTGGAAAAACGCTTCTTGCAAGAGCTGTTGCCGGCGAAGCCGGGGTTCCCTTTTTCTTTATGAGTGGTTCTGAGTTTGATGAACTTTACGTTGGAGTCGGAGCCAAAAGAGTTCGCGAGCTGTTTGCATCTGCTAGAGCAAAAGCCCCCGCCATTGTTTTCATTGATGAGCTTGATGCAATTGGAGGAAAGCGTAACCCTAAAGATCACGCGTATTCCAAGCAAACACTTAACCAACTGCTTGTTGACTTAGATGGCTTTTCTCAGTCGACAGGCGTAGTTTTCATTGCGGCAACTAATTTTCCAGAAATGCTTGACAAAGCTCTGACTCGCCCTGGAAGATTTGACAAGATTGTCAACGTCGAACTGCCAGATGTCCGTGGACGCATAGCCATTCTTAATCATCACATGAAAAAGGTTGAAACCTCTACGGACATTGATGCTTCCATTTTGGCCCGAGGAACATCTGGGTTTTCCGGTGCAGATCTGATGAATTTAGTGAATCAAGCTGCTATTTTTGCATCGCAACAAAAGGCAGTATCTGTTGATATGTCACATTTTGAATGGGCAAAGGACAAAATCCTAATGGGAGCTGCTCGCAAAACCATGGTTCTCACGGAAGAGACTAGGAGAAACACGGCGTTTCACGAGGCTGGGCATGCACTCATGGCATTATACACTCCTGGAGCCACCAGCCTTTACAAGGCTACAATTCTCCCTCGAGGATCAGCTCTAGGTATCACCTTCCAGCTTCCTGACATGGACAAGTACGATCAAACCAAGAAAGAGCTCTTGGCTCGATTGGATGTTTGTATGGGAGGAAAGGTAGCCGAGGAAGTTTTGAATGGTCCTGAAAATGTCACATCAGGGTGCTCTTCAGATTTAAAAGCCGCTACACAAGTAGCTCGTGCTATGGTTACGTCGTTTGGAATGTCAGATGTCATTGGTCCTGTACAGCTGTCTGAGAACTGGAATGACTGGTCTGCATCTACAAGGCATAGTGCCGAGCAGGAAATAAGAAGTTTACTCCGAGATTCAGAAGCTCGAACCCGCAAAATGCTCGAAGAGAAGGACCTTGAGTTGAGGAGACTTGCCCAAGGACTCGTGGAGTATGAAACCCTGGATAAGGAAGAGATGGAAAAGGTCATTCGAGGTGAGAAACTACTCAAGGAGAAGACTGTAACGAATACTGTTGTACGCAGTGAGGATATCAAAGACAAACGAACTAGCAGTGGTCCAAAAGTTGAACTGTCGGCCAAGGAAGTGGACGCTTGATCTCAGTCATTCATATATATACATAATAATCTTGCAATTGTAAATCAAGCGCCCCTGTTATACAATTTCATCATGATCCTACTTAGCTACTCAGCACGCTTTGTTCGGCACAGCTTTTATGATGACAGTTGATTTAGCTACTGTTCTCACGTTCTGACTAATCAGCCAGTTCAACTCCGACTCCAACTGGGTTATCACTCTTGACCAATTCAAGACCTGAATATTAAGAACCAACTGCCTTCAAAAAATTCTCGTACCAATTGAATAGAGAAGCCATGAGTAATAATCCAGAGAAGCTGGGTAGCAGTAGCGGAGCTTTAGATACTACGGAACAGAACAGTGGCACGCTCTCCGAGCTATTACAGAGGGGAACGCATGACCGATTTGTATCGTCCTCACTATTGACGTCTCCACCAGAAAACATCAACAGCAGTAACGATAACGATGACAACAATGAGGATGGTGATGAAGATGACGACGATGGGACATTTGAATACGAAGAAGATGAGGACGACGCCAGCGATTATTCCGGAGAATACCAAATGTCAGACGCGCAGGCCCAATGGGAAGAATCGATCATGCAAATAGAGCAACTCTTGACGTTTATCTTGATACCAGTTGTTGGCAAGTTCTTCGGCCGTCGATTTGCATACTTTAGTAAGTCCTCCTTTTCAATGCAATTGCTGCATGGCTTTGCACTATGTTGTGTGCTTTTTTTTTTTCCGACTAACAGTACCAAGTCTGGGGAAAAGTTGCAGAGTATCAATATGGAGCAAAAGTCGTCGTCACGGACTCGACGGCATTCAAAGCTGCGGGTGTTGTGGAGGCCGCAGTTCTCTAATTGTTGTAATTGTTTCCTTTTGAATAGTTTTTTTTTTTTCATCATATCCAACGGCGACTTCAAGTTGCAAGTGAAAGATTACACCGTCGGGGCTCTTAAAAGTGCTTTGATCATCTGCCAAGATTTCATGAGCTTGTTCAAAAAATTGAACGCCATTCTTAAGAAAGCATTTCTACAATCGTTCATCATGTCTCCCTGCTTTAGCATTGGCAATTGTACGAGCTAGAGGTCAAAGTAGCAAAAAAATTAAATAGAAATACCTGATAAACAAACGTAGCTTTATGTAGATTGTGTTCCTTCTCTCGTTACACTGTGTGAATAAGAAGGCCATCAAGTTTCGTAGTTTCTTCGTATATTAGACTTTTGGAAAGCATGTCCAATCCCTGAATTGTAGGGCTTATAAAGTCCTTTTTCAAAATGTCATCAATTATCAGTAGAAGTTCGTACGTCTCAGGCAAGATAGGAGGAAATTCGCGTGTAGAGGTTGTCATTGTGAAAGTATAGATATGTCTGTAAGCTTCTATGAGCATGTCGCAGAGGGAGAGAAAGGTTTCATGAAGGTCTGGAATAAATGGAAGATGGCTAACGGTAAGTATCGAGAACTCTAGATCAATGTGTGTGTTCGCCATGAAAGCGGGTTTCTTGCTACCGGAGGTTACAAACGAACTAGGTCGCGATTTGTGATCCGAGCTGGCAGTTGACGAAGAGAATAGTGATGTTGGATTCGTGCTCGAGGGTGAAATGTTCGATATGATGGAGTCAGCCTTGTTTCGGGATTTAAAGAGTCGGCGGCCGACGTTCGTGACGCTAGAAGAGATCTTTTGTCTTTGAATAGCTTCGGGAGGGGATTTCAAAGTTTCATACTCTCTTAGCAACCTCAGTAGCAGGGCGAGGTATTCATGAAGAGTATGAGCTTTTGTTTCTAGCAAAATTGGAATCGATCCTCCAAGGTGGAAGTAATTAACAGCACTAGGCATGTTAGTGCATGCCATAAAACTCATTCACAAGAAAGGCTTACCTAAGAGGGCTGTCCTTATTTGCGTCGGTAAGCATGGCACTGATCTCAGGCTTTGAGAGGTGGCTAGAGTTGAGCCAAAAAGTGTTTCCGCTACGTCGCTGTTAGAGATTTTTAAGCAAGGAAATTAAGCAGGACGTACACATTTCGTATATATTCAAGGGATGCTATCCGTTTGTCCACTAACTCTTGAACGCTAACTTTCGAAGGCATTCTGAATGATATCTGCAAATTTGAAACGCGATTATACTTGGCAGTGTTGCCGGTAGTGCCAGATTACTTGGGAAAGCGAGTGTTTGAAGGTTGGCAGTAAAAAGGTGAAACTAGTTGTTGGAGAAAAAGGAGGCACAAAATTACTTCTATAGGTACGGCTATGCCACTTTACCACGAAAACGAAAAATCAGAATTTTTACTAGCGATTAGTAAATTACTACGACGGAAGAGACAGAAAGCACACTGTCTATTACTATATAATAAGGCTATATGGCTAGATATCAAAGATTTGACACTCAGTAGAAGCGCAGGAGTGCAACCTAAATATTTTGTAGCTTAGCATTTATAGATTGAGTTGGACTCAGAACTTCCTAGGAAACGAATATCGCGGCCAAGTTCAATTCAGAATTTGAAGTAATCGCGGTTTCGTATAAATCCAGTGCTCTTAGGCAGCTAAAATACAAGTAAGTATGGCAACTGTGGCAATCGTACCTACTGCAAGAATGCCCTTTCTATAAGCTGAGCTTTTGAATGCCGCAGTCGAGGCAGAAGAACCAGCTTGCTGGAATCCACCATCGTCACTAGCAGAAGCTGAAGTTGGCTCTGTTCCGGAAGATTGAGAAAAGCCCGAGGCGTCCACTTTAGTCGCACCTGAGCTAGAAGCGGCCGATGAACCAGATTTGGAATTCTTTGAAGCTGACTTTGAAGAGGCCGTTGAGGTGGGCTTCGATGAAGAGGCTTGAGAGGCATCAGCAAGGGAGCCAGAACTAGATGAAGTTTGTGAAATAGAAACAGCTGATGCTGAGGGGACATTCGAGTCGTCAGCACTATGGTTGTTTCCAGAGCCAACGCCTGTGGGAACACTGCCTGAAGCAGTGGCTAACTCATTATCTGATCCCCTATTTACGTCGAATCCGCACGCTTCAAAAGAGCCCAAGATAGGGGTGTCATCCGTAATCTCAACATCCGATACAAGACCGTCAGAGCTCTTGTAGATATAAGATGTGGATCCAGATTTATTGGTCCCTGAAGGAGGGTCATAACAAGTAATGGAAACGTCTTTCAATGTGACATAAAAGTAGCCTGGATCCTGAATATCGGCAGCATTCCAGTCGATAGGACCACCCGCCCAGTCAATTGTACCCTGGGGATTGGAAGCAAGACCACCTGGCCAAAGAGAAATCTGGACAAACGAGGGGGTTTGGGGGAAGGCATAACTATCAGTAGTCGAATTATATGTATCAGATTTGTTCAATGTTCGGCCAACTTGTCCGTCGATATACCAGGTGATGGAGTCTTCAGTCCAATCAATTTCGTAAGTGTGAAAATTTTTGTAGGTATCAGAGAGAGAGATGTTCTTGGCATGAGTCCAGTCCATGATTTCTTGCCAGTAATAATTAGTCTGGGCACTTTCGGGGTAAGAGCCAATAAACTCGTAATCTATTTCATCACGAATGCCGGACATGAGTATTAGAGAGGAAACAACTCCCTGCGTGCGAGATGTCTTTAACGTGGCAGACACTTTACCATACCAAACTGCTCTACTAGATGTTAAGACAGTTCCGGTCGATCCATTGGACATTGTAAGTAACACACTGTCGTCATAACTAACAATGTCGTTATTAGTAACAAAGGCATGCGAACTGGAGTCTCCTAGGTAGGCGGTGTTTTTGACAATATTATCAAGATTAGTAAATTGGTAATCTCCTGATTTGCAGACTGGAGCAGGCGCGCAGGCTGAAATGTTGTATGAAAACCTTGGATTGCAAGGTCCAAGGCAGTAAGAACCTGTGCCACATTCGCCATAAAGAGAGCAGCATGGTAAGTTCTCAGGACATGTTTTGCTGGAACTACAGGTTACAGTGTCAGCAACAACTGAGGTCGAAGCAGCAAACAAAGTAATTAATGCATATCTAAAGAATCCCATATCTGATTGATTGTTGATTAAAGATTGAAGTTCAGTGTTTGTGTCGTAATAAAAGACTTGAATAGTGGGTTAGTAAAGCACCAGAATTGAATAAGAATACGTACAGACGCTCGTTACTTGCTAAATGAGAGTCAAGAATGTTTGCAATTAGTCTAGACGGTGAACTTGAATCAAGAAAATGACAGGTTCAAAAAAACCAGGAATAGATATTTTAGAAGATTGCAAATTTAACAAGATCCTACAGGCAAGAGATATTTCTTATATTTGAAGCTCGAATATGTAGGTCTCAGACATAACTGATTTCTTTTTCAAGCGCATCTCAAGTCTCCTGCCTAATGACAGCCTACGGACCCTACTCAGAATTTACTGTGCACAATATTAATCTAAGAAGCGTTACATAATGAGACTAATAACCATGAAGGTTTTAAGCGTACTCTGCGTGTATATAGTTCAGAGTTCTCTACGGGTCCGGCTGTTCTGAAATATTTTCGGAATTATAATGCTGTCACGACCTGAATTTCCTTGATATTTCTAATAACTGAGCCAAGTATAGGTGCATCAAGATCGTACTTCCCGTAGCTGGAGCTGATGGCATTTTCTTTTCGTTGTAAACAGATATCTACAATGATGCCTAGAGACCATAGCGAGTTTCTCCAGGTAACCCTCAGCTGTAAATTTAGGCAAAAAACATGATGATCTGAAATCATCACGTTAAAAACCCTTCTCAAAGTAAGCTTGTGAGCTGCAATTGTAGTCTAATACTAAGAATTTTATCATGGCGAATCTGTGATTTTTGAGATTGTATGTCCCAAAGGGGCAATTGGTAGCTCTTGTAAGTTAGCTGTAGCACATGAACATTGGTAACGCGAAATTAGAGAGTCTACCTGGGTCTTAATAAAAGTTAACGAGCACAGCCTAGTCTAGGAACTGACATTAATGATCATTTGAGACTCATAATCTGAGGATATCAAGTGGGTATGAAGTCGAGATCTTTTTACTCGGATATTTCACGCTATTTACTATTAATAGGAACCTACACTAGAAATTTAACTTTGCTTGCCACAAGTTAATTACAAGCTGGGTGAACAGCGATGGACTCCGAACTTTGTTCAGACAGGAGAACTTGAGACTCAAAAGCTCTGAGAAGACACGCCAACGACATTCCATGTTTCACGTTGTATAATTTTAGCACACGCTTTACAGAATCTACACAGTTATAACGTTACCGTACAGCATTTGCTCCTTCAGGTCAGAGTCATGTAAACAAAAAAGTTTTATCCTTCATTCCACGCAAGTATACTAGAGCAGCTGGAAACTCTTTTTTCTCCTGGGAAACTCATGAGCAAAAGCTAGGAAAAACAACTGTCACAACTTTTCATTAAAAATACTATTTACACATGGCCCTCACCTCCTTTCTCCTTCAATAAAAACAGGTTTGTCTCGCTAAGCAGAAAGAGGAGTATCCGGAGTCTGAGGAGCAACAGGTTTGGCTTGGAACGCCATCCACCGCTGTACGCCGATGCCGACACCCTCAAAAACAGCTAGGACACAAGCGCAAGTGATGGCACCGTTCCTGGTTTGCTTCCAGCCTCCACGCATTGCAAGCGTACCGCCAGTGAAAAACCCAGCAATAATGGCGTTAAAGGGATCCTCAGTTCTTCTGACTGATTTGACGGCACAATCAAAAGTTGAAAAAATACCTCCCCACACCCCAAAGTTGCCACCAACAGTGGGAGCTCTGACTTTAATGGCGGAAAGTGCGCCAGCCCTTCGCTCGCCCTATGTTTACTGGTTAGCTTCTGCTTGTTTGTGGGAGTTAATGAAGGGTGTCGATGAACCTACCATTGGAGAATTTCGGAAGCCTTTAAGGCCGTGCCAGATCGTGCCTCCAATGACGCCCATTGAAAAAGCGCCGCCAAAGTCACTGAGAATAACAATAGGGCAGGGGTCTCGACTGTGATCCATTGTTGTGTATGATGTTTATATATGCGACTAGAGGGCTTTATGAAGTCGATAAGACGTTGTCTGGAGGTCTTTAAGAGAGCGCTAAGAGTCTAGAGTGTAGATTCCAGGTGGAAGTGAGCGATTGTTACTCACTGGCGATCAAGGTAAAAAACTTTTGGCCGGGTAAGTTGGGCTAGGGTGTAACAAGACATTTTTAACTTTTACTTCACCACCACTTTTTATTATGGATACGCTTGATAGAATGTTGGTAGCTATACGAGAACTTGGCTAAAGCTTGATGCTTTACAAAGGGAACAGCTCAATTGCAAGTGGGCAGCAAGAGCTGCAAAAATTCAAGGCAAGCAAAGTTCATACACTACCATAGCTAGCCCGCATAACGACACAATGGTACACAGAAGTAGACCACAAGACAAGACAAGACGAGACAAGGCAAGGCAAGGCAAGACGAAAGCAGCCAACACATAGGAAAAGAAAAGGAATCAATTAGATCAACTGATGTGTATGCCTATAATTGAAGTAGTCTGTGCTATGGATATTAGCGTAGCTGCCATTGCCAGGTGTGACACTCGATATACTCAAAATACATGCGATACGGAGGTGGATGTCTGCAAATAGCTTTTATGCATAGGATCATTGCTCAAGGGTGAAGTTGAGTTGAAGGGTGTTAACTAAGTACTAGATAAATAAAATGAAAATAATAAAAAAGCTAATGAGAATAAAGGTCCAGTAGCACCTTTGTACCCAAAAAGGCGTCGCTCTCCTTTTGTACTATAGTACGAGTATACCATAGTACTGAGCGTACTTACCCTTCTTACTTCGTTTTTTTTTTTTTCGTTTTTTCTCTCTTCTGCCCTTTGCCCTTTGCCCTTCGAATTCTCTTTCACTCTCCCTGACAATTAATATTCAACCACCGTATTAATATTACTTCATCACCCTACGACACCCTTCTCTACTACCACCAGTCCACCAGCCAACCGCACCACCACTTCACTCCACCACCCTACCTTTCTGCTGTCCTTCGGCCTTCCCATTCATCCCCTCCTCGCCTCGTTCCCTTCACTGAAAGCGGGTTAGCGGTACCAGTACCCACTCCCTTATACTTTGTTTCTCCTGGTATTTCTCTCCAGCGCTTTGAACCTTTCTACGCCCCCCTCCATTCTTTGTAAATCATCGCGATGGCAAGAAGAGACTCTACTCCCCTATACAAGCTCATCGTCCTCGGTGACGGTGGCGTTGGAAAGACTGCTCTTACAATCCAGGTATGTTGCTGGCGCTGCTGGCGTTAGTGTTGCTAAACTTCACTATGTTGCTACCTTTGACAAATAGCAATTGTAAAATCACAGTTTCTAACCTGTACTTAGCTTTGCTTGAACCACTTCGTCGAAACCTATGATCCGACCATAGAAGACTCATATAGAAAACAAGTGGTTTTGGACGGCCAGCCTGCCACCCTAGAAGTCCTCGACACGGCAGGCCAAGAAGAATATACCGCTCTCAGAGATCAGTGGATTAGAGAGGGAGAGGGATTTCTCCTAGTATACTCCATAACATCGCGCTCGTCCTTCTCACGCATACGGTCTTTTTTCAACCAAATCCAGCGCGTTAAAGAAGACGACGATCCTTTTTCGATAGTTATTGTCGGCAACAAGTCAGATCGCGGCCCTGAAGAGAGAGAAGTCTCCACCCAGGAGGGTGAGGCTCTTGCCGAAGAGCTTGGAGGCGTCGCATTTTTCGAATCTTCCGCTAAAAGAAATATAAACATCGAAACTGCCTTTTTTGAGTGTGCTAGGCAATGTAAGCAATTGCGAGCTTCACAGTCCTCAGTGCAACCTTCTCAAGCCCTGCAACAAGACCATTCCCCTAATCAAGCTCTTCGCCAACAATCTTCACAACACCCTATAAACCCTTCTCAAGGCAACTCTTCCCAAAATCATAGCAATCTGGCTCAGGACCCTTCCAATATACACACTCCAAGCCAAGCGACAATCCCATCGAAAGCATCAAAGAAGAAAAACAAGAAGGAAAAGTGTTCTATAATGTAAATAGCTTGCCTGCCTGCCTGTCTATGTGTTTTACAATTATTCCACTCTTCCTTCGTGAACATCTTCTTTTTGCTCAAATTGATTGCCTTACAAACTTCATTCTCTATTTTTTTTTTTCTACAAGTCTTATTAATGTTTTTATTCTGTATCTTCCTTTCCATTTCAACCATTTTTTTCTTCAACTTTCAATCTTTCTTGTCACTTTGATCGTTTTTTGATGTTTTGTAACTTCCGTATACTACTTGCAAAGAAAAAAAAAAATACTAAACAAACAATAACTAAAATCCATCATACGGCCATGGCAATTGATGTCAACGGCTTTGTAGCTCGATTGCTATTCCCTAAAGATCCTATACTTGGCATGGCCGGGACAGAGGAGGTTGCAGAATCCACTTTCCGAGGCATGTTCAATCCCATGCCATGACCACCAGCTGTAGCTGTGCCGGCAAGTATTGGCCCAAACCCATTTCCATTTCCAATATTAATGCCTGCTGTACTGGTAGCACTATTTCGACCTACACTCGCCAAACTGTGGGCCTTGTATGACCGTAGCAACCGCTGCGCTTTCTTCGTCTCTGATTGCTCTTTTCGGAGCTCATCAGCATGCTTGGTGTTGACATCCAAAAGAATACGGCGAAATTCTTGTTGCAGGAGAGACACGCTTATAGGCGGTTGTTGCAGTTGTTGCGGCTGTTGCGGCTGTTGCTGCTCTTGTCGATGTTGCTGCTGCAGCGCTTTCCCTGATATTGTTTCAGCCGCGGGAGCAACAGATACAAAACCGGATCTAGCCGCCGCTTCCGCTTTTGGCACACTCCTGGCTGCCAACGCTACTTTACTTTCAGGAATAGAAAACTGCTCATGGATCTGGTTTGGATTGATGCCCTGGCCCAATACAGGAGATCTTAAATGAGGCAACGTCACTAGAGACATGCGCTTTTCGGCGTTCTCACCAGACATCTGAATTACCTTGTTTTGGAGCGATAGTATCTCTTCTTCCATTTTGGTTTTCTCGCTTTCGTATTCTACCGTCTGCCGCGTCAAGTCTTCCAGCGACTTGTTCACCGCTTGTAGTTCGTCTCTTGTAGCTGCGGATCTCTCCTTCCATTCTGCCACCCTTTCTTTGTTGGTGCTTACTTCCAGACCCAATTTTTCAATCTCACTCTCTGAAGTAAAGCGTAGTGTTTTTAAATCGCTTTTAAGATCAATGTTTTCTAGCTCCAACTTCTCTAGCACTATTCGGTTGCTCTCGTAGGACTCCCGTAGTGCCTGCAGTTGATTTTGCAGCTGACTTTCAAGGTCACTTGCGTCGTCAGCCGCGCGCTTAGACGCCTTTTGATTGCTAATAATTTGTAGCAGGCTTTGCCTATCGGTAGCTTGCCTCGCCTTGAAAGAACTCACTGACTTGTCCAACATATCCGTAAATTGTTGCAGTGAAGTGTTTACAGGTATTCTGGGGGAGGTATCGTCCAATTCATATAGAATCTTGCTAATTCTATTTCTAAGCTCTGAGATTTGTGCGTCCTTCTGTTTGAGTTCGTTGTTCAGCGTGCTGTACTGCTGGACTAGTATTTTCGTCAGGTCTTCCAGATGCTTGAGCTTTGCTTTCGGTGAGGGTGCTAGGCCAAGAGATGTAGTGGGAGAGGATAAAGCGTTCGAGGTCATCAAAATTAGCGGATCTAGATCTTCTTCAATCTGTGGCTCTTGCTCGTTTGATGTTGAGTGTCTCGAATTAGTTGAGAACGAAGACCTCGAAAGTCTGCTCATTCGAGGAGTTGCTTGGAACAACGCCACGGAATTGTGTGATGGGCTGGAGTAGCCAGTTCCTTGCCCGGTAGTTCCAGACTGTTGCGCATACTTGTGCGAGTTTGAATCTATTGTGTTGGAAAACGCATGAGCCACAGAAGAGCGAGATCCTTGATGCGTAAGACTTAATAATGCAACGGAGTGTTTTAGCAGGTTCAATTCACATTCATGCAATTGCTGCTGTACTTCAGCCAACTCCGAGTTGATTTGAGTTATACGTCTGCCTGAAATGTCGGCCTCCTCTAATGCTTGTTTCGAGAGTCTTTTTTTACCCGAAAAAATCGACATTCTCGAGCTTAGTTGTGGTGGAGCGTTGGTATCATGCGGGCTGATATGGTATTTTGACAATGATGTTGCAGCGTCCCTCATTTTTGTTTCGAGCTTTAATTTGTGTCTTAGTTCCTCGTTGCGCGCCACGAGCCGCTGCTGTTCGCTTTTTAAAGCTTGAGCCTCGGTCTCTGAAAGTATGTGGAACCCTTCAGAGCTCGCTATGCTTGACTGTATGAGATGGTTTAGCGACAGCAAATCAGATGTATTCAGGGATGGTGAAAGGTGATGAAATGGTTGCATCGGGTCGGAATGTCCATGCTGGGATTGGGGTTCTTGTAAGAACGGCTGAGACGATGTGAGATCCAAATTTCTGGCTGAGGTACTCCTAGCAGAAGAATGTTGAGGGTCAGACGTTAGAGGTACGTCTGTAGTTTGGTTCTGCCCGCTTTTGCCGCTGCCATCAAGATCGAAAGCAAAGTCAGAAAACTTGAGCTTCTCAAAGGAAGAGACTGAAGCATTGAGTTGGGGTAATACTGGTGGTGCCGACACAGACCCAAGCATTGTGGTAGAAGTATGTAGTAGTTGTTTAGGGGGAAAAGGAACTGTTGAAGTCTGTGAAGTATCAGTTGATTTTGTTTGGTATATGGCTAAAGCGTGAACGAATAAGTAATCATGGAGCGAAGCGTAAAAGCAGGGGAGGTTTGATGTTTTTAAATTCTGGCAGCTTTTTTTGTTTTTTTTTCATTTTTTTTAACATTTTGCATTGATTATTATCTCTTCTCTTTAATTGCTTCAACTGCTTTTATTGTTGGAAAAGGAAACCAGTTGATATGCCAGTGTGAACTTCTGGACTATGAAGCTGTCCGCTCTGAAACCTTCCACGGTCGCACATGTAGGCGTAAAGCCTATCTACAGCTGTAGTACATGCTAGTATGTAGAAGCAATGATACAGCCTCAAAAATCACCTCAGTTGTTTCACTAGACATGCTGCTTCTCACTGTGTTTGCAACCGTCTTTGAGCTGCCGAACTTTCTGGTCTACTAAAACCTAGTCCATTTAGACTTTGCTCAATCTGTTTCCGTTGCGAGTTCCCCTGGGCCCTGGCAGCTTTACGTCCTTGAAGTGGCCTCACTTCACCGAATCCTCTAAGAACCTACTGAGACGACTTGTGTTCTATTCTCAGACGAGTGATTGCTTGTGAATTGTATGAAATCTGTATCAGTTGAAGCTTGGGATGCGCATGCCAGTGTAAAGTTTGTTAACAGTTTGAGAGTGCCTAGATTTATGCCTAAAATGTCTCGGAGTTGTTGCAAAAGCGTGTATAGGGCTACTTCTATTCACCTAGGCATTGATCATGAGAGGACTTCGTGTTGATGATTCCATCACTAGTAGTCTACTTTCTCAAAGTGCGTGTCATGATCAGGTCTAGCGGTCACAACATCTGGCTGATAAGGTCTTGTAGAGGCCCTTGCACGGCTGTAGGAACGTGAGTGTCACCTATCGAGCCATACTGGACAAGCCAAAACTCTCACAATTCCAGAGCGCACCAAAACCAGCTTCAATCAAGCTTGAGGTTGTACTGATGGGACAGTTTTCGGGCAAATGACACAGAGAGCCTTTAAGGGAAGTTTCTAAAGAAACCTACAAAACCGTCATTTTCAAAAATATCTAACCCCTCACTCAAACTCAACGATTCTTGATTTCACCTAAGCATCTGCGCAGGGCTTGGAGGACTTTGAATCATTCTGTCTCGTAAGCAGTGTCAGGGATTGGCTACGATACATGCCATTACTCATTTTAATTAGGGCATTTGATTCAGACAAAATCATCTTTGCCTTCAAAACAGCTAATTGTGAGGTTTAGTTTCTTTGCTCAAGTGGAATCAAGTGGGCTTAGGCAGACTAGACTAGTTTGAGGCTGGTGATTGAAGTACTAATTCAACTGGCAATGTCAAAAAGTGCCAACAGGTGCCAGCAAAGGAATATTGGTCGTGAAGCATCTTTTGCTCGCTCTGTCAGAGTCATAAAGGCTGGAATTCAATGCTCAGCAAGTTGGAAGTTGGCGCTTGCACAATTGCAAACTGTAGCTTTTTTTAGCTCATTAGCGAAGTTCTGAAAGTTATGTGCTACCTCCTTGGATTAAGTAGCCTATTCCACAGTTATGTGGCACAGTAATGCGCTGAGAACGTCCGAAACTCAGTGCTAACTGCTTGCTTAAGATGCCGGTTTTTTTTGCCTGATATAAGGTTACTTTAGTTATTTTAACTGCTTTTCAACGTAGCTTGTTAAGAAACTTTAAACACGAATCTGGGTGTCCCATGATGGCTAGTTTGCCGCAATAGAGACTACCGGACGTTGGTTCTTCCATAGACGGGGCTCATAATCAGACGGTGTTGATACCTTGCTAATAGAGGCTGCTGGTTCTGCTTCAGACTGAGTGGCTGCTTCATAGAAACCCGTAGTCATTATCGTGCCCAGTATTTCAAACTTCGCTTCTCGAACTAGTCTTCTTCGATCCAATCCCCTGTTTTCTTTGCTCAAAGAATTCCGAGATAGGGGACGTCGCATATGTAGATTGCCGACTCCCACCGCCCATGCCGAGTAGTTGGGACTGCTATGAGTATTTTGTTCATAATGAATACTTGCAATGAATATCAATGATGGATTATGTGCTAATCCTCAAGTCATATCCTCAAGCATATTTCCATAGCTACGGTCTTTGTGCGACCTCACAGCGGTTTGTCTAGAGCTCATGTGTTGGCACCAAATCATTTGAAAAAGACTTAGAAGAGAAATAAGACGCCGTTCACGTCCAAACGGTCATGCCAAACGGTCATGCCAAACGGTCATGCCATACGGCCATGCAAAAAGGCGTTCATATCGCCGTACATATAGCAGGAAATTAGAAGGCCGTGGGCCGTAGTGGTTGTAACACATGTGCGTGGTATAGATGAAGATGCCAATCTATGCCACTAATCTTTTTGACTTCCCAAGCGATGAAAGCAGCTAAAATAGACAAATAGCACTAGCTTAACACGTCTAAGCGAGAAGAGCCGTCTACGGAAACAACAAGCTAAGAGCCTTGGAGACTTGAATAATATGGGACATAGACCCTAAATCTTGGTTTCAAACTAGACTATAGCTACTATTACTGGTAGATATCTCGTCCAATAACGAAGTCCATGGTATGCGTTTCATGGAAGCCAATTAGGAAGTGGCAGTAATCAATCGCGCTGTAGGCACGAGTTCAAGGCAAGCTGCAACTGTAAAATGAGGCACCAGATTATGTGGATGTTTCCAATGTTAAGCAAACAGACAGCCGCCTTCAGATATATTGTGCGTTGACTAGACTATATTGTTCACAATACCCAGCCGGATGCAAGCAACTTGTGTGATATCCTGGTTAAGTTGGCTCTGTTGAAGCCTAGTCTAGTTTGCAGGTATCACACTTAGCCCACGTAGCATAATTAGTGTACAATGTCCATTGTGGATTGTCAGCTGTGTACAGCGCTCATGCAGACAAAATGAGTAGATAAATATATTGCAATAGCAGTTGCGAGCAGCAGTCCAGTAGTTGTGTTCAAAGCTACTAGACCTGGCATTCAAGAAATCTTGATAGGATGCTAGTATGTGAGCAGGGGCTCTACATGGATATATCCAACCGTTTCCAACAGTTGGCTTTCAAAAAGAATGTGGTTTACACTGACCTATTCAGCGCTCAAGGTCTTAAGCTTGCACATATCGCTATATCTACGGCTAGTGGTGTATCGATGTATCGCGCTGCTCATGAGCTACTATCTCATATCACAAATTATAAACCCTGCTATCACGACTCAAGAGTCAAATTTCAAGAGCCTCATGGCTCAACATCCCAAAAGAAGCCAGAATAAGGGCTATTTATTGAGCGAGTTTCCGGCTCAGCAAAGGTTCACATTATGTGATGGATCAATCGATTATGTGTCTGAAGTGCAGGAGCTAAGATGCAAGAGCTAACACGCAAAAGCCATAATGCAGAAGCGGCAAGCCTTAATCTGTATCTCGCATATAATTCATTTCCAGGTTTATAGTATGTTTAGCCTACATGTTGAAAGCAAGCTGTGTGGCTCGAGCCTCAAGTAGACATGAAAATCTGTTAATAAAATGCACAATTCATAGTCCAGTAGTTGACCTACTGGCGGCGTTATACTAAAGTGACTTTTTTCTAGAGTCTACCCGTGAACCAATTATTACCAGCGCTTGGGTTCAATCAAGCTCAGGCAAGTGAATAAAATCCAAAGTCTCCCAGTCACTACTACTTTATCTTGTATTTGGCTGCTCCTAGAAACATGTTCAGTAGATATACAGTGTATATGCACACACCCTTACATCCTTTACAATTCTTGGGTCTTCTCCATTGTCAGAAAATCGCAATTTTAACTGTGCTTGCAACTTCACAAGTTTTTAGATTCAACAGATTTTTTAAGGATTGGCTTCTAGACTATACCGGGTGCCGGGCAGCATGCAAGGCACGAGATTGCACATTCGCCTTTTTTAATGATTTTTTCAAAAGTATCTCAAAGATCTTTGGGGATTGCCTTTCTAACTCCAGAAAATACTAGCAAAGAGGCTGTTCTTGGAAACTGAATATTGCAGGCAACCACAAACTTGAATGTAGTAGACTGTCACTTAGGCGTATAACTTGATATGTATCAAATTTCATAGAACAACAAGACCGGTCTATTGCAATTCTACAAAAGTGCCAAATTCAAACTCGATGCACGTTCAATGCAAAATATCTTTCTGGCGAATGATGCGAGGGATCTAACTTTCAAGCGCCCACGTAACGCAAAGCTACAAACAAAAACAGAACTTGCTGCACTCTCACGGTACGCAATTTCACAGACCCAAAGCAGACTAAGAATAGACTACACAGGATCTTCTGCTGGAGGCAAGTGCATCAATGGCAATAACTTGTAAACTTTCTCAAGCACCAATGTTGCTGCGTTGTCTGGCATCGACATCTGCGTTACAGTAACGTACGGGTTCCGTCTTGTGTTACGAATGGATACAGTGGTAAATAAAGCATCCCGTAGACTTCAATGGAAGTAGGTAATAGAACCGAGGTAGCGAGGCATTGCATGTCAAGAGGCAGCATAACTATAAAAATACCAGACCCCCTCTACTAAGTCTTCGGCGAAAAGCAACTTCAGAAAAGCTCACTGCTCACAATGCGCTCTCGCACAATCAACGACAACAACGGCTTAAATGTTTTGTAAAACAGCATGCTATCTAGAAGCTTGGTACCTGGCGTGAATACAGCAACCTAAAGCTGCAAGATGATTGGTTTCAGTACTTTTGTACTTTCGGTTGGCTTCAGCACTTGTACAAGCGTAGCCACAGTTGTTCGTCCTGAAAGATCAAGCATCTGTATAAACCAAACTATTCCATGCATGTAGTCCAGTATGAGCATCGAGCACATGAAAAAAAAAAAAATTGAAGCAGATTGTCGGTGGCATTGGACGCTGTCCAAACCAACATGCGCAACATAAGCGTGTGACCCTATCTGACCCTTTAAGCTATCCGTAGACCCGGGTTAGTCTTGGAGGTATCGCGCACTCTTTGCAATTACACGCAATGTAGAACATAAATGCGAAGACCAAGCTTTCGGCCCAGTGATCAAATGTGGACCGAGCGTAAAGCGTAGGCTACCACTACTTCATGGCCGCTCAAGGCTGTGTACCACTATGAGCATACTGTAAGCTTATGACACAAATGAGCTTGAGAATCGCAGCAGTGCGGTGTCCAGACCAAAATTGCGGTTTACTTGTAAATATGGGAATCACAAACAATAGTTGAAATTTTTCAAATATCAAAACTATCTGAGTTAATGTGAATTTTCGAGTTTCTCGAAATTTTCGTGTAAATATTCAAGTTTTTCCCCCATCAGATTATATAAACACCACGTAATACTTCTTTGCCATTGACTAATATAATGGAAACACACTTTGGGAGTAAAATTTTTTTTCAGTTTGTTCCTTGGGATTGATCGTTCAGATTTTTCACTAACATTTCGCAATACCTTATTCAATCCATCACATATCCACCATATATAGAAATGGCAGAAACACAGACTGTAAAGTTAGTACACTACAACAGCATGAAAGCTACGCTGCAGCTACAGATTCAGCTAACTATAGAAGGTCTACTAAGGTGGAAAAGCCCATCCCTGTCAACTATGACTTTGGCAACCTAAGCGTTTTTGATCCTAATCCCTTGGATCGCGAACTGCTCACTTCCGATGCTGACAGAGAGGCCCATCTCACCGCTGTCACAAGAGACAATGTTCAACTTTTAATTGGACAGCTGCTTCAGCTACCTGTCAAGAAGACAACCGACAACTCTTCAGGCAAACAGGATAGCACTATGACAGTATTTGTTCTGCCACAGCCCAGTACACAACTTCCCAGAGAAAAGCCACTGCCCAAAGCCAAGCCTCCTACTAAGTGGGAGCAATTTGCCGCCAAGAAAGGCATCAAGAGCAAGGTCAAGGACGGCAAGCTTGTTTACGACGAAGAGGCTGGCAAATGGGTTCCTAAGTGGGGTTTCGGCGGCATTAACAAGAAGCTGGATGATCAGTGGCTGGTAGAGGTTGATGAGACTAAGGACGCTCGCACTGGAAAGAAGAGAAAGAGCGCTGCAGAAGACGAGCTCAAGGATCCTAGATCCTTGAACCGCCTGGACAGAAAGAAAATGGTCAAGAAAAACCAAGTACAGCAAGAGAGAAACGCGAAGAGGGCACTCGCTAAATAAAGTTAGAAATACAAATGTTTATATTTATTAATTGCAAGACGTTCAAAATTTACAGAAAGCATGAAAAAAGATTTGATTTGAGAGTGTTCTATTGATGTCATTTGTAAGACTTTAGAAACAGACAGATCACGAAGGGCATTATCATTAAATTAAATAAATAGAAAGTAGAATACGAATATCGTCGCCTGGAATAGCCAATAGTATGGAGTCTTAGGGAGTCAGCAAATTATGAACAAGCAAATGTGTGCAAATGTGTGAAAAGAGTGAAAAGGCGCGCGCCTTAAATGTTGAATTGGCCAACAGAAGGGCTTCGTAGAAATAGTGTACGATTGCTAGCCGACCTGGGCAAAGCCCTCGGTGGAAGCTTAAGCTTGGGTAAAGCTGCCGTGGAACTAGGCTCTGGTTGTTTGTAGCGATATTCATGCTTTGACGAAAACTGCGGGAGAGGGTGCTTTAGAATGTCGGAATACTCTAGAGTATCAGAGTTCCGACTATTGTGAGAAGAAGAATCTGAAAAGGAAGAGAGCGAAGAGTAAGTAGAATGAGCAATTGCTATGGGTTCGGGGTGGGTTTTAGAAAGATCTAGAGGATTTGAAAAAGAAATGACACCATTGTCGTAATACTCATCGACATTTTCATCGTCGGCTCGAAACATAATAGAGCCTCTAGTGTCATGCTTGTCAAGAATGTTATGGGAATTAAAGAGGTTGAATGAAACGGGGTCCAAAAAATGTTGTTCAGAATTGTTATTGGACTGCTGTGCATTAGCTGAGACGCTGGCAACGGAGTTGTTGCTACTTGACGGTGCAGTCCCAGTCACAGAAAGCTCAGGATTAGAATGAGTGTCTTCCTGATAGTAGGAAAAAATGTCGCGGAAGTTGTACTTGACAGAACGAGCATAGACGTGAGATTCTTTGGGGTGTAAATTGGCCCACACCAGAGGTTTGAGAATCAATGCGTGGAAAACAGACTTGTGAATTTTAAGAGTAGGGCAGAGGATGACAGAAAGACTGGCAAGTGTCATGCGATTGAATTGCGAAAATTGAACAATGGTGGCAAAATGACGAGTAAGAGTTTGTAAAAGCGCAAATTGATGAGGAGACAGGCCTTGCAGAATTTCCTGTAAGATCTGTGTCGGAATGACTATTGGATTGAGGTTTTCTTCTTCTTCGGTGAATACTGAAAAGTTGGAGAGGCCTTTGGAAAACGTGAGTTCCGTTGGAACGTTTGCTTTTGTGTAGGCCAAGAATGTGTGTCGCTTGACAGGCAGCAGGTCTTCAGGCAGTTCACGAATAAACAACTTTATCAAAGAAGTTATGGCATGCACGTCTGTCGTAGGAGGAATATCATAGCTGGGACCATGCTGGACAAATTCGTTTTGCAATTGCTTCACTTCCTGGCCACTTCCACTAACTCGGTAGAGCCCTTCTTCTTTCAACCCGTAGTCGTTAATAAACCGCACGCACTTCAGGATCATTTTTGGCACGTATCTCAAGTACTCTGGTGTGCACAATCTTGATTCCCATGAATTCTGTGATGGTGTGAAGTTGCTGGAATCTTCAAAAAGCTCGTTGATTTTTGCGGCGTCTTTTAGAGGGACGCCAAACACATTGTATATGCCGAGTGTCAAGTCATTGAGAGTATCTGGCTGCTTGCCGTCATTCGCATCCTCTTGGGGTTGCTGGTATGAAGCATCTGTGATCATTTCAGGCGACTTCTTGCCTTTGAAGCTGCGGAACAAGTTGCCCAGTTTCTCGCCCATGATAGAGTACTAGTGTGACTGAGTGTGTTGCTGTGCTGTCTGTACGTTGAGACTTCAAGGTGTACAACTATATAGCACTAGCTATATTGTACGTGTATAAAGTATTTGAAGACAAATGCTTTTTTTCTGAGCTCAAATAATCGGGAATCAACGAACAGCCACGGAAAAGGGGAAATTTAGGGACTTTATATAACTGCTCCTAGCTTCTCATACCTGCTCTCTTCTTTGGATTATTTCAATCGTATTATTTACTTTCTTTTCTTTTATTATTTCCTTCTTTTTTTCTTATTTTTACTCTGTTCTCCACGGAACCCAGGATTCTATTCGTTACTTTTTTTTTTCTTTCTTGAGGGACTTGACCGTTTCTTTTTCCTATTTCATTTTAGGAGTTCAGCACTGTAGATCCTTGCACAGAATTCCAATGGAAGGGTACACTTTCTTTTTTTTATCTCTCTCGTGGTTCTCTTCGAGGCCCAATAGAGGTTGGGCCCAACCTTTGCAGCCTCGCAAATCTCGTCGTCTCGTTTATTAGATAATTACATGCAATAAACCAACCAATAGGCGTCGAGAATCTAGAGGTGGGGATTGATGTGCGTGTGCGCAGAAAGTGGAATATTACGTAGAGAGCTATAGCTCAACATTTTCCTTTCTTTTGCCAACTTTGGCCATGTTGTGCACGACAATAGAATTGCGACAGAATAGTTACAACAAAATTGTAACGGCATTCGCAAAACTCAGGGCACGCGCCAATGGCCTTTACAGCCTCCCATTCTCTTGGGCCACACTTCAAAAGGCCACGGTCCAAAATCCAAAGTCCAAAGTCTCAAGTCTATCCGGGTCGACGTTCTCGAGCATATTGCTGTTAATGCATTGAACAGATCTCGGTGTACACATGTATTATATCCTGGCTGTTGCCGAAGGAACTGCCCACATTAGCCATTTCATTCGCGCCAGTGCCGCCGTGATTGGTTTCTCTCCCTCAAAGCCTGTCAATTCTAAAGGTGTACCGGTATAGCTAGCACACAATGCTTGGTTCACTATATCGTGCGGCTAAGCCTTTTATAACACATGCAATCTCTGTGAGATTCTCAGCCCAACCTCGTTGAAGGCTCTTTGGCTTCGTGAGGCCTTAAACAATAAAGTCATGTTTTTCTAGGATCCCACGCGCAAGCTATGCAAGCTGCCTACAAACCGCTGTAGAACAGTGGTAGCTCACTCTGAAACCGTCTATTTGAGGCTGCTTCTTTATAGATTCCAGGGTTTTCCAGGCGTTTTCACTGCCGCTTTTATTCCTAGCTCTGATCCTCTGTTACTAGCAATAGTTACTAATTCAGCTCATCTACACTAATCGAAGCCATGCAAGACGTCAAACAATGTCAAACATTGTTGACGTCAAAAGTGATGGTACCAGTGGTATGTAAAATTTTGCTTCAAATAAACACCTATAATGTATGGGTCCTCTCCAATGCCCGGCAGCAATTCCAAGCAGAGTCTATGATGTTAACACTGAATAACTGCAATAACTCCAGGTAACAAGCGATGATGTTCCTGATAATCCAATAACCGTGCTTGCCTGAGATTCCAATTGAACGTTAGCAGGTCAACGTTGAAATTGACAAAGCACAACCAGCCCCTAAAGTCCAGAAACAAACCCCTTCACCAGAGCCTTTGAGGCAGCCATATATAAGACAACACATGTAGCATGTGTGTCTGTAAACCCACATTTTGCATGGCTGTCTGGCAGTAAGCATTTATTGCGAGCCTTTTTGCCGGGCGTTTCCAAGCCAATCATTGATATTGAGCTATCTGCGTCTACGAGCCCAATCTTTTATATACAGTTTGAGAGTCAGTATGATTCGATCATTATGATATTTCAATCGGAAAATTTCAATGAAACATTTACTTCGATGTACCTGAGTGCCAGCCTACAGGCTTCAAGTTCATCCTTCTACATGTATGACATCCTATTGCATAGCACTCTCGTATTAACACAGGGCCTAAACATATAGCACCATCTGCAGTGAGGCGCATTTGCATGCGGATTCTCTTGATACTAAATGTTTTTTCTAGAGGCTGCTAGAATATAAATAGTAATGCGCACGTTTTCCCAACTATAACTTTCCGAAACCTTCACAAGAGAGCACAGAATGCCAGGTCCCTAGGCAGGCGTTTGCAAAAGCGTTTAATTTCAAATCAGTCGACGTCTAAAGCTTATAGAACAATGCTCTGACTGCATCAAAAATAACCATAAGCGAAATATAGTGGGTCGGCCTGCCAGTTCCGAATTTGGAGACTTGAGCGCCATGCTCAACTTTCTGTGCAAACATAATCCAAATAGATTCTTTTATGCTTGGGAATCGCTTTAAACTATAGCTGGGCATTGCTCTCTGTTGTGGCGCGAAGAGACAGTTTTCTATCAGGTCTTCTTCCTACTATGCCTGAGAAGATTATTAGAAACTTATCCAATATAAGTGCATCAACGTAGCAGAGCGTGCACGAGGTATATAACGCAGTTATACCAGGAATTGCAAAAGGTTTTACACTGTTCTCAGATCCTTCCTACTTGTCAAAATCTCAGGAGACACATTTCATAGATATTGTTATTTGACTTAGCTGCTTTTCATATGCAGAGCTTTGATATTCAATCTTGCCAATTGAGACAATACCTGCCTGTGATACATGCACTCTCTACGAACCTTCTTAAAGTTATATACTCTATGGGTTTCTAGAAAACAGATAGAAAGCTCTTTGCAAGATACAACGACTGTCAATCACAGTGACTTATCACATTAGTCAATTGGAAAAATTAATCGTCAAACTTCAGGCGGCCACCGTTGATCCGTCAACCGGTCAACTGGTACCTGTCAATCAACGCATCTCTACCTTCTGTCGTCCAACTGAGATATACACAGTTCCAATCTACCATTTTTCTTGAAACATTCTCATCGAGACTTGTTGTTCCACTTCCCGTCTTTTTTTAACTGTGACCAAAAAAGACTGAATCTCAGATTCACTACAACTGTTCATACTGAATCGCTTGCTGTCACATTCATCAACGTCAACTTCTGCTGCTTACTCGATAACGTAGAAGCCAAAAGCGTACTACATCTATCTTTTCATTAGTTAAATTCACAATTTGTTTCTAACATTTGAAATGAAGGCCTCTCGTTTTGTTAGCTGTATTTAAGCAAGCTCGATATTGAATTTTACTCCTCCGATTGCAATATAGTGAACTGATTATTGTAAGCAAATATTGACGAGAGTTGAAACTACAACACATCTAGAATGTTTAAACATTGCAATTTGTTTGCTGTTTGACTTAAAGGCTGAAGACAGTGGTTATTTTGACACTTTCCCTGTGCTCGCATTGAAAGCTTGCAATGCTTGCGATCCGACGTTTACCGCCGCTCAGGTTTTATTTGCTTTCTATTCGATGGCACGGCTGAGCAGCTAGCTCAAGAGTCGCAACACGTGACCATTACTTACTAATAATATTATATTGATTTCTTATAAGATGTTTACATAAGATGTTATTCATACAGTTGCTCTTCCTCTTCCTCCACCACCTTCCTCCCAAGTCCTCTCCATGTTGATTTTTCACCAAGCCTTTCATATTTATTCCACATTTATCTCTATTCGAGTACAAGTGGTACTTGATACTTTTTAAGTCTACTACTCGGTGTTTGTACTCTATATATCAAGATTCTACACTGAAGAAGTACTTTGCAATTTGTTAACGCGACTAGGTATGTGCTTATTTTATTTGCAAAGTGTCTATATTCTAATCTTTCAGATTTACGCGGTATCCAGCCATGGCGAGCTCCAACTCTCAAATTGAAGCCTTTGCCGAAAGGCTTATGGATGACAGTCTTGGTATGATATTCCTTCTGCTCTTACTGTTTTCAATTTCTAACCATCTTCAGACCTGAAAACAAAGGTTCAAACTGCAACTGAATTACGCGAAGCTGTAGAGCTCAATCAAAATCCTACAGACTACGAGGGATTCCTGAAATTGGTCGTCCCCGCGTTACTTCATGTTCTTGAAAATGTCAATATCAGTTTTACTACAACTTCCATGGAGCAGGTAAGTCTTTTATTGTTCAATTTCGATGCGTTTGATCTGACATCTACTAGAAATTGCGAGTCTGTACTCTAGATATAATTCTTCGCTTCACTACCAACGACATTCTTAAGCCATATGTCCACTCCATCTTGGATATTCTCATGAAGCTTCTTCGAACGGACAACGAAGACAATGGTGTATTTTGTATGAAAATACTCACAAGTTTTCATCGCGCTTACAAGACGCACATACAAGATCAAGTAGAGCCCTTCCTTGATCTCGTTATCGAAATCTACAAAAACATACCCCAAGTAGTTCGAGAAACATTTACGATCAATGCTGTTCAATCTTCCGGAAACACGCCTGTTACTACGTTCCATTCCCCGAGACCACTGTCGCCTTCAATGGGCGGCGACTTTTCCAACGAGCATAGCTCAAAACCGCTTCAACGATGTCTATACAGTTTTAAGGTTCTTACTGAATGCCCAATCATAGTTGTCCTGCTGTATTCAACTCACAAGCAAGTCGTTAGAACATCTCTTACCGCGTTTATCCCTCATATTATAGAGATGCTAGAACTTCAGGCCCCTCCACAAGCTAATGCCCATGCAGCTGCGGCTTCTCGGGGCGAAATTCATACTTCAATATCTCCCCAAATCAAAAACAGAGCGGCTTACGGGGAGTTCATCATTGCTCAAGTGAAAACAATGTCGTTTCTTGCCTACGCTCTTCGAAGTTTTTCACCGGCTCTGAAACCCTACCACGCGCGAATTCCTGATTTCGTCGTTAGACTTTTACAGGATTGTCCTTGTGAACTTTCCGCCGCCAGGAAAGAGTTGTTGGTAGCCACAAGACACATTCTTTCTACTGATTTCCGTACTATTTTCATTCCAAAAGTTGACATTCTTTTGAATGAGCGCGTTTTGATTGGAGACGGTCTCACTGTACATGAAACTCTTAGACCTCTGGCTTACAGCACTATTGCTGACTTGGTCCATCATGTTCGTGCAGAACTTACTTCAGATCAAATTTGGAAAACCGTCAGAGTATACTGCAAAAACATGCAAGACTATACTCTTCCCACTAGTTTTCAAATTATGAGTGCGAAGCTTCTTTTAAATCTTGTTGAGCGTATAATGAAGCTTTCTGACAAGGCAGAAGGACGTCAAATAATGATTTTGATTCTCAACGCTTTTGTCCAGCGTTTTGCGGCCCTCAACCGAACCTACAATCATGTTATGGAAAGCCACAAAGCATTCACCGAGAAGGAAAGAAAGGCAAAAGATGATATGGAGCGCAAGTATGCTACGAATCTTGAACTTTCCTATGATACTCCTCTAGTTACAGGTGATTCTTCGTCTGCTCCTAGTCAGTCTAAAAAAGAAACTGATGAAGACAATGTGAAAAAGCGCAACGATCCTAAAGAGCCCAAACACGAACTTGATTTTTTCGATGTTTTGAAACAAAATACCATTCAAATCCATGCCGAATCAAATATAGATGAACTTCGAGATGCTCGATATCTATTCAAGAACCTCATGAATTTTTTAAAGACCGTCATGTTTGGGCTAAAAAATTGCAATCCACCAAACCCAACGGACTTTACTCCGCAACAATGGCAAGAGTCAGCGCGCATGTTCAACTATGAGCAGATCACAATATTCCGTCAGCTTTTCAGAGAGGGCATCATGGGACATTTGTTTTTTGCTCAAAACTCTCCTCAGGAGCTTTCCAAAAGCGGATTTGACTTCTCAAGCTCCAGTTTGCCAAGCAACAATCCCAAGGATGAAACCGAGCTGATGGAAACTTTTGCAACAGTCTTCATACACATAGATCCTGCTGCTTTCAACGAAATTGTCGAGGCAGAGCTTCCTTTCCTATACGAAGCTACGTTCAAAGATGCAACTCTGCTTTACATTCCTCAATTTTTCCTAGCTAACGAAAGCACATCTTCAAATTTTGCTGGTTTGCTTATATCCTTTTTGGGAAAAAAGCTACCTGAGCTTGGAGAGGGCGATTCTGTGAAATCTGGGATATTAATCCGACTCTTCAAACTCTGCTTCATGGGTGTCAACTTGTTTCCTCTTCCCAATGAAACAATTTTACTTCCCCATCTTCGAAACTTGATTATTGGATCTTTGGACCTTACAACTACCGCAAAAGAGCCAATTGTCTACTTTCATTTGCTCAGAACATTGTTTCGCAGCATTGGAGGCGGCCGCTTTGAACAGCTTTACAAAGAAGTTCTTCCTTTACTTCAAGTTCTTTTGGCCTCATTGAACAACCTACTATCTACAGCTAGACGGCCCAAAGAGCGTGACATTTATGTTGAACTTTGTCTGACAGTCCCTGTCAGGCTGAGCGTACTTGTGCCGCATCTTAGCTACCTTATGCGCCCTCTTGTTATAGCTTTGAATGGAAGTACCGAGCTGGTTAACCAAGGTCTAAGGACGCTTGAGCTTTGTGTCGATAATTTAACCTCCGAATATTTTGATCCCATTATGGAGCCTGTGGTTGGTGAAATCATGCAAGCTCTGTGGAAGCATCTTAAGCCACTACCATACAATCACCAGCATAGCCATACCACACTTCGAATTTTGGGAAAGTTGGGAGGTAGAAACCGTCGTTATTTAACACCTCCTACGGATCTCAAAAACGTCTCAGTTTTGGAACAGGAGGCCAGTATTCTTTTGGACATCAACGGAATTCCTGAAGCAAAGCCATTGAAGATTACCCCTGCAATTTCATGTGCTCTTGATGTTTTGGAAGATCAACGCGTTGTGGTTCATTACCGCAAGCAGGCTTACATGTACTTGTCAACAATACTCAAGCTTTTTCTTAATACTGCACTTCCTCCGCCTGACTTTGCCGATTCGATTCAGTCTTGCGTAAGCATCATTCTTGGTACCAGCTTTCCAGAAACTGACAAGCACCTCATGTCTGATCCTTCGCGGGAAGGAAACGAGCGAAGATTGCAAAACGAGCTTTTTGAGCGTCTTCTCCAAGCCGTTTTCTTTGCTACATCCATTCCAGAGGTCAAAGATGAGGCTTTAGATCTCGTCAAAAATCTTTGCGAGCACTGCATTTTGCTTGAGGTGGGCGAGTTTGTTATCGAAAAGCGCAAGTCAGTTAAACCTTTTGACCTTGATGAGCACGAAGGTATACCTCACATTGATCCTAAATGCATTCTTGGAGCTATTGTTTATGCTCTTTCTCATTACAACGATGATGTCAAAGAGGCTGGCCAACAGTCCATTCATCATATTTTCAAATCTGGCCTTGCAATTATTGGCTCTGCAGATGAAGTTCAGAAATTTCCAATGTTTAAATCATTTTTTGGTAAACTGTCTCATACTTGCTTTGAGGCACAGTATTACCGCAAGGCGGGTGCTTGCTTGGGCTTGAAAACTTTGATTCAAGATCTAGGACTGTCCTTGACGTGGATCAGCAGTAGGCAACTTGAGTTTGTGCGTACCATGTTTTTTGTTTTAAAAGACATTCCAAACGATGTTCCGTCTCAGGTACGATTTCAGGCTAAGAGCCTTCTTTTGTATGTCCTTGAAGAGTGCAATAAAGGGATCTCGGACGAAAAAATGGCTGACCGCCCGTACAAACAACTTACTGGTCTCCTTGCTTATGAGCTTGCTAATGCCAATGTGGTTGTAAGAGAGACTTCTCAAGAAGCACTGCAAGTCTTGTCTCGTGTGACTGGCAAAAGCGTCACTCAAATCATATCACCGGTTCAAAACATTCTGCTTCCTCCTATTTTTACGAAGCCTCTTCGTGCTCTTCCATTCCCTATGCAGATCGGACATATCGATGCAATTACGTTCTGCCTCGGTCTCAAAGACACTTTTTTGGAGTTTAACGATGAGTTAAACAGACTGATGCTTGAAGCTTTGGCTCTAATTGATGCTGAGGATGATTCACTCACAAGTGCTCATAGGGCATTTGAGCACCGAACTGCTGAGCAATTAGTTCAGCTACGGATTGTCAGTATCAAGCTGCTATCTCTTGCATTGACTATTCCAGAATACCACCTCATTCAACAGATGCAAACTCGTTCCAAGATCATGACTGTTTTTTTCAAAACTCTTTACAATCGCTCAAGCAAGGTGGTGGATGCTGCCCACGCTGGTTTGAGAGCAGTTGTCGCGAACAATGCTAGGCTTCCCAAGGATATACTGCAGAACGGTTTGCGTCCAATTTTGCAAACTCTTTCAGACCACAAGCGCCTTAAAGTAACTGGCTTGGAGGGGTTGGCTAGACTTTTGGAAGTTCTCACAAACTACTTCAAAGTAGAGATAGGTAACAAGCTACTCGACCATTTGAAAGCTTGGGCAGAACCTGCCGTCCTTCAACAGTATTCTATTAAGACTCTGTCTGGAGAAACTAACATTAACATCATTGTGGCCATACTTAACGTTTTCCATCTCTTACCGTCGGGTGCATTCGTTTTCATGCAGGACCTAATGAACACATTGTTTTTCTTGGAGAAGCAGATCCGTCGTCAACACAATTCGCCTTTCAGAGAACCTATTGCCAAGTTTCTTAATCGATACCCAGGAGAGTCTCTAAACTTTTTTTTGGTGAGATTGACAGACCGCAGTTATGGTCGCTTTTTTGCGTCAATTCTTTCTATGGATTCATGCTCTGCATTACGCAAGCAAGCCCGAGAACGTATGAGCGAAGTGACTGAAAAACTTCAAGAAGACGTCCAAGGTCCAGAAAGATGCTACCTTATTTGCAACATTATCAGTGTTATCAATGCACTAGCTGCCGATGAGGGTGACTGGATCCAAAGCCAGAAGGAAATTCTGCTTGATTTGAGCAAGTCGTTTGCCAATGTCATGAATATAGCTCGCTCTGAGTCTCCACTGGCACCGGCATTGCTGCAGGCAGAACAATCAATTGAGCTGTATCAAGCCATTTTGGTACCTTACCTCAAGGGTTCTGACGATACTGACCTTTTGCTTTCGGTAATCAATGCAATCTGCCCAATAAATCTCAAAGTCAGCAACGACCTCCATGACTTTATATTCACTGAGATGGTCTCTTCTCGCAGCGTTGAGCTCAGGCGAAAGTATTTGATGAAATGTATTGAAGTTGGCACAAACCGAACGAACTCAGTTACTGCACGAGCTTTCATCTTCAAATTCATTATAAACCCTATATTGATAGTTGAAGGAATTCGCCATGGAGATTTATTAGAACTCCTAGAAAAGCCTGCGGGCAATGCTCGGGGAGAAATATGGCTTGATGTGGTACACGAAAAGATTTGGAAAAACACGTCTACTGAAAGCCGTGAAGATACTTATGGGACTATGGACTATTTTAGGTTTGAGCTTCTCAACTTTTCGGCTCTGCTGTTGAAGCACTGTCCAAGCCTCATTGCAGACACCAGAAAAGACATCATTAAATTTGGGTGGAGCTACATCAAGCTTGAGGACATTGTCAGCAAACAGGCTGCATATGTGCTGATCGCCTACTTCATTGCTGCGTACGACACTTTGTCTAAAATGGTTCTGCAAATTTATCTTCACCTCCTGAAGACACACCAAAACGAAGCAAAGATTCTGGTCAGACAAGGGCTGGACCTTCTTGCACCTGTGCTCAAAGACAGAGTTGCCAATTTGTACTGGGCCAAATGGCCAAGGCGTGTGCTCAGCGAAGACGGAAATAACGTCAGCCAAGTCACCAACATTTATCAGTTTATCGTCAGACACCCGGAGTTGTTTTTCGAATACCGCGACCATTTTGTGCCAAACATTATTGCAGCGATGCCTAAGCTGAGTCTTATTTCCAATCCTCCTACAGAAAATCAAGTACTTGCAGTCGATCTTGCAGATCTTGTTCTTACGTGGGAGAATATGGCCAACGAGAATGAGGAAAGTGTTTCAAAGACGAGAAAGCGAAAGCTATCTGAAGTGGAATCCGGTGACCAAGAGGAGCTTCTAGATGCTGACGATCATGCTTCCAATCATCCACATTACTCTGTACCGTTTCCACAGAGAGAAGCGTGCATAACTTATTTAATTAGGTTTGTTTGCATTTCTCCTCAAAAAATCACCGACTCTGTTCTTGGTCGGAAGATCATTGGCATATTGTACCACCTGCTTGGCGACAATCATTGGCCAGAAGTCACGGTGAAACTGGCCTTTTTCGACAAAAGTTTGGTTACAAACGACATGACTACTAGCAGCGGTCTGGCTCTATGCTTGAATGCGCTTCAAGTTATTTGCGTTACCTTGGGCCGAAAGTCATCAAGCTGGATTGTTGATAATATTCACTATTTGATGTTTCTCCTGGAAAAGTGTGTCAAATGCAACAATATCGAAATCCTTGATTCACTGCTCAACGTTTTGAACATAATTTTCAATGCAATCAAGACAGAGTATCCCGACGAAGAAGAAGATCCCGCTGCTGTTGCTGAGTTCTTAACCCTCGTCAATAATGCTATCCAAGAGAATTTCTCTTCTAGCAACTCGGTTGCTTCTGGCGTTATGCTCTCGTGGGCATTGGTTAGATTCAGACCTTCTAGAATTGACGATGCCTTACTACAATCCATTATGAAGGCGTTTGGAAAGCTTTGTAGGGATCACACACTGGCCAACCACAACAGCACGGCTAAAGAAGAGCCTAGCACTGATCAAGCTAGTACGGCTTTAGAGGCCCGGTCTACCACAAAGCTTTTGGGTATGGTTCTTGATATTGCGTCAGTGCGTATCTCTCATCTCAACGATCAGCGAAGGATCTTTTTGTCACTCTACGCACAACTTATTGAGCGGTCTCTGGACAAGGATCTCTGTTTAAGAATGATTGCTATTGCTAGGAACTGGGTGTTTTCCAAGACTGATCTGTTTCCAACAACAAAAGAAAAAGCTGCAATTTTGTCAAAAATGGTGGTTTTCGAGGCTCGTGGAGATAAAGAACTCACCAAAAAATTTTACGAGATTCTCATCGATATCTATACTAACCCATCCACTTCACGGTCTGATTTGGCAGTCCGCATGGAGCCTTCGTTCATGGTTGGAACCAGGCTGGAAACTATTGAAACCCGTCAAAAGCTTATGAATATTCTGAATGATAGCTTGGACGATAATGCTCTTAAAAGGCTCAACTACATTATTGCCGACCAGAATTGGGAATATCTTAGCGAGTCTCAATGGCTCAACCAAGCCCTTCAGATTCTTTACGGGGGTATGGGATCCGCACCTCTTGCTTTGCGGAAGGAAGATTATAGAACAGCCAGCCTACCGGAAGTTTTGGACGCCCTTCCTACGTCATACAAGCGAGAGGACACGTCCGTTCCTGACGTTTTGGAAAAGTTTGTTGCCAAGAGAGTTGAGTTTATCAAGTCTATTTCAACTATTACGGCTGAACAAATATTCAAACCTCTGACGGAAATCCAGTACCAATCTCCTGAGCTTGTTCACATCATGTGGGTCAACCTATTCCCCTTAATATCCACCAGTATTCACAAAAAGGACAAGGTAGACTTTTTGAGGTCCCTCATTGTTTTGCTTTCAAAAGAATATCACAATCGGCAAATCGACAAGACTCCAAACGTTGTTCAGTCTTTGTTGGAAGGCGCAACTAAATACGAACAACTGCCACCTCATTTGGTCAAATATCTTGGTAAATCGTTCAACTCTTGGTACCCCGCTATTAAAAACCTTGAGAACATTTATGCTCGACCTCTGACTGAAAGCGCAAGGACAGGTCAAAGTAATCTTGATGCCCTTGCCGAAATGTATGCCGGCCTCCAGGAAGATGACATGTTCTATGGTTTATGGAGACGACGGGCCAAGTATTCAGAGACGAATACTGCTGTTTCTTACGAACAATGTGGTCTATGGGGCCGAGCCATGCAAATGTATGAAAGCGCACAAATCAAGGCTCGTAGTGGTGCACTTCCTTACAGCGAGGCTGAGTACGCACTGTGGGAGGATCACTGGATTTTGTGTGCTCAGAAGCTGCAACAATGGGAAATTCTCACTGAACTTGCGAAGCATGAATCATTCACAGATCTTCTTCTTGAGTGTGGATGGAGGGTTGCCGATTGGACTGCGGACAAAGATCCTTTGGAACAGTCAATCAAAACGGTAATGGACGTACCTACACCTCGTCGACAAATCTTCGAAACATTCTTGTGTCTTCAGGGATATGCTCAAAAAACTGAAAGCCTTCAAGACCTATCAAAGTACTGTGATGAGGGAATCCAGCTTGCTTTGAGAAAGTGGAACTCTCTTCCTAGTAAACTTACTGGCGCCCACATTCCTCTTCTCCATACGTTTCAGCAATATGTTGAATTTATGGAAGCTAGCCAAGTTTACAGCAGCTTGCAGAATACAAATGCTAGGAATCTGGATGCCATGTCACAAGAACTAAAGGGTGTTCTTCAGGCATGGAGAGAGCGTCTTCCGAACCTTTGGGATGACATTAACATATGGGGCGATCTTGTTACTTGGCGAAAACATGCATTTGGCGTTATTAACAAAACCTATATTCCGCTGATGCCTGCTTTGACGCCAAACAACAACAGCTCCAACACAAACTCTTTCGCATACCGAGGATATCATGAAATTGCTTGGATAATCAACCGGTTTGCACATGTTGTTCGAAAACACAGCATGCCTGATGTGTGCCTTGCTCAACTACACAAGATTTACAGTCTACCTAATATTGAAATTCAGGAGGCTTTCTTAAAGCTGCGGGAGCAAGCAAAATGTTACTACCAAAATCCGAACGAGTATCAAACCGGTTTGGACGTTATAAGCAACACCAACTTGATTTATTTCACGTCCCCACAGAAAGCCGAGTTCTTTACTCTCAAGGGAATGTTCATGGCGAAACTCGGTGCTGACAATGAAGCTAATCACTCGTTTGCCGCCGCTGTCCAGGTCGATCTGTACCATCCTAAAGCTTGGGCTGAATGGGGTTACTTTATTGATAGATCTTTTCAAAAAAACCCAACTGACATCAACCAAGCTAGCATTGCTCTCAATTGCTATCTACAAGCTGCTGGTTTGTACAAGAATGGCAAAACAAGAAAGATCTTGGGTAGGATTTTATGGTTAATGTCGATTGAGGATGATACTGGTACCATTGCTAAGGTCTTTGAGACATATAAGGGTGAAGTCCCTGTTTGGTATTGGATCACTTATATTCCTCAGCTTCTCACTGCATTGTCACACAAAGAAGGACGATTTGCGAGAGGAATTCTGATCAAAGTCGCCAAGAGTTACCCTCAGGCACTTCATTTCCATTTGAGAACAACGCGAGAAGACTTTGCGCTGCTTCACAGACAAGCAATGTCTGCCCAGAATGCTTCTCGCGGAATGGGGGCTCGCCCCCCAGCAGCTGGAGGATCTGCTGCAGGTTCTCCTGCTACTGCGTCTACTGCTCCTGGTGCTGCTCCCGCTGGTGCAACTTCTACTAATCCCAACGCTCCCAATCCCGTCGGTGCTGGGTCTCCTGCAAACGGGGCGGATTCGTCTACTGGTTCTGTTCCCCAACCGTGGGACCATGTCGAGGAGATTATGAATATCCTGAAAACTGCTTATCCCTTACTTGCCCTCTCTTTGGAAGCACTGGTTGACCAAATCTACCAGCGGTTTAAATGCCTCCCCGATGAAGATACCTACAGACTTATTATGGCACTGCTCAATGAAAGTGTGCAATATATGGGTCGGCTTCATTTGCATAAAGATCGTCCGCTCCCAACTGAAGCAAGCATCGCCAAGTTTTCCGAAAATGTTATCCCTCCATACGCAAAGGCAGCATTTGAGAAAGATTTCCTCAATGATAAACCCGAGTTTGATGTGTATGTGGAGCGATTACGAAAGTGGAGAGATCGTTTTGAGGAGAAACTTGATAGACGTCAAGGCACCATGAATTTGGAGGCATTGAGTCCCCACCTTAGTGAGTTTCACTACCAGAAGTTTGAAGATGTTGAGGTCCTAGGTCAGTATTCCGAGCTGAAAGATGACAACCTTCACTTTGTTAAGATTGATCGGTTCATGCCGACTGTTGATATTATCAGAGGGTTTGGGCAGTGCTACAAGCGAATCAAGATCCTTGGGCATAACGGAAGTGTTCACATGTTTGCGGTTCAGTATCCATCTAGTCGACAGTGCCGCCGAGAAGAGCGGGTTACGCAACTTTTCAAGATTCTCAATGGCATCTTGAGCCAAAAGAAAGAAAGCAGACGCCGAAATTTGCAGTTCACTCTTCCCGTCGCCGTTCCATTCTCTCCTCACATTCGAATTGTACAAGATAACCCCAAGTATGTTTCGATGCATGCGATTTACGAGGACTATTGCCGACGCGTTGGTAGAAGCCGTGATGAGCCTCTGGAATACTCAGCAAAGAAACTGAAGGCTGCATATGATCCCAAGTTGCCCAAACCTGACATGGCCAGCATAAAAATGGAAATTTTGACAGCTATCCAGGCAACTATTGTGCCGTCGACAATTTTGCGTGACTACTTTGAGAGAACTTATGCTTCTTTCCAAGACTTTTGGCTGTTCCGAAAACAATTTGCGTACCAGTATGCTGGAGTTACATTTATGACTTTCCTGATGAGCATCAGCAATAGATATCCCCACAAGTGTTTTATCAACGCTGGTTCTGGAAATGTGTGGTCTACGGATATGCTACCCATGCTCTCCCCTAAGAATCCTCCTACGTTCCACAACGGTGAGCTAGTCCCCTTTCGGCTCACACCCAATATACAAGCTCTGATGGGCCCCATTGCTCTAGAGGGAATCTACTCAGTTTCTGTGATGGTGATTGCTAAATGTCTGACCGAATCAGAGTTTGACCTCGATCAGTACCTTAGCGTATTCGTACGTGATGAACTGATTTCCTGGTACGTTCAGCAACAACGCCGAAGTGCTCCTGATAAGCAGCTTCGAGAGATTGCTCTCAATAACGTTGGCGTCATTGTGAAGCGTGCTACGTCACTGGCACAGGTAGGCCAAGGTAATATTCCTGCCAATCAAACGGTGATTGATCTGATCTCACAGGCTGTTAACCCAAGATTCATGGTGCATACAGATAATCTCTGGATGGCCTATCTCTAGAACCAGTTTTGTTTCTATTTACCTTTCGAATTTCAACTATTTACTTTTGTTTTCTTCTTTTTTGTTTTTGTTGTACTTTTTATGTTGCTAGGAAAATTTTAGTTGTATCTTTATTTTAATTCTTGTATTCTGGCTTGTTAAGACGTAAAAGCTGAAGTGGCTGCTCAGCAGTACAATAATGTAGACTTTAGAGGTTCACAACTTATATCTGGTTTGAACCGGGCAAGGCCGTTTTTCTTTTACTCTCGTTTCTGCGTAACTTGCCATTGATGACCCAAAAGGATATAAAACAGTTGTAAAAGTCGAGAAAAGTGCCAGACTCCGAGATTTTCAACTGCCAAATAAGTGCATACTTAGCATTCGATGGTGCCAGGGAATCTTTGTCAACTCCTATATTAATTCATGCGTACGTGCGTTAGTTCACTGCGAGCAACTAGGTATTTTGGATGCTAGGCCATCTGTTTTTCGAGGTAGCGGAACAAAATATTATTGCATACAGTAATTGAAACCAATTTTGAAGGATGCGCCGGAGCTTGTTCATCAATCAAGGGTCTTTAAAAGTGTCAACATAGCCAAGTGTTGATGCCAAGTGTCGATACTAAATGCCTATACCAAGTGATACAAAGCCTCGGTCGGATTATGGCAACGCCCTGTCCTTTTTTGTTCGAAAGGAATAGATCCCGGGCTGTCTTCACGAGCGTCCACTACGAACTCCAATCCCAAAAAGTATATGTCCAGATCTATAGTTGGTGTCTATTTACTTGCGCGGGTATCAACACCCGTCAGAATAAAGGGTAGTGATAAGTACGAGTATCAGCATCAGTGTCGGCATGACCGCGAGTTTGAATACTGGCGAATTGGCCCGAATCTCAATGGGTTCAGAAGAAGTTTCAAGAATAAAGAAGTGATATCAATATTATGGTAAAGAAAAAAACTTTACGGAAACGTTACGATGTTAGTGCTTATTGAACTCAAAATGGCAGAAGCCAAGCGAACGGCCGCCGGTGGTTCCAACAAAGGTCATCATGATGAACGCAAAGTCTTCTTTTTGCTATAGCCTAGAGAATCCAACTATACCGTAGTTGTGACGATTTTCATCAACTTTGCGCAGTACAGCCCGCTGAGAAGGGATTTCAAACTTCTTTGGGAAGTCAGATCAAGCTTGTTAAATTTCATTTTTACAGCTCGCTGAGTTGAACGTACGGTGAGACTCTAAATAAGTGAGTTCCTGGCATTTGGCGTTTAGCATTTACTTGAGCACTTAGTGGCTCGTCTCTCTAAAATCTACAGGGCCACAGAAGGAATTTGAATCCAAGCGAGATGAACGTAGTCGTGGTAGAATATCAATACAGCCTAAAGACTATCATCAACAGATCCTAGAGTGTCAACTGCTAATGTTATCAAAGAATAAGTCTCCCCTCCCTCCATTGGTTGTAACCCGCTGGCCCTCGCCTCTTCTGTTATTGTTATTGTTATTGTTATTGTTATTGTCATTGCCCATTGTTATAAATGTCCGAAGACAAGAGTTCATGAGCCTCTGGATTGGGCTTGACTTACTGCGATTGGTAGAGCACCCGATGATGCATTGGCAAATACATGGGGAGCTATAGAGCCCATGATATACCTAGGTAGCTAACAGCCCGTTCCATAGAGCTTTCAGTAGAGCAGCTCTGGCTCGTGCCCACTCTAAATTCTCTTTTTTAGGGAGCGCACACGCGCAAAAAAAAAGAAAAAGAAAAAAAACGCCACCCATCGCTGGCTGCTGAATGCACACGTACACTCACTGCAGTACTATGTGAAGTTTTTTGAGGCTTGGGTCTGACCAATCATAGACCGCGATAAAGTCATAGGTGCATACCGCCGCACGTCTTCACTAAGACCCAGCTCCGAAAGCCGAGAAATAATTTATTTTTTTGATTTTTTTTAGCTTATTTTATGGGCGTTTTCGGAGAGAATCTATCTAAACTTGCCTACCATAGTATAAGAACTTCACAGAAATTTGTTCATGGAGGTGTCTTTAAAAGACTGGAATAATCCAAAGGACTCTAGCTTGAAAGCTGTCCAGTCAGTCGTCAAGTCGCTTCAGATTAAGCGTTGAACAAAAAAATAAATACAGAAAAACCCCAAAAACACAAAAAAAGAACATGAAAACAACACTTGAATGCACGCTCACGCAGAAAGTCTCGTGTGCATGCATAATCTGCTTGAGGCATCTCCAGCCCGAGTATTAATATTAACCGTGAAGAATTGGCAAAAAATAAATAACAAAATAAAAAGCGTGCGTGCTGAAGGCCTAAAGGCTCAAGGTAATGAGTGAGTCAGAGGTATTTCAAAGGTTTTCAAAGATCTTTAGAGGCCCAGGCTACTCTTAGAATATTGCAGAGTTCAAAATTCAATATTCAATTACAAATGCTCGGAATATAATAAATAATGCTCTTCTAAAGGTTGAAGAGGTATATGAGTAATGTGTCTTCATGAAAGCTGTGCCAGGTACTCAGCAGTTGATCTCATCGAGTCAAAATCATTGTAATTTTCATTGTAATTTTCACTGTAATCGTCGTTGTAGTTGTCAAATTCATCAAACGGCGGGGTCAGTACCAAGTTTTCTGAAAAGGTTTCTGAAGAAGGAGGTGACGGGGTTCCAACGTATTCATTCGTTAGTGTATGCAAGTCGGGGAAAAACGAGTCAAAGTCAAACGCTTCCTCGGGGGACAGATAGGGTGCTGCCTCTTGGAACTGGAGATGGATGGGATCTGGTTGTTGCTCATTTATGTCCTGAGATTGGCTAACTGTAGAAAACATTGATTGCGGGAAAAGAGGGGATTCGGGAATTTCAATGTTGAAAGATAGATCAAGGCGGTCGTCATTTGAAGCTACCGAATCCAGAGCAGTGAAGAGGCCTTCATCTGAGCTTTGAGTAAACTCATTTGTAAGAGGCAGTTTCTTTTGGGCTATTGGCAGAACGTGCTTCTTGGCCGTTTTGCCAGTTTTCGACGCTGACCGCGGCCTCTTGCTGTAACTAGACTTTATCAGATCATGATCAATGACTGTGTTCTCGTCTAATTTTGCAATTTTAGATATTAGCTCGTCGAGGTTGATATTAGAGAGCTTCTTTTTGATTTGCTTGTTGGGCGAGTGCCGGGCTTCCCAGTACATTCTTGGAGTAATTCCTGTGAATCGGCGAAATATCCTGTGGAAATGCCATTGTGTAAACCCAGCCTTTTCTGCCAGGACTTTAAGATGAGGAACTGACTCCGGGGAGCTATCTAGCAGTTTGCAAGTTTGTCGGATCACGGAGTGATGAGTGTCATGAAGTGGAAGTAAAGGCTTGCAGCGCTTGCACGGGCGAAACCCGTTTTCCTGTGCCTCCTCAACAGTGTCGAAGAACACAACATTCTTCTGACGAGCTAGACGAGCTGCGCACGTGGGTCTGCAAAATATACCTGTAGACTTCACGCAGTAGAGAAAGCACCTTGCTGCCTTTGGGTCTCTAGCAATGAGGGCCTGCCACTTTGATTCATAGTCTGGATAGAGGTTTGTGTTGGAAGTCATGTCGTGAATTGTATGGAGGATGTTCTGTAAGAGTTCTAGAAGAGTTCTTTAAAAATACAGAAGTGGAAGAAAAGAAGGAGAAGAATAGCAAAAGCAGAGTAAAAAGAAGCAGAGCTCAATTGAAATATACTCTAAGAAAGCTCAGGAATAAAAGAAATGAAAGTCAAGTCTCGAGGGAAAGAAAGCACTTTTAGGGAAGAACTGTCATATTTATAAAGACCGAGGAAAGGACTTCCTCTTCGGGACAGGTCACGTGTAGATGCTTTAGGCTTATCGAGTACCCTTACCCAAGATTGTGAGCGTTTAGGGAAAGAGAAAGTCGGAACGCGAATTGATCTTTTATCGGCGACGAGTTGGACTAAACCTAACAAGTCAGCGACTCAGACGAGACATAATTCAAATTCGCAAAGGGTGCAGCTGATGCGTACAAGCATAACTGAGGAGTATAGCTATAGTTTACTGAAATCTACGCAGGCTATACTGGTAGTTGACGATGGTATACTGGCAGGTCCAGTTAGGCTAACAAGCCTCGGGATCTGTGAACTCAACCGTCTCTGTGTTAGTAGGACCGCCCGATACTCTGATATCAGCTTCAGCTTTACTTTCTAGTTGATGGGCCACGTCAGAAGCCTAAGACGTATCGTTTACTGCGAGCGTGACTCGTAACAAGATTGACGCGGCCGCTAACAGCCAAGGCAACCGCTCTGAGTTTAATTTTCGTGGATCCGATATTGCTGTCTCAAAGTTTCACAGTTTGAAGGTTCTCCGCGGCGGCTACTATCGGCCACTGAAGACTTCAGGAGACTGAAGTGACTGGGTAGCTTTTAACAGCCTAGGACGGTCTAGGACAAAATGGCTTTTTCCGAGACTAGCATAAATCGCGACTGGCTCTGAATATAAGCTTTTATATGATACATGACCTATATTATTACCATGGCATAGCTACTTTGGGCCGTGGTTTGGTGTTTTTGTAGCGCGTTCAATTTGTAGTTCGCAAGACCAATTGAGACCTTGATCACTCAAGGATTCTCATGCCGAGACCGCTTGTGTCGCTGTAGCTAGACGACCGTACTCAGTCGCTACTGGTAGTACTGGTAAAGGATATGTCGCGCTCGAAGTAGCCACTGCACTGCGCAGCACCGTACAGTACTATCCAGCCACGAATTGCCACGATCAACCTCTATCATGACCTCATAGAGATACCTCCTACATGTATACTGGCGGGTCTCTGATCCCGCTTTTGTTGGTCTCCGATAACGAAAGTCTTGACCTCGGCCAACGTGGGGGAAAGCAGTGGCTGCTGACCCGGGGATTCACGGTTCCTGAGTAGCCTAGTGTTATGAGCGCTAAAATACACGGAGACAGTCACGTGCAAGATGTTTTCTAGAAAATCTCCAAAGATTTTAAAGCTCAAGCGACGAGATGAAATTTTGAGATTTTATGAAAATGCCTTCGCATATTGTTGAGCCAGTGTTCGCATGCCCACTGAAAACATGTCTACGATAGCCGCCGCGCGCAATGAATCCAGCTCAGATTTTATGGCAAGGCCCTGCGTGCCTAGTCCTATCTTTTCAAGGCCCACGATAAGAGTATGTAATTGTTGACGGTGATAGACCTGTTTGCCGACGTAGCTGCTAACCTTCATGTTTAGGCTATTATACAGACTTTGGATTCTTTTCCGGAAGATGTAAGTTCGAAGGCGGTTACTGATAAGTATGAAGCCATGTTTGGCTCGTCTATATGCTCTCTCAAAGTAAGTCTCCCCCGTTCTACTTATACTTGCCAAATTCTAACTCAAATCAGCACAGGCAGGTTATCCTTGAAGAACTCTCAAGGCACTACCTCCACTACAAAAAGGCCAAAGCAGAGATGCGGCAGAAAGAGGCTGCAGAGGGAGTAAAGTACAATTTACGAAAACTAATACAAGAAAGGGAAAGTGCTTTGAGAGAGAAGCGGTATCAAAAGCGGAGAGCGCTATGTGCACGATTAGACTGTTTGGCAGTCCCGCTGGATCGCAGAAAACTGGTCTGGGCTGCTATTGCTCGTAAAATATTGTTGAAGAGAAGGAAGAGCGAAAGCAAACGACGAAAAGCGCATAGCCCATAGCCCATAGCTTGAATCAATGCTTCTCCATATGCGTGAATGTTATGTATACCAACTACGACTGGTACATTTACCTATGAACAAATTGCTCCAGCCTAGTTCGCAGCACCTTAAGAATTATGTGATACCCAGGGTATTTGATCATTGATGATGCACTTTGCTGTAATTCTCCCCACCAATCACTCAAACCGTACAAGCCTTGACCTTATACTGATTTGCTTCCTTTCGTCATGAAATCATATAACTTTTTTTCAAACACCGAAAATACATTTGACGTAGGTACCACTCCGTCCCGGATCCAAAATGCGTAAGATCCCATCATATTAGCCATGGCCACATCTGTCATAAGCCGATCTCCAACCACCGCCACCTCCTTTGCACTTTGAATAAGCCCTTCTGCTTTAAGATACTCCAGAACCTCATTATGGCACCCAGGTTTCTTGCCCGCGTGTCGAAATACAGCCACACCCGTTTCTTGTTCAAGCAGTTTGGCTTGCAATCCGTCAACATCACTGGATGAGCCCGATGTGTTGCTGACAATCATCAGTCGGTTCCCAGGATACGCCTTGCGGAGCTTGGCCCATATCTCCGCATACTCAGGCCATACCTTGTTGGAGTGTGGCTCTGCAAAACAGTTGTCCTTGTCTAGCAGCACGACTTTGATCTCGCCGCTGTTGCCCCCTGGAACCCGCAATGGGATTTGCAGCTGGTTGAATGTGCTCACTGTGACATGAGGAAGAAATATCGACGGGTTGTATAATAGTTTTAACGCATTGAAAGTACCTGAAATGTTCATTTTTTTGAATATTTCACGAATTTCACGAATTTCACAAATTCTGGAGAATAGTTTCAATCGCGAAGAAACAAAATCATTTTCTTTTCCTGATCAAACATGTTTTTTTAGATTAATAAGCCTATTTTAGCAAAAAAATGTTTAAGATACATGAATACAAACTAAGCATAGAACGATACGCTCTTGGACTTTCTGGCTTGAACCTCTGTAATGGCCTCTACAAAGTCCTCATGTGTGATTTTAGACTTGCCTGAGCGTAAAGCGATCATGCCTGCTTCGACCGCTACAGCCTTAAGTTGGGCACCGTTGAACTCATCCGTGCTTCTCGCCAGTTCCTGCCAATTGATTGAATCATCAACCGTCATTTGTCGAGAGTGAATCTGCAGAATGCCAGCCCTGGCCTCTTCGGTGGGTAGAGGAAACTCGATCTTACGATCTAGTCGACCACTTCGTAATAACGCAGGATCCAAAACATCCACTCGGTTGGTGGCTGCAAGCACCTTCACACGATCATCACTGCCAAATCCATCCAGCTGGTTCAGAAGTTCCAACATGGTTCTTTGCACTTCTCTATCACCAGATTTGTCCGAGTCAAATCGCTTAGTACCAATTGCGTCCAACTCGTCAATAAATATAATGGCAGGAGCCTTTTCTTTCGCCAATGCAAATGCATCTCGCACAAGCTTCGCACCATCTCCAATGAACATCTGTACCAACTGCGGGGCAGCGAGCTTCAAAAACGTAGCATTTGTTTGAGCAGCACAGGCGCGAGCTAGTAAAGTCTTACCGGTACCAGGGGGGCCATACATCAACGCACCCTTCGGTGCCTTAATTCCAAGCTTCTTGAATCTATCAGATTGCTTCATAGGGGCTACAACAGCTTCGTCCAGCTCCTCAATTTGTTTGTCCAATCCTCCAATGTCAGCATACGTCTCGGATGGCTTCTCATCAACCTCCATAGCCTTAACGCGACTGTCGTACTCAGCAGGTAACGTGTCAAGAACCAGATATGAGTCCTTGTTGACACCAATCAGGTCGCCTGGCTTGAGGGTTTCGGGGTCAACGAGGCCAATAAGTGGAAGAAACACGGTTTGTCTTGTAGACGTCTTGACCACAGCGGACTTGCCAATACGAGCAGCATCAAGATCGACGTTAGCTCCCTCCTCTGTCGCTTCGCCCTCCATATCAAGCAGCTCCACCACGTTTCCTACTAGGTAAGGTAGTTGTCTAGATTGGTGTTAGAAATCAAAATCAGTCGCCTTCATGACAGATTCATACCTGTTGTTCTCAATCTTCTCTTTATTCTCCTTGATTTTACCGTTCATTGTCGTTTTCTCATGTGACAGTCTTTGAAACTCTGATCTCATGATGCGGATTTCGTTTTCAAGAAGCTTTCGCCGAGTGATGATGTCGCTAGTTGATGCTTGCAAGATTCCCTCATCCATAATTTCGTCTCCAACGTCGTTCATGTGCTCATCAGCATCTAAACTTTCAAGCGTAGCCATTGTTGCTGCGTGTGTTCTAGTAGGTGACTTATGGGATTGATGTAATTGATGGCAATGTTTGGTTAACGAGACGTGAATTGTATGGCAGGGCCCTAAGTTGATGGTGAAATACTTGGAAGGTGGTTTTGTGTGATTCCTCGTCCCTAGATTGTGGCAAAAGCAGGGTAATGTCAGCAGGCAATCCCGAAAAAATACAAAAGAGGATCACAAACTCTTTCGCTTGTTAACTCTTCACTCTAGACCCTGTAACTCTCCAACCTTCAAACTATCTAACTTGCCAAAAATACTTACACAGTACGGGACTCTCAATACTGAACTGAGCCTGGCTCAATCCACTAATTCTGTCTTGGCTATCATTTTAAATTTCATCTAGTAATTGAGTGAATGCCGCAGTTCAGTAGCGCCAAAAGAGGTTCATCTAGAAAATTGACGGCTTGGAAAGAACTGAATAATTGAAAAGAGCCCGTAATACAGCATAAGATTTCTGTTCTTTGGGGCTCTAAGACCTTGTATCTCAAGCCCAACTAATATTTACAACAAACGCAGGTACATACACTTCATTAAATGGCATTTCCCGAATCTGAGCCCCCTTGGAATGGATTTGAGACGGGAACGGTTCTCACAGACCAAATGTCCTCTGAGCTTCCTCTCTCCTTCTTTTGCTTTGCCAGCTTTTCCATGTAATATTTGGCAACCCGCTTAGCACGTTCGTTTTCATCCCAGACAGCCTTCAGTTTCAGGCAGAACTTCATTTTGGCCCATCTGTCATTGCAGTAGCTGATACCTCCGTACCTGTAAATGTGTCTGGCCTGTCCTCCGATGGAGTAACAAGCTACCATCTCGTCAAAAGCGTCCGCGCAGGACATTTCAGTGGGGAATGATGACAGCTGATAATAGTTGTCTTTAGCGTCGGAGACTGGAGCCTTGCTGTCAACAGGAGTGCTTATCTCGCTGTTGAGCTCTTTGAGCAGCTCATCAAGAGAGTTATCCAGGCTTGAGTCTTCGTTTTTGTTAGGCGCTGTCATTTTGGCGGTGCTCAGTCGCAGATTCTCAGTGGAAGTTCGTTTTCGTTTTCGAGCTCCAGTGATTATGTAAGAAAAGTTTCAGCTGCTGCCCGAACTTTAAAAGCTCTTGCGAGGACTATCCACGAAACCTAAAAATTTAGAGGCTTTCTAATCAAGAAACTCAGCGAGCCTCACGGTCATGGTGGATGTTTTCGTAATTACTAGTGACCTCTATGAGCAAGAATACGAAAACTAACTATGTGCTAAGTGTTTCATGGCAATGCACCAACATTTTTTAAGTCCAAAAATGCCAGAATCTTGTTTTCCTAAGTTTAGAAGATTGATAACAAACCCAACTCTTGCATTTGTTGGCTCCAATGAAGGGATCAAACCGTTGTCGTAGGCGAAAAGTTGCTCGTTGATATTCAAAACACAAGGAAATTTGGAGATTTGTGAAAAAAGATTCAGAGCGAGGCATGACTATCATTTTTCATAAACTTTGGATTAATTATCAAGTGCTCGATTGATAATGAATGTTAAATTTTTTTTAAAATGTCCTGGTGGGTTTGTTTTGGGGATTCTAATCCGACTCTGTATGAAGCATGGAAAAATCATTTCCCATAGCATTTTCGAGCTTGAAAATATGCCATAACAATCTTGCCCTATAAACTAAAAATGACTGAGATATAATATCACAGAGTTTGTTGACTCCACTGTTATCGTTTGCTAAAAACTCAAAATTCCACGACAATACGTCGAACAAACATAGCTAGCAATGCTAATGAAAAAAAAACGTTTCTATCTAGTATGATACCATCATTTCTTGCTCATTGAGACCCTGACTCTGAGGCTATACACGCCTAGAGCTTTTGGAATATCATAATGCAATCCTACCATACATATAAAGACCTTGACCTCCCTTTTTCTGATAACAAAGTACCAAGAAAAAATGGCTTCTACTCTAAACTTTCCCTTAAAACACCATGATACGCTTGCTTCAGTGCGTCCAAAGCAACTCCTTGTTTACACTTCAGATCGCGACAAAAATCAAATTATGGATAGCAAGTTGGGACTTAGAAGTTATTCTCATGAAAAAGCTAGTCAACCTTCTCCTGATCATAAGCCAGAAAACTCCGGCATAGTAGATAGAGAAGAATTTCGAGATATGGAGCGAGAAAACTTACAGAACTTGTTCAATGCTCTAGTACACCACGAAAGAAAAACCGGACGCAAGGAAGATGCCGACATCATCTCAACCGTCAAAACAATGCGTTCTCTTTTAACAAAGCCGTTTAACAAGAGCAAAACATTAGACATCAACTTATGGGTTCTTGACGGTCAGATCGTTTTGAATGAAGATTCGCTCATAACAAATAACAGGAGAACATGCCCGTTGCAAATATGGAAGAGACTTCAAAATGAAAAAAATGAGTTCAAATTAAATGCAACTACACCAATATTTACCAATCCAACAAGCAGCGGGGAACTGCTTAATATTCCGCAAGTTCACACAGTTATTAGCTCAAAAATTGAACTATCCAGAGTTATTATGTCGAGCCACATTGACGCAACTGAAAGTAATCTGGTGACTGAGCTCTCTGTCGAAGGGTTGAAAGACTACGTCAAACTGCACTCTTACAAAGCCTTAACTAACGGTTCGCTACATTTGAAAACTAAATACGAAGCCAAGCTACTCCAGATGTGGGCCCACAACATTCTTACTGGCTCCACAAAGTTTGTGACAGGATTCTTTGACTGGAAAAAAAAAATTGAGCACGTTCAGGAGTACAAAACAGAAGACATCCCAGGTTATATCAAACGCTCTATAAACACTCCAAAAAAGAATAAGTGGGACGATCAGAAATGTATTTCGTTTCTCTCAGAATTACTTGTATGGCTCAAGAAAAATGTACAGTGGACGAATCCAGAGCTTGGAGCATAGTGTATGATATAAATAGCGACTACCTCAGTTTGATCGAGCTCAAGGGCGACAAGGCTAAAGAAGTCCTCGATACCGTATCAACAAATTTTGTTGAATGGCGTCGCTCACTCAAAAAGTGAGCCAATAGCTGATCGTACTACTATAAGAATATTACTCAACTATACTATACTCATAGTCACATACCAGTGCTACCTACCTAACAAACTTGAAGCGCATATTGAACAAGCTGAAATTATAATGCTAGTTTCTACTTGAGCTAGCACTAGCAGGCTTTCAAAAGTTACCGCAATGCCCTCAAAATATTTGAGGAACAACAACAAACAAAAGCAAAAAGGCACTTGTTTATTTTTGAAGTTTGACATACCGTGTTGATCTAGCAATACCCGTTAATGCTCTCATAGCTCAAAGATCTTTAGTCAACTAAATTTACATTGCACAAAAAATAAAGCTGTAATTGCTTTCATTTCTTAAGCGCATTGAACCTGAGACCTTGCAACACATTAGAGCTCTTGTTGAACATATTTTTTTATCGAGACATATATGTCAGGTCAACTGTGATTTTATTTTTTTTTGAGTTAGCGAGATGTCGTTAAAAGAATACAGGTCAATTTTGGGCAATAATTAAAGGAGAATTGTATAGCTTAGCTAGTTTGCTTGGCTTCTATTTGCAAAAAACTGAATAAATTATATTTGAGAGAAAGTTGGTGCTATCATTTTTACGGGTTTAGCGGACTGGTGTTAATCTAGACAATATTTCTTTGACTATTAAGGATATTCGTTGAAGGCAAATAGTTTGAGCAGCCACAAGGTTACCACCACCAAGCAGTTGATACTTGATTAAATTGTATTTATTTATAGTTGGTCCCGTTTTGATCACAGTATTTTGTAGCGCTGCAAAGGTGACTATCATATCGCGCAGAATTTTGAAGCAATGTGCTTATTCTTCAGACTATAAATCATATCGTCAAAGCAATACGGCACACCTTTGGTATACGCAACAAAACTTTTGCAATTCATTCAAAAGCAAACAATAACTGTACAACTAAATAGCTTACACCTGTAGTTAAATACCCTACTTATTCTAAGGCAAAACTTGCTAACGAGCATATCTTGTTGATAACTTGCATCGGAGCAAAATTGCTTGAAGTTCATAAAGTTGCCGTTGCAGGATCTTCCATATGATTTCAGGTACTTTAAGATTACTCACTGTCAATTGTTCAATTAAAAAAAAAAGACGTCAAGGTATAAATCATACCCCAAAAGTCTTGTGGTCTGCTTTTATCCGTTACCATAGGTTGTTGTCTTTATAGATCAAAAGTTGCACTTCTCCGATTTTGATACCCAGAAGCTGGCTTGCGAGTTGATTTACAGGTGATAACTGTGAGATGTGTGATTCTGCAAACCTTGCCATCCTTTAACTTGGAACTCTTATTATTGAAGTACTCTTACACTCTGAAGGTCACTATGCATGTCTATTGAAACTAAAATAGATATGACTTGTAATATTTAGTTCAAATAAGCCATTAAACTCAAAGCCTAATCAAAGCCAGCGTGAACAGGGTCTCATTGAGCTTTTCCGGAGCTAACAGGCATTTCTCTACACCTCTCGCAACAGTATTCTTTGAGACAAAGATAGCGAGAGAGTTCGGCTCTTAGATAGAAAAGGCCGCTGTATTTAGGTAACATAGATTGCCCATATTCAGGCATTCAAAGGTCTTCTTTCAGCTCACCTCAAAAGTTATCTTACAAAAGAGCATGAATGCTCTGCCCGTAACTATTTTCTTTCATCTGCAACTGTAATTGTACTCAGGCCTCTAAAAAATCTTTATAAGTGGCTGTAATGACAATTTAATTGTTACTTGCTACGTCTCAAAAAAGCTATTTCTCAGCGTTGGAATTCAATTTCTATAAAGCATTTGTCAAACTCAGTGATATAAAATCTTTTAAATTATTGCGAAGGTGCTCTCTTCTCTTTCAGAAAGTTGCGTAATTACAATTTTGATGCTCTGAAACTCTTGCCAGTTACTACGTGCAACTTGGGTAATTTTTCGGAAAAAATAGAACTGATCTAGTATATGTGAAGCCGGTTTGAATTATCTCGGACTCCTCCCGCCTCAAAAAAAAGTGTTGCCCTGACAGCAGCAAAGTCTTGAGATGCCCAGTCTTAGCTTCCTTGAGCAAGCTGGTTTCTTGTTCCCGTAAAAAGGATTCTTTAAGAAACTGAACTACAATACAGCTTTGTCGATACTGAAAAGTAATATATAATATCTGGGGCGCGTGAGATAAAAGCCATGAGCATTCGCTTTACTTCAGGCCAGTAGCAAAAGTTTCAGGGAAAAGTGAGCTAGCATTCTGCAGTTTTTTCTCAAAAGACATTTACAAAAAACTCAAAATACTCATTGAGCTAGCAAAGATTGTACCTATGATTTGTAAAGCCTTTTTACCTGTGCAGTTTTTTTCTTTTAACCTTCGGACATTTTGATTTTTTCTTTTTTGCAAGGTAATTGCAATTGGTCAATAAACATGTAATATCATTGGACCAAACTGTTCGAAACATATTGATAGCTCAATTAGAGGAACGTTTTCGGTAGAATTACATGGGAGAAATTATGGTAAAAGCTATTTTGCGATCAGCTAAAATTTTATCGTCATAGCTGAGTGTTTTTGAAAAGTTAATGAATGGTAATTTTCATTAGTTGTCGTTCAATGCTAAGGTTAACACACGGACCTAGGACTGCCATACAGTCAAGCAAGTAGCAGCCGAGATGGCGACCTCGAGAGAAGCAAGGTTCCACTTGAAGAAGCACTTTAGCGAACCTCGAAGAGGGTGATACCGTGAAAAAATCAAACTCTTTCAAGCTGGGGAAGACAACGAGAAGTGAAATCAGATATTGTTTCTTGAAACGCTATCTTTCTGTAGAACTGCTAGTCCTTTTTTCTTCCAATAATACGGGAGCATATTTATGAAATTGAAACTTATTACAAAGAACTGTAGCACGGTAGAGTTGAAAAGAGTCATCGCGTCCTAACAAACAATTGTAATGGTGATGTTGAAAGACTGTCGGAAGGAGTAGCTAACCCGGCCCAGTCACAGTAAACTAGCGACTGGCATTCCTTGCAAACTGTTCCAATGCTACATGGTTGTACAGTCCATGTTTTTGGCACCAGTAAAACCTTGCGTAGCGGCCATAAACAAGGCTTAACAAAACTTCCACATTTCTATAAAATAGGATAGAAATTACTTAACCTTAAGTTGAACTTTCGAACTGCAACTACATGTGTTCTACTTGCTTTAAAACAAGTGCACTTTGGAACCCCCGCACAGGGTTATTTCTATGGCTTGAAAAAACTCAAGAGAACAACGTAAAAGAACAAACTCAAGCTATAGCTTTTCGGCTAAAAAACATATTACAGTTCGTCTTTAGCACTTGCCTGTCCACTTGCGATAGAAGATCTCTTACAAGCAACAGGGCTTGTTCCTTTGAAAAAGTATTCGCACCTTTCAGGCTCAGAAACTAACAAAATCTTGTTTTCGCGCCCACATGTAAGCTCTACACTCGCTCGTCGAATTGGTCCACTCCAGCATTTCGCGCCCTTTTCATAGTTGAGTGTCATAGAATGTCCATCGGCTGAATAACTAAGCCCGTCAAATTTGCCCAAGTTAGTATGAGCACCGTTTCCCTTTTGACTAGCTTGGCCTGAGAAGCAGAATTCGTACGTGTATTCACCCAGAGGGTCACTGACACATGTGTTTTTCAAACTTCGCAAAACATCGTCTTGTCCGTAGTCGCCGTTGATGTCGTTGCGTAGGTCTTCAACTTGAGAGGTCAGCTTGCTCAACTCCGCTTTGTGTTTGTTTATGACATTTGTCAAAAAGACAGATTCAGTAGAATCACCGCTACCACTCGAGGAAGCAGAAGCTGTGCCCATTGGGTCAAATGTGGGATCGGCCAAAATCCCGTTATCAATCAACCAAAGTTTCAAGGATCCCAGTTGCTCCTGCGCCCAGAGCGGAAGGATGGAAGTTTCTTTGGGGGTTTCACAATAAACACTCTTGTAGTTCGCCAAATCAGAAATTACATTTGCAAATTTGGCATGACCCACTGAAAGTTGTGTCGTCTTTTGCTCAATGGAAGCATCTGTGTTTGCTTTCAAGTCCTCAAACAGGCGGACGGCATTTTTCACAGCCGGATCGTTGAAATTGACATTGTATTCAGTTTTCATGGTTTGCAAAAGAGCCTCGTAGGCTTTCACGTCTTCTTGAAGTTTTTTTATAACCTCTAAAGCGCCTGAGTACTGTTGCTCCAGTTCCTGAACCTGGTCTTTGGCTTTAGCAATCTCCTCGGGCGTTTCAGCAATCTTTTTGCCACCACCTGCTGCAATGAGAGCTTCTAGCTTGGCTTCATTGAGCTTTACTTTTGTTTCGATATTTTTCGCCTTTTCTTCCGTATTTGCCAAATCTGTCACTAAAGCATCTTTGAGGCTCCGGGCTTTGGCCACCAGTTGGTCTCTGGCTTTAAGGCCTGCTTCTTGAATTTCAGCAAGCCTCTTCTTTTCTGCCACGTATCGCGCATGTTTTTCTTTACACTTGTTTTCACACTTGGGCGCAGTTGGGTTGGACGCCGAGAGTCCAGCCTCGTCTGACCCATCGCAACACACATCATAGTCGCAAACACCGTCATTCACCCGTGAAGAGGGCAGCTTTCCAGGAATGTGACCAGCGTTTATACAGTGAAAAATGTTTCCTGGACACGCAGAAGTACCAGGCTCATCACTACCATCCGGGCAATCACATATATCATCGTTTACCTGAGCGAATGAAAGGACAATCTCCGGGTGCCCAAGACAGGCCCAATTACCATTTGCATCGGGAACATATCGCTTTTGATCTGAGAGTGTTAGCCAATAATTAAGCGTAGACATGCGCGGATACGGGCATTGGCGCAAAGCAGTTATACGAGATAGTTACGCACCAGCACTTGAGGCTCCTAGTATCTGAGCAGAAGAAAGGCTCAAGAAAGACAGTAGCGCTAGCTTTGAAAAATTCATGTTGACATGGCATATAGCAGTAGTTAGGAGAAGTTGGGACTATTTACGTGTTCTAGTTCTGATTCTAGGTGTATGAGGATTAGGGTTCAACCGGAGAACATAGCGTTTGTGTTCAAGGAGACGCCCACGTTGCGAGCTATCTGGCGTTCAAGGACGGCCTCCATGCCTAGTTCTTCTGCCGATGAAGATGAGGAAAAGAACTGGCGCAGCCGAACTAGACCGAAAGCCGCGTCCATTACAAAAACTGCAACCTGGAATTTGGCGTGGCTGACAAAAGCTAGCAACTTGCGAACGATCCATGAACGATTGGAATTGACGTTGGCGGATAAATCTAGCTCGCTCAAAGATCTGGAAGCCTGGTACGCCATTATTTTGATGCGATTGACGGGCGAACCGTACATGCGGTTTGTGCCCTGTAACAAACTGTTTGCGCGGCCAATTAAAACAAGCAACAACGGCATCCTGTTGATATCGGATATTAGACTCTTAAAGTTGTTGAGAAATTCCTGCTGGACTTCGTAGTCTGACTTTTCGGCAAGACTGATCTGGCCTGAATCGTAAGGTCGCATCATGGTCATAGAAGCAAACATGTCAACAGATCCAATTCCCCAGCTAGTAATGACATCTTTAACGGCATCGTTATCAAGCACAAACAAGCTTCTCCATAACCGGCTGTTCTGCGCCCGGAACTCCGGCGTCTCGTACACGTACAGCCCGTGGTCAATTATCACTACCTGGTCCTTTCCCTCATGTTTGCGCAGCATGATATTGCCAGGATGAGGATCACAATGCACACCTCCCCATTCAAATATTTGTTTGCTAAAGAACCGCATCATGACGTCGAGGCTCCATGACGGACTAAACCCTTCGCTTTTTATCAGGTCCATTTTTCCCAGCGGAACTCCGTTAATCCATTCTGATACCATGACTCGCTTAGTAGTATACTGGGGAAAATTTCTGGGAATATATACGACTTTGTTAAGAGAACTGTCGTTCTCCAGAAATCGGCGTGTCGATTCAGCGTTTTCCAGTTCAGTTCTGAAATCGGTTTCTGTTTCCATTCTTGCAGCTATAAAATTTGAAATCTCGCCTAGAGGAAAGTCAAATACGTAACCGTAGAATCTCATAAACAGTTTGTAAACTTGGAGATCCCAATAGACTTGATTTTGAAGATCTGAGTGCTGAATTTTGACAGCCACCCACTCTCCTGAGTCCAACTGGGCCTTGTGAACCTGCGCAACACTAGCACTGGCAACGCATGTATTATCAAATGATTTAAACATTTCTTCAGTAGTTACACCGAATTCCTCGTGAAAAGTTCTTTGGATTTGTGTTATGGTATCCTGTGGAGCATTATCGAAAAGCATGGCAAACTTCTGTTGAAACGCCGGTGGGAAGGCTGCTGCTTGAAGCGCAAGTGCCTGGCCAATCTTTATATACAGTCCTTTATTTGCGACCAGCAGACTATACAAGCGATCTGCGTTGCGGTTGTGAAGCGCTTCAATATCCCGACCTTCTTTAAAATTCAGTTTGTAATCAGCAGCAATGAGTAGAAGCGAGTAAACACTTCGAGCAGTCCGCACAAACGCACTGGAGTTAAACTGATTGTCGTATGCGTACAGGGACCCTCCCAGAGCACCCAACACCAGGCTTCGGCGCCACCATCGTGAAGATGTTGAGGCCGTTGATGCCCTAGTAGAATAGTGGGCAGAAGTAAAAGTCTGTGCGTCAGTCTGATGACGGATCAACCGAGAAATGGAACAGTTTGAAACGCACCGAGCAGCCCTCATAGTTCAAAAGTTACCCCGTAGACTATTTTAGCAAATGTGAAGTGTAGGTGAAAGAAATCAGATTCAGACACAAACTCGCTCCAGTTACGCCCAATGGCCTTCTGATAGTATCATTGCTTAGTTTGCGCAAGGCTGAGAGTTTCACCAAATGAACAAGAGTAGTCAGGAATGACATATCTTTACATCGTAGCTTACAACGTTATTACTTTATATTACCTCAGCAAAACCCAAACACACTCCGAAATCAGAAAAATTTTTCACAGTTGAGCACAGTTTTGGACCAGCACAGTTCTTTTCACGATCACCACACACATCCATCTTTAATTCCTACGCTTTAAAAGATGAGCGACTCATTCCTGTTTATGCCCAGACCTGCGTCTGTCACTGGAGCCGGCACTGCTACTGCCTCTCCTCCCACAAACGTGATTGTCCAAGTCCAGGTAAGAACACGCAAACCTTTCTATAATTGGCTTTTGACAACGATCTGATGAATCATGAACCTAACACACAATGCCCAGGCTGTTTTTCAAATCTTGGATCACGCTTTGCACAATGAAGACGCCCCACAGCGCGTGATCGGTACGCTGCTTGGTGTGCGCTCTGACGACGGCTCCGAAGTCGAAGTGCGCAGCACCTACGCCATTCCTCACACCGAAACCAACGACCAAATGTCCGTCGACGTCGAATATCTGCGCACCATGTACGCTCTACACCGCAGGGCATACCCCAAGGACGTGATTGTCGGGTGGTACGCGACTTCAGCCGAGCTCAACAACCTGTCAGCTCTTATGCACGACTTTTATGCAAACAGCGAGGGTGTGTTTCCTTACCCCCCGGTTCACATGGTTGTTCCAACGTACACGGAGGGCGGAAAAGATCTGACGGTGACTACGTATATTTCGGCACCGGTGGGGATTAACCCTGAAAAGACAAAGGGGTCTTGCCTGTTTGTGCCCATTCCTAATGAAATAAAATACACGGAGGTAGAAAAGTCTGGGTTGGAGGTGATTGCGCAGGCCAAGGATGTACCCGACCGCACGTTTTCGCTGGTCTCGGATATCAAGGCTTTGGAAACGTCCATCGTTGAGGTTATTGAGATGCTGGAGCGCGTGTCTAACTACGTGTCAAAAATAATAAGTGGTAATGCCCCTGGATCGATTGCAATTGGCAAGTACTTGCTCAAGAACTTGTGCCTGGTGCCGTCTGTGTCGTCCGATACTTTGGAGAAACTGTTCAACTCACACTTGCAGGACGTCCTCATGGTTGTGTACCTGGCCAACACTGTCCGAACTCAGCTGCAACTATCTAGCAGGCTGACTCCTATTGTTTAAAGTAATATAAATCATGTACTCACTAAACATTAAACGACATATTCCTTACATGACATCAATAACAACGGCATTCGCACAATTGACATAATAAAACACAAAATAACCTGTAGAAATAAAACAGAAATAAAAAAACCGAAATAAAACAAAAATGAAAATAAATACCCCGTCAATTTATGCGATTCCCGTCTCATGCAAATTCCGTCTCATGCGATTCGCGTTTCATGCAATCTCCCGCGGCTAATTCATGCAATTTCTCCAAACAATGGGCTCAGCGCGCCAACGCCAATCAGCTCGTCAATCAAATTTGTAGCAGACATTCCGCTCTCCTCTTGTATTGTTGTAGACGTTGAAGCTGAGCGAGGGTCGAGCGATGACATTCGCGACAGATCGTTCTTCTTGCGCCCATGCTTGTTCTTTTTGCGAAGATGCCTTGGCATGGTTTTTACAGGCGTCAAACTTATTTCACGAGAATTGCGCCGGGACGACATACTTAGTTTTCGGTGCAAGGGTGGCTGCTGGAAGGACAACTGAGAGTAGTTGGTGCTTCTGTTGCGGAACGCAGACAATGGAATGTCTTTGTTGACTGGATGATAGGCTGGGTCGTCAAACGAATACGTCGACTTGTCTTCCTTGTCGTCGAGCTCACTGGTATATATGAAATCCTCAAGTGCCAATTCACTTGTCTCAGAGTCACTGGTTGCAAGAGAAGTTAAGGAGTTTCTCTTCCTTTTTTGAGCAGGTGTTTGAGAAACAGGAGCGTTCATTTGATTTATGATACGAGTAGGAGGACTGAGAGTTCTAGTTGTAAGACCATCAATAATGCCATACGGGAGTTCCGTAGACATGACCCAAGAACCCAATACAGGCGGGCGGGACGTAGTTGATGAGGTAGAAAGAATTTCTGTAGGCTTTGGTTTGTTGTGAAGGTTTGATTTCGGTAAATTGTTGTCCTCATCGGTGGAGTCTCCATAGTCGGAATCATCATCATCCAGCGCCACGGCTAAAGCGTTTGCAGAATAGTTTTCAATGGCCGGTCTATCAGTTTCTGATTCATCTTCGGTGGTAAAAAAATATGAAAACAGGTAAGACTCGTCTTCGTCTGAGGGCAGGGGGTTGACAGGAGTAGACGTTATGCTTTTTATGGGTAGAGGCCGGTTTTCAAAGAAAGGATCGTTGAAAGATATGTCTGATTCTGAAGACTCTGAATTGTAGCCAGTTTTTTGGTTTTCAAGGTCACCGCTGAATTTGACTTCTTCTAGAATAGCACGTTCTTCTCTCTGTTCGATGGAGTGATCGTCTTCATAGTCAAAAAAGTTGTCTTCATCTGAGCCGGAATCGGAATCGGACCCGGAATCTGTGCCTGAGTCTGTTTCACTAGAGTCTGCATCGGCAATACTAGAGTCTCCATCTGAAAGGATCGCCAGTAAGCTTTCATCATTGTAATCGCTGTCTTGAGTTTGAGTGGTGTGCAGTGGTAAAATCGAAGCCTCTAACTCATCGAGCACTGTATCACTTATGTCGCTGAGCTCGCTGTCGTTATCGCTATCAGAGCTGTCCTCCTGTAGCAACTTGTTGTTGAGACTTCTTGAAGGAGAGATGTCGAGTTTTGCAGGGGGTGAAAGTAAGTTTGAATTTGAGCTTGTGGATTTAAGCTGGGGAAGAAAGACGGTGGTGCTGTCAACGGAAAAGTCAGAATCGTCATCTTCTACGTCATCGTCTGCATCTTCGTCATTGTCATCGTCTGAGTCCTGTTGGCCTTGATCTGATTGGTTTGTGATGAGAACTGGAATGTCTGAATCAGAGGAAGGGTTTGAGAAAATTGGGAATTTCGAAGTTGCTGGAGTGGGCTTGAGATTTTTTAGTGAATTTAGGGTAGACAAAGGGGGAGCGTCGTTGTCGTTTTCCACATCACTGATGTTTGGAGAGGAGGCTAGCTTGGGGTAGTTTTCCAAGCGTTTGCCGGCAAACATGGGCGGGCGGTTGATGTGTGGGGAGGGAGCGGGCGTTACGTTGAGAAGAAAGTCAGCCATGTTTAGTATGATATTTCTTTTGTAAAATTTTCAGCAGCCGTTGTGGTAGTAATAGTAGTAGCGGTGATGGTAGTGTTAGTAGCAGTAGTAAAAGTGGTTGAATAGTAGGATGAAATGACTTGTATTGCTGTTATCATTCTTAGGCTTGAGGTAGCAGGAGCTATTGATATGTTGAAGTGGTAGTTGACAGTTGACAGTATGTCTTGTGAACTAATTTTTTAAGGCGCAAGATCCCGGTGTTAGAGGTGTAAGATAAAGGTATCGAGATGTTGTGAAAGTCAGAGGTTCAGGTTCAGGCAGGCGTTCAGGGACGTAAGAATCTAGGGATCTAGAAGAAGAAAGGGTGAGAAGAAGCAAGAGGAGAAGCAGAATAATAATGAAATAATTAAGAAATAATTAATGAAATAAGGTAGTAGTTGCCCAGCTGCTGTGAACAAAATGCGCCATCTCGCTTCATTTTTTTTAGTTTTTTCTAAATTTTTTCTGATTTTCCAGTATTGTTCCCTAGGTGAAAATTGACGAATATTAACGAAAATAATGAAAAATGATGAAAATCCTGGTAAAAATTTGAAATACCCAAACCCTGCGGAGCTTAATCACGATGCAACTATGAAAAGTTGCGAGCATCGTGGAGCAACTGACGGAATGTAGTGTTACGTGTTTTCTTTTGATCCTGAAGACATTGTCTTCCGAGACCCTGCAGATATTACACTTGCTAGTGTTGCTATTACTCGCTCTTTTGCTCTCTTGACTTCTTCCCTTTCACGATTCCCGCAGTTGCTACAGATGTTGGTTGCTGTTGATGGCTTCTTACGGCGTGTTGCAATCTTCTGTTGCACTTGTCTAATGTAGTGGTAGTGCTAAGAGTAGCTATAGCTCTGGCAGTAGTAATAGTAGTAATAGAAGTGGTGGTAGTGGTGGCGGTAGAAATGGTCTACTTGCCTCGTCTACTATATCCAATATGCCTTCCAGTGCATACAATCCAAAGCTTCTTTTACCTACCAGCCACAACTTGTCACTACTTGTCAATCCTTATCACTCCTTATCACCCCCTTATCATTACTAGTCACTGCTAGTCACTGCTAACCAATGTCCACACAAAACCAAAACAAAATGCTCTCACTAGACCAAAACCAACATGATCAAAATCATGATCGGGACCAGTATCAACACCCACATCAAGACCTCACAATTGACTTGAGTGCACAAATAGATTTGTATTTCGAAAATCTTCAGGAAAAGCTTCTCGTTTATTTTGAAATTCAGCGCATCAAGCAAGAAATCACCAACTTGTCCACCCACCACGAGCTCCATCAACTGCACCTTGAACTGTCATGCTCACACAGGGACCTGGACCTGCTTTTCGGCCAGTACTCACGTGCCCTCAACACGGCTTTTACTCACTCTGACCAATCAGCAGCATCGCCGGAGAAAAGCGCCGACCTGCTTAAAGAGGGATATCTGTATCCGCTGCACAAGCGATTTGATGCATCTAAACGAGTTTTGATGTCAAAGAGCAGGAACTACATTCCGTATGGCTTTACCCGACGGGAGATAGAAGTCTCGAGAAGAAAGTGGTGGTTGTCCTGAGTATTATACAGAAAAGTTGTAAGTACTAAACATCAAGTACTAAGTTCCAGGTACTAAAAACTATGTTTCAAAAAGAAGTAAATTAAATGTGACGTGTCGTGGTGAACTTGAAGCCAAAAGGCGCTATTGCCATGGCAACTTACGCTATACACTATGCGAGAAACTGTGCCACTATAATTTCTGCAGCTGTGGCAAGCTAACAGCTCAACGCCTTAGTGCCTTCGAGTTCGACTTCGACTTTCATCTTTACCCACCTTCTGTGTCCATTCTACAAACATCAAGGTTTTTTATAATTTATTCGCTCTGCTTTTCATATTCAAATGCCCAAGGCCAAGATTTCTTCCTAAGCGTTCCAAGCATTCCAAGCACTTTAAGCACTCAAACTGTTGACGGTAACGGAATCACACTGCTGGTCACTGTATCGGTATCACTGTATCAGTACCAAAATTTGCGTACTGCCCAAACTGGACCACGATATCCATAATATTCTAGGAGATTCGAATCTGTCAGACCGGATTATTTAAATTTTTCCATGATCCTCTTCGATCTCTACTGTCGCCTCTGTGCGCATGCTGGAGCCTAGTCCATTGTAACTGTATAGATTTTGTAACTTCGTAACTTTATAACTTTGTCGAGTGTAGAAACTAAGTCACTATAGAACAAACTAAACCTTGTCTTGGATATTTGCCTCCATCGACTTCTTCGCCGTTGCTATTGCCTCTGTGTTTTGCCTTTACCATGTGCATATAAGTCTATCATGGTGGTAAATAACGGCTCTAGGTCGGCTTGGTGGACATGAAATGGCACTCTTCGGTTGTGTGCGTTAATACCTCTGACGTAATGCTACTCCTTTTGGGCGCACCATGACGTGTGATTCGTGCGTTCTCATCCCTGCAAGGTACGGTGGATCTGGTATCATTGCCATCGCCATAGAAGAAGTCTTTGCCCTGAAAAAGATGCTGCTTAGATCTGAAGCAATCACAAAACGTGTATATAAGACGGTTCTTGTCGCCTGTTTTTTTTTCTTTTCTACTTCTCCCAAACCATTTTCCCTCTTCTCATTTTCTAAATAGTACTCAAAACAACAATAACATGGACTCTCCTGAAAATATCACAGCTCAGACCACTCCCGCAGAGTCGCCTTCTCTTTCAACGGCCTCATCTGATGTCATTACCGACAAGCTGGCCGCGCTCTCTGTGGAAAAGCCTCTGTCCTCCATGTCGCTTGCTACCAAACGCATCATCAAACGTCCCTCGCGAAAAAACTCTCTTGGCCCGTCCAAGCTGGAGATCAATCATTCTAGAGTTGCTTCTTTCGCGTTTGCCTTTGACATTGACGGTGTGCTTGTAAGAGGCCCCGATACAATCCCACAGGCCCCCAGGGCGCTTCAAATGCTCAACGGTGACAACAAGTACAACCTTAAAATCCCCTACATTTTTGTCACCAATGGCGGCGGCAAAACAGAGGAAATGAGATGCGCAGATCTGTCAAGCCGTCTCAAGGTGCCTGTCTCGTGTGATCAGTTTATCCAGGGCCACACTCCAATGAAGGACCTTAAAAGCAAATACAAAACTGTTCTTGTTATCGGAGGTGTTGGTGAGGCATGCCGTCACGTTGCCGAAAATTACGGTTTCGATGACGTCTGCACCCCTGGAGACATTTTAAAGTGGAACCCTCACGTCAGCCCTTTTAGAACTCTGACCGACGAGGAGTTCAAGAACTCCAAGGTTCGTGACTTCTCGAAAACCTCTATCGAGGCTATTCTTGTTTTCGCCGATTCGAGAGAGTGGGCCGCAGACCAGCAGATTATTTTGGAACTTCTCATGTCCAAAAACGGTGTAATGGGAACTGTTTCTGAAACCTTTGATGAAGGCCCCCCAATATACTTTGCTCATTCGGACTTCGTCTGGGCTACAAACTACAATCTCTCAAGATATGGCATGGGTGCCCTGCAAATCACTATCTCGGCTCTGTTCAAGAGCCATACTGGCAAGGAGCTTACCGTCAACAGATTTGGCAAACCCCACAAGGATACATTTAGATACGCCTCCAAAGTGTTGAAGCAATGGAGACAGGATACATACGACGCCCACTTTTCTCCTTCAAGACCCTCTTCGCCTGTCGAGGGCGGAGCTTCTTCATTCTTGCCTGACTCTGAGGGTGCTGTTGTAGCAGAACCATTGAGCACAGGCACATCTACACCAATAATGGAAGGCGATGTTGTAGCAGAGCCTGAGAGCGATGAGCCTGAGGATGTTGATGAGGAAGCTGAAATGGACCAGTCTGTTCACGACAAAATTCTCAACACGTTGCCCGAAGCAGACACGGTTTACTTTGTAGGCGACACCCCAGAATCTGACATTCGCTTCGCCAACTCGTTTGACGACAAGTGGTTTTCGATTTTGGTAAAAACTGGCGTTTACCAGGAGGGTACAACTCCAGCGTACGAGCCCAAGGTCATTGTTGACGATGTCCTGCAAGCCGTGGAGTTTGCTATTGAGCGTGAGCACTTGAAGGAGCTGTCCCAGTACAACAAGGTTGTTGACGCTGGAATCGAGCTGCCAGTAGAGCATACTGACCTTCAACCTCACATGATTTCTTCGCTAATCCAGAAGCTGGATGAGCAGGCTCAGGCCAAGGCCAAGGCCACTGCATAGGCTGCATAGGCTTATTTATTATAGATTTAGAGAATTCAATCAGTTTTTTTTGTTAGTATCCGTGATTTAAAGCCTTTTTTATGTGCGGCTTGAAAATTTTTATATCATTTTCAAACGTAGACACTGCACGACAAGCAATTTACGCTATAGACCGCCATGGACAAGATATTCAGTATTTGCCAGTTCGAGGCTGGACCCATCACCGTCGAGAACTATGTTGAGCCTTTAGAGGCGCTTCTGCGGGCTGAAGTGAGTCCTACAGTGACTACGAAAGACGTCGAGCTCTTTCTAGAGCGGCAGCAAAAAGCAGGCCAACAAGGCAGCGACGAAGCGGAAGGAGAGGATGAAGACTACGAGCTAGAAACAAACGGCACGACCCCTTTACACTCAATCTGCAGCTCCATAGATCCCCAACTGAGCGGCCCGCCATTAGAAGTGGTACTTAAAATGATCGATTTGTTATTTGAATGGGGTGCTGGCTGGATGTTGCTTGACGAAAATGATGAAACTCCTGGATGCATTGCTCTTAGAAGAAAACTGCCGGAAGAGGTTTACAAGAAGTTTGTGCAGGCTGGAACCAGGGCGGAGGTGTTGTTGAGAAGGATGACGACATATAAGGCTACGAATGATTACGATGAAGATGAAGATGAAGATGAAGAGGTTCAAGAAGAGGAACAAGAAGTACGCCAAGAAAAAGAGCAAGAGACAGGAGCAAACGAACAAGATCCAGCTGGCCACCAGTCAACATACCTCCAAACCTCGCTCACCTATACGGACCACGCTCTCGTCACTACCGCCCAGAACGACGGCGTCATGATGGACTGGGAAACCCCCATAATGCAGCGCAGCGCTGAGCTCCTCACGACCGACTCCGACTCCGACGGCACAGGCCCTGTAGTCCTCAACGTCGGTTTTGGCATGGGTATCATTGACGGATTCATCCAATCGCTCGGTGCAAAAAAGCATTACATTTGTGAGGCGCACCCTGCGGTTCTTGCCAAACTGAAGAACGATGGGTGGTACGAGAAACCGGGGGTTGTTATTTTGGAAGGCCGATGGCAAGATACTCTCTCAGACCTTTTGAGCAAAGGAGGCGTACATTTTGATGGAATTTACTATGATACGTTCTCAGAACACTACACGGATCTGATAGATTTCTTTGACATGGTGGTCGGGTTGCTGAAATATAACGGCACGTTTTCGTTTTTTAATGGGCTGGGCGCGGATAGGCAAGTTTGCTATGACGTGTACTGTGAGGTGGTAGAGCTGGATGTGTTGGACTATGGGTTGGAAGTTACGTATGAACCTTATGAGGTTGCTGAGGCTGTAGTAAAGCGTGGTGGTGATGAAGTCCAAGGTCCAGATGGAGAAAAGATATGGGAAGGAATTAGAAAAAAGTACTGGACGGTCAAGACTTATCAGCTGCCCATTATCAAGTTTATTGGATCGTGATCATGTTCATGACCATACTATTCAATATACATAGTCATACTGTAACCAACAGATCAAGCGAACCAACGGCGAAGCTTCGTTCGTAATCAAAAGCGACGAATTCGATTGTTGAAAAGCCGCACGGGTATTTCTCGTATTCGCTGGTTTCTTGCCACGATCATTCACAATCAATTCAAAACCTCCTTTTACCACGGTACCTCTCTCTTCTTCATCCACCAACCTACTCCAGATACATCTCTATCATGGGCCTTCTTCGCTCATTGGATACCTCGTTGCTCGAGCATGCCACTCCCATCGTCAACTACCTCCTTGATCTGCCCATCTGGCAGCTGGGCCTCTTGTCATTTTTCACCCTCGTTGTCTCCACTGTAGTGCTCAATGTGCTTAAGCAGCTCGTCTTCGTTCATCCAAACCGCGCTCCAGTCATATTTCACCTGTTCCCCTGGTTCGGCTCTACTGTGCAATACGGCATGGCACCCTACGAATTTTTTAACAGCGCCAGAGAAAAGTACGGCGACGTCTTTGCATTCATCATGTGTGGCCGTGTCATGACGGTGTGCCTTGGCCCCAAAGGACACGAGTTTGTCTTTAACTCTAAGCTCGCCGATGTCTCTGCTGAGGAAGCATATTCCCACCTGACTACACCTATCTTTGGCGAGGGTGTCGTCTACGATTGCCCAAATCATAGGCTCATGGAGCAAAAGAAGTTTGCAAAGTCAGCCCTGTCCAAAGACGCTTTCAAGAAATACGTGCCCAAGATTGTTGAAGAAGTCACTAATTACTTTAAGACTTCTCCGTTCTACTACAACAATGATCCCTCCAAATTGTCGGGCACCTCGCACGTTCTTGAGTCCCAGTCGCAGATCACCATCTTCACAGCTTCCCGTACTCTCCTCGGAGACGAGGTTCGAGCCAAGCTCAATACAGGCTTTGCCGGCCTCTACGCCGATCTCGATAAAGGATTCACCCCCATCAACTTTGTTTTTCCCCATCTTCCTCTACCCAGCTACTGGCGTCGCGATGCCGCTCAGAAAAAGATAGCGGCCACTTACATGGAAATCATCAACAAACGCCGCCAGGACGGTGATATCGACCCCGAACGCGACCTCATTGGATCTCTCATGGCTAACGGAGTTTACAAAGACGGCGTCCGCATGTCCGACCAGCACATTGCTAACCTACTTATTGGAATTCTCATGGGCGGACAGCACACTTCTGCGTCTACTTCTGCTTGGGCTATCCTGCATCTTGGCATTCGCCCTGATCTTGTTGATGCTTTGTACGAAGAACAAGTCCGCGTTTGTGGTACCACTGGCCGTGAATTGAACCCTATCACCTATGAATCGCTGCAGGAAATGACTTTACTGACAAACACAATTAAGGAAACACTGCGTCTGCATGCTCCCCTCCATTCAGTGTTCCGTAAAGTCATGAACCCTCTACATGTCCCCAATACTAACATCATTGTTCCGCGTGGTCACTACGTGATGGTCTCGCCTGGTGTGACCATGATGTCTGAGGAGTATTTCAAGAACGCTAACACATTTGAGCCTCGCCGATGGGAAGACCCTAGCAGTGCGGCCACGGCCGGCCCCAATGCAACGGGTAAAGAAGAGTCTATCGACTATGGATTTGGTGCAGTTTCAAAAGGAGTCTCGTCGCCATACCTGCCATTTGGTGGTGGCCGCCATAGATGCATAGGTGAGCAGTTTGCCTATGTTCAGCTTGGATCAATTCTGGCAACATTTGTGAGAGAGTTTAAGTGGGCTATTCCAGATGGAAAAGTCCCTCAGGTCGATTATGAATCGATGATTACGCTGCCCAAAGAGCCGACTGTCATTCAGTGGGTTAAGAGAGGCTACAGCTCGTAGGCTCAAGTGCTTATGTAGCTATAGTATACAAGGTCATTAGATGAATAAAAAAAATAATTTCAAAATTACGAAAGTCCAGCATCTTTTTAAGAATTGAATAATGTCACGAGAAGGATGATTGCATCATACTATTACTCACTTATAATGCTTCATTTGTATATACATTCAACGTCCGTAGCTTTGCCTATGTGAGAGAAGCTATAAACAAATCCCCTCATCAAAGGAGAAAAAAAAAGAATAATGAAACTTGCTCTAATACAGTATATATCCCTATATATCTATACACAGTAGACTTAGGCAATATCATAAACTCTCCTTGCAAGGAAGAAGCAAGCCAATGCAAACAAAATTAGCGACCCCGTAATTGACCAAAACCACGTCAAGCCCTCTATGTTCTGGCCAGGAACAATCACATTCATACCCCATAACCCTGTCACGATGTTCATGGGCAGCACGATCGTACCTAGCACCGTGATCCGCGACAGCACGTCGTTCATATCGTTATTGACCCGCGTCATGTCAATATTGATTTGTGCCAGGTAGTTTGAATGAGACCGAGCCAACAATTTTTCGTAATGGTTGAGAGACTGGACCATGGTGACTATGTGGTCTTGAATATCGCCTAGGTATAGGCCAATCTCAGACCGAGGCGCCACTTCCCACTGTTCATTGCATCGTTTAGAGAATCCCTTAATGACGTCTGCTTTGGACCCCAAGAGCCGAAGAATACTCATAACGCGTTTGCGGCACTCGCCTATGCGACGCAGCATGTCACCCTTTTCTTTCCATTTCTCGTCACCCCCGCCTCGCGTAGAAACGCTAGATTGGCTACTGCTAGACGCAGTAGTGGTGCGTGACTTGGTCTTGAACGACGAAGCTAGCCTTGATGCCGAGAAAGAGTTTCTAAACGACGATCCCTTTTTGCTGTTGCTCTCGGAGTCCGAGTCATCGTCACTGCTATCTTCCGAGTCAGAAGATCCTCCTCTCGAGTGCATCTGCAAAATCGAGTCCTCTATATATGTAACTTCATCATCGATGGCTTCTATCATTGGCGCAAACCCATCCGTAATATCATCAATCAGCGCATACGAAATCCAATCCGAAGACACTGTAATATAGTCTCGCAGCAACCTCGCCCGTCGCCGCACGTTAATCGGATGCGGCGTTGGCGAGAAATGGAACGTTATAACACCCTCATGGAACACAATAATATACATGTTCAGCGGAGTCAACTCACTGTTTGGTTTATTTTTGCGCCGTTGCCTTGTGCTTTCGCTCTTGAGCTTGTTGTTTATGCCAGCCCCACCGCTCATGCGCCTTCGGAACTTGTCTCGTCCCGAATCTTCAGCATGTGCACTCTGGGATTGCCGTTTGCTGCGCTCATCGTGTATATCAAAAGACCGGAAACAAACCAAGTAGTAATTACGGAACAGCTCCACCTTTTCTCGCGTCTCTCCCAAAAAAATGTCCTCTGTAGTCAGTGGGTGGATTCCAAACGTTTTGCTGAGAACCTTCATTTCTTCTTCGGTAGGGTTTAGCACGTCTAACCAAAACGGGCTGGGGTCGAGGCCAGATGCCGAAGTCTGCTGCATTGCCGACACTGGCCGTGCTGCCGAAGCGTCCCTTAAAACAGCAGCCGGAATTGATGACGCTCGGCTGTGTGAGATTGGCGGTGTCCCTGCTTCGGGATATATAGGTGTAGCATGTTCCGAGGCTTGCGCTGCATCCGTTTGCTTCAGTTTTCTCGTAGGCTCCACGTACGGTTCGGCCGGAGGGCATTGTGATCCGTCCTTTGATGGCTCTGGTTCAGTCTGCGTTGCCTCGTTTGCATTGTCATTGACAATATTAACGTTGCGTGTTGAGTTGGCACCAGACTGGGCTCCACTTGCTGTTCCTCCATTGCGTGCACCATATGTTCTAATGCTAAATAAGTCATCGAAGGTCTGACCAGGCTGTAAAAGACCTGAAATAGTCGGTGAATGTGTCGTTGAGTCCAAATCTTCCCGAAAATACGTAAACCTCAGCATTGGTCCTTCTTCGATCGCGGGTTCATACCCGCCTGAAAAAGGAACAGACTCATACTGTTCCTTCCGCGTTTTGCGACCGGTTGGGGAATCGGGGTTATCAAACTGCGATCGTTTGTTGAACCTAGACTTTACAGTAGTAGAATCTGGTTGTGCCAGGAAGGGGCTTTGCGTTCGGCTGCCATTGGAATCGCTCCAGGGAACCACTCTATAAGGTCGCAATCTACCTGCTTCTTCAACTTCATTCACTTTGTGGCTGACGAGCGCGTTAATGCCAGATCCAGTAGGAGCTGTACCTGGCTTCGAGCCCGCATTGTATATGCTTTCTTCCGGGGCAGACTGTTGTATTGCCAAAATCTCGTTGCGCTCGTTGAGTGCAAACTCTTCTAAATATGATAGGTGAAAGCTGCAGTCGCGGCTTGATGTTGAAACGCGACCCATGGAGTCCACCGGCAAACACACGTCGCCGAGAGAAGACACAGACAGCGAACGTCTAGAAAGCGGCTCCGATCCCAAAATCTCGCTCCCATCGCTATCATCCAGGAGCCGCGCCAAATTCGCGTTGCGCTCTAGTCCGTCATGATGCAGCAGCACTCCAATACGCGACCCCCTGCGGTGTCGTTCTGCGCTCAAGTTCTCGATATCAATTGCCAGCGCATCTCTTGCCCTATCGTTAGATCCTTCACCCACGCCCTCTGGGAGAGTGTGGTACTCCGTGAGTAAATCGTCTTGATAGTTCAACAAAGGTGCTCTCGAATTCGCCCGTCCTCTTTTCAGTAAATTGTCTACAAATGTCGATGAATTGAAAGAATTTCCTCGGGCCGATGGACCATCAATGACTGTGTTTTGTCCTAGAAAGCTACCGCCGTTGGGCTCTGTGGACGAGCGGCGCCGTCGTGAAATAAACGATGCAGGCGCTGGAAGTCTTGATCCTCCAGATGCGCCAATGTTCAGATGTTCCCTGTGATCCATAAGATCTGCCGTGTCAACTGACGAGTATGAACCTTGCCTCGAGGACTTGACTCTTCCTAAAGGCTCTGCATTTCTTTGTGAGTATCGTTCGGTATTGCTTCTACCCGATGCTTCAGTCTCACTGACAGGAAGAAGGGGCTCCTCTGCATCACGAGGCTCTCTATCTGACCACGACATAATGCCAACTGGTTTTCCTTTTCTTTAGAAAAATTCGTTGAAAAAATTGTGGCGACCGAGAGACTTCTTGTGCAAATTGTGCAAATTGTACGGTAATATAAAAGTGGTGGTATTTGGTCTAGTTTCGAATAGAAACGTATTTCTCGAATCGGAAATTTTCGAAAATTGGGTCGGCCCAAATGGCTGCGAAAACTTTCTTTTATTGGGATGTATGAGATAATACTAAAAAAAAAAGCCCTTCGGTAATCTTATCTACCAGTTCTGTTATTTTTATATTTCAGTTTAATTTGGATTTTACAGTTCTTGTATCATCAATTTTCTGAAGATGCCTCGACGAGAGAAACGGCGGGGTCCGTGGCATTGGCAGTAGTCTCCTCTGTGATGGCGGTTTTCTCAGGCTCACTGACAGTCTCCTTCTGAACTTCTAAGTCGCCATTTTCAGCTTCAGCTTTCGCCTTGGCTTCGGCTTCTCTGACTGCTCTAGGCTTGTTGTTGTAGCTTGCTTTGTCCTTCACCTCCTCAATTTGAAACATGCGCAACCTGACCTCGTGTAGATCTTCTTTTGGTAACATCAGGTTAACTGATCCACGTCCTTTCCACACAGGGAACTGGTAGAAGTCGGTGGCAGTCTCATCTGTAGGAATTTTTAATACAATACAGCCTTCTTCCAAGTTCTCGATTTGGCCGTAAAACTCAGGGAATTTCTCTTTAAGCACGTCGAAAGTAGGGAATGACTCAGTCACCATACTTCTCAGTAGCTCATGAGTGCCTTGAGCAACGCGCTTGCTTTTGTCCAAGTAGGGCGTGACTAAGGAGATGCTTTCAACTTGGATACGCCATGGGCATGTCTCGCAATTTCGCTGGTGCGAAAACAGTTTGATTCCAGTATGAATAAACTTCATTTTTGCTTCGTTGAGCTGAAGAATAGGCTTCAAAGACGGGTCAACGTAATAAATAACACGGGTAGGGTCACCGCTAATGTTACGAACGAGAAGAACGTCGCGCGGAAATTCAGCGTTAAATCCGTAGAAATCCCAGCACTGTTGGATGACAGGATGGTCAGGGGGGAGGAACACAAAAGGCTCTTCGTTTGCATCTCTAGGTAACTTCTCTTTTTTGACTGGAACGATGGAAGAAAGCTCATCAGCTTCTGATTCTATCTTTGCTTCGGAAGAAACGTTCTCAGTTTTCACTTTCTTTGCAGGCTCGTCATCGGCTTGTTCTGCCTTTCTTTTCGTCGATTCCGGTTCTCCCTTCTTTTGCAAGACAGCGATGAAAAATCCACCAGTGTCTTGCTGGTGGGGGTACACTCTCAAGCACTTCTCCAAGCCCAGATCTACATCTGCAGGTGGGGGATACAATGAACTTGCCAAGTCGGAGCCTTCCTGCTCTACAAACTCACCCTCCTTGTTTGCGACCTTCCACGTCTTGATACCAGGGCTTCTCTTCAGATTAGGGAGCTGCGCTGAAACATCTACTAGAGATACATTACCAATATTCTGGCGAAGGGCCTCAGCAATGACAGCTTCGTTTTCTGTTGGGTTCAGAGAACACGTTGAGTACACTAAACGACCACCTGGCTTCAGTAATTGAATACCTCTAAGTAGAATATTGAGTTGCAGAACGTGGAGTCCAAGCCCATTACCAATGCGCCAGTCTTTCCACACGTTGACGTTCTTACGCATGGTACCATCTCCCGAGCATGGAACATCACACAAAATACGGTCAAACTTAAGAGTTTCTGTCTCCGAAATTTTGATTCGAGGATACAGCTGCGCGTCATGATTTGTGACAATCAAATTTGGTGAGGACAAGCGTTTGACTTGGTGTACTAATAGGTGTGATCTTTTGTAGTCGCTATCGTTCGCAATGATGAAACCAGTAGGACGAACACCGGTGGAAGCTTCCTCTTTGTGGAGCGCCTCAATCAGCTGAGCAGTCTTAGAGCCAGGAGCGGCGCACATATCCATGACAGTATGGTGAGGTTCAATGTTCATGAACAATGGGGGAACCATAGAGACCGCTTCTTGACGCGAGATATGGCCTGCGTCAGTCTGGACTACCAGGAAACGTTGCAACTTGGCAAAGTCCTTATTACGGCGGATCACTGCTTTGGCAGCGTTGATTTTGTATGCCATACGGTCAGGGTAGAACTCCAGTGGCTCTGGGGGTTGTACAATTTCACCCCCATCAATCTCAACGCCAGTGGCAGCAGGAATGTACGTCTCTTCAATAGCAGTACGGATTTCGTTTGCAAGCTTTGCAGATCCAGTCACACGAAATGTGAGAGGTAGCGGAGTTTGGCATGCTGTCTTGAAAGTATCCCAATCTGCATCGCTGATAAGACCAAGATCTTTATAGTACTTTTCCCAATTGGCGTTTTCCTTGACAGCAGCCTCCCAGTTTGTGGTGTTGGCACGAGCCCGATTTTTCTTGACATGTCAGCAAACAGCATTAACACATGCGACTGGAAGCCACAGGGCTACTTACGTGGTATTTTTTGCCCATGTTTGATCTCGGTGATGTGAATGATAGATGAAAGAAGTTTCGGCTGAAAAATTTTATTTTCACATGGTGACTCAGCATATACTAGCCGCACTCAATGAAAAAGACGTTGTGAGCTTCGTCAACTTGGGCATGTACATGTCTATTGAGAGGCAGGGCAAAACGAATGAATGCAAATAAACGTATATAAAGAGCTCACGTCACAAGAACAAAAAACACTTGACCGTCTTGCCAGGCTTTCTAGTTTCTAACTGAGGCTCCCTCATCTAAATTTGCGGGCTAATAAGCTTACACAAAGCTAACCCTTCATTTTCTCCGCTTGGTTTATAATTGATAAACCGCTGCAATATTCTAATTTGATAAAAAAAATGTATAAGCTCTTGACTCCTTCAAGTATACGGTTAAAGCAAAAACGCAAAAAGTAATGGTCTCTGGCGGGATCGAACCGCCGATCCTCGCGTTAACTACGAAAACTTGTTATTAGCACGATGCCTTAACCAACTGGGCCAAGAGACCATCTCTTGTAAGCTTGTTCGTTAAGGAGATATCAATATACAGCTTATCAATTCACAAATTATCTCTATATATACTGGGCCAAAAGCTTGCAGTAAGGATACAAACATTATAGCATAGCTTCCTAGTGCAGCTGATTTTATCTGTCAAAAAAACAACACTTTTAAAAGAATTTTGGGTTTTACTCAGTGATTTGAACACGTGACCAACGTGTAAGCGGTCTATAGCACCGGTTAGAGTCAGACGAAAAAAAGTGAACCGTCCATCTTTTTTAAGTAGAGATTGTTATTACAGTTGATGTAGTTTTCACATTTAGCCAGGACCATTGACTGATTTGTCTATCTATTTACCAAAGCCGGCCCGCGATTATTTCATCAGGAATAAAGATTTGTCATAGTTAAAGTAGTCTTGGCAAATAACCCTCACAATAAAGTGATGTATTTTCCTATCTCTCAAAATGTACGTCCTGCTTTGCAAACATTATAAGTGTCCTGATACTATCTCTGCATCATATCACGAGCAAAATAAACAAGTTTTGCCAGTATTGGTCGAACGAAAACAAAACGCCTTCTTTATGTAGATAGAATGAATCACTTTAGGTACAAAATTATGTAAATATCTTTCTTGAAGCCAGTGATTCACAAAAGATGAAAAAAGTAACGAGTCCTAACAACGGCGTATTCGAATATAGAGGAATTTACTTGTTGCAATTTATAAATGCTAAACTGTTTTTTTCCTTTCTATCTTACTCAGAGTTATTGCTTGCTCAACATAAACCAAAATGATTTCTATATTTTGCTGCTAAATAATAATCAAAATTGGTATAAAGTCACCATAAATGTAAACTAATGAGCAAATCTAAAATCTAAGCGCTTGTTACCTTTATCTTTAGTATTGAAGCGGTAAGACGTTTTCTCTTCTTCAGTCATAGCGTCCCAGATAGTCGCTCTGCTTTTGTTGCGCCACATATAGTAGCCTTTTGTCAACAAGATAGCAGCAGCAGTCGCCCAAGCAATTGCAAACAAGTGTACATTTCCTCGGTGGTATAGTGGTGCATCGTCTTTGCGGTATATGTTTGATGAAATGATTGATCCAGCTTGAACAAACATGTTGTATAGTGAGGCCGATACGGTCCGAGATCTCACTGTGTTAGAGTTTTTAGAGCACCATCCAACAAGAATTGCATGGATGTAAGGAGCAGAAAGCAAAATGACCAAAACAGCGTAAGTCCCCCAAACGTCTTCGAGAGATCCTCTCCACCATCGCAATACTCCAAGTGGAATAACCAACCAAAGCGGCTGTGTAAGGGATAAAAGAGAGCGTTCATTTACCCTTTCAGTCAGCCAAGTAAGGATAAGCATAAAAATAATGTGGATGACATTCGAGGGAATTGTGAGTAAATTGGTGTTGAAAGGACTAAAACCTAGTTGGCGGAGTGTAAGGGTCATGTAACTACCAGGGGTGCTGAGAGGGATGTAGGCTAACAATCCAATGATGTAGAGAGGCCAAAGATCATAGTCAGAAATTGAGTACCAGAGAAGCTTGGGTGTAATAGGTTGACGGTTGTGCATATCTCCCTTGGATGGATCATCTCGGAGAATACGATTCACAACAATTTTTTCTTCTCGCTCTGTGAACCAGCCCTTGGGTCGCCATCGGGCTTTAGTTTGAACCGGTGACGCAGGCATGAGAAAAAATGAAGCTATTCCAATCAACAAGGTAATAAGTCCTTCAATGAGAAACAGCCACTGCCAACCGGCCCACCCTGCAATACCTCTCATACGCAATATACCAAAGGCAAGAAGAGATGTGACAATAGTTGTTACACTCAATGAAGTCCAGAAAAAACTCAAACGAATGGGGAGCTCACGTCCGGTATAAAAGTAGGAAAGCCAAAGAACAACATCGGGAATAAACCCGCCTTCGAGAAGGCCAAGAAGGGCACGAGTAGCAAAGAATGAGCTTTTTCCACTTAGTTTGGCTTGACAAATAGCCACAACGGACCACAATGTTATCTGAAGAGGAATCCATCGGTCTGGCCCTAGCTTTTTTGAAACCAGCTGAGAAGGAAGCTCAGCAGACAGAAATGACACATAGAAAATAGTTTGGCCATGGTTATAATCGTTGGTAGTCAAACCCAAGTCGTCTAGCAAGTTGTCAGCTAGCGCTTGCTGAAGGTTACCGCGATCAATTTGTAGAGCCATAAACATTATACAAGCCCAGAGACACACTTTGTATTCCAAACGCCAAAGGACCTTTTTTTCTTCCTCAGGGGTCCATTCAAACTCGGGATCAAATCGATGTCTGCACTCGTAGTTGGATTTCTCGTAGACATTGCGGTAGTATTGAGCTACCTCTGGGTCCTTAAAAATATGAGCAAGTTTCTCTCCACTAGCTTCCTCATCAGAAGTTTCACTAGCCACATTATAGTTTTTGGCAACTGTTCCATCTTCCGTAATGACTATTCCATTTTTTGAAATAAACTGAACGTCAGAGGGAACTTGACGCTTTTCAGCATCGAATGAGCTTGAAGGATCGGACTTGAGCGAAGCCATTCTGATGTTTGTTGATAACACAATCCAAGGCGAGTGAAATTTTCTCTCTTATATAGACAAACGGTAAAGCTCTAGTGAGATATGTCCTCTAAAGATCAGCAAGACCCGACAACACTATAGCATGTCTTGAGCCCTTGAAAATGATGACATTGCAATTGCGAAGCACTCAATTGTATAGCAATATCTTGGCTAGTGAACGGTTGGTCTTAGATGTTTACTTGGGAAGCCTAGATAGTAATATCCCTGAATCTCCTTACAGATATTGCGCCTCTGCTACAACTGCCATTTGCCAAGATTTATGGCTTGTGAGCCAAGAAGCACGTCACAACAGCCACAATTTTTGTTGATCAAGTCTTCGGTGGTTGATAAACCTAGATAGCTGCTTTAGTGTCATTTTTTCAATGTTCAATAAACATTGGGTCTTTGCTGATATTCCAAAAATTTCAAGTCTGGGGTCGTAGTTTAGAGTTGAACAAGATTAGCTCATATTCAATGTCCCACGCTATTTTGGTAACCGCACAGCTTAGTAAAGGATTATTATAGTGCACTAGAGCAGGTACCAGATAGGTATAGGCTACTGGTTTTTTATTCGGTGCCCGTTCAACTTGCTTTCGATGTATAAAATGGGTTCTTAAAACATTTTGAACTTGTGATTGTGGCTTTGCTTAAATGCTATAGGCTTTATTATAAACCGGGACAAGACTAACATAACTACAATCCCGACCTCCATATATAGAGAGATGTGGCACGTGCTTTTCCTGTATAACTTATATCAATTTGGTAGTGCTTATGGCGTTAAAGCTAGACCCTAGAATGAAGTCTTTATGAGGCTCAATGTATATCTGGGAAAAGTAACGGCTTTTTAAATGAATTTTCAAAAAAAAGAGGTTGTCTTAGGAGCTTTTTGTGAAATTCGCAAAAGCGAAAGCATGAATTTGCATTTTGAGAAAGAGTTGTGTAAATACTTCTTGTTTTTAGGCTTTGCTCTGTATGGCGAAATACCTTGCCATAATACACATGAAAAAGCCGAGCAACCTTGGCGCCAATACTACCAAGCTACTTGCATAGCGCTATAGCCAAAACTTTTTTTGTATGAACAATTAGTCAAGTAGATGTGATCATAATCAATATACAAGAAGAATGAGATAACTGTCCGCTTGATTCTGCGATACATCGTTCTCAACCCAGTTTTCTAGGATGTGGCTTTCTATAGACTTGACGAAACAAAACAAAACACGAAAATCGGCTTGCTCTAGTTTTGCGCGAATGCTATAAATTTGAGTAAATTCTTTTGTCAGAAATGCTTTCTCCGTTAGCTACAAGTAATGCAAGCGATATTCAATTAGCGAATGTTGATAAGCACTCAAGAAGCCATGCACGGTAAAATCAATTTGCATTTGACTTATGGCCACACAGGTTTGATAGTACAACCTTACAAATAGCATTAGATTTTGCTCTAAGAATCACTATTCCTTTTTGTAATCAGGCTTCCTAGTAGTAATCTCTAGGCGAGTTTTATGTACTGCTACTAGTAAGTGCGGCAGTCTACAGAAAGCCTATCAAATTGTTTACTCTTTTACCCTGTCAACAAGTTTCTTTTGGACTGACCCTTTTGTAAAATTTTCAATATTTCTATGGATGCATTTGTTTTGATTTTTGGCAGCGCTGGCAAAGCCCTACTAACTTTTTTTCTTCAGTTGCAACTCCTAAGACTGTATAGTCTATGACTGATTTTGTCAAAAAAGTATTCAAAGCTGCGCATCCCTAGATGTTTGCTTTAACTTCGCGCACATGAATGCCGTCTATCATTGGTATTGTAATGATTGCATATCTTTCTTCAGAATTCTATCTTACTGCTCATTGCCATCACAGATGCATATGCGTTGGCAAAGTCTTGTGTATAATTTACAGGTAGACTCAATAACTTGACTACATAATAAAGGGTTCGATTGCTCTTTTCAAGCACGCGGTGAACACCAGATCTGGTTTTGCTGAATTGCTGAGTGTGCCTTGAACCTTCATGATGTATCTCAATTTCTGATTACTTGTTACGACTTTTGCTCGAAACCTGAGTATCAAAAATCTTTTAGATCTTGGACATGTAGATTCAGCAAATAATCTAAGTTAGCGAAACCTTTTTTGGGCTACCGGAACTATTCCTAATACCATCGAAACCAACACTTGTAGTACACAAGAAAACCTCTCAAATAACAGACTCTAAGTTTTGAGTCGTACATGTTCCCAGTTGGGCGAGAGGGCAGCTAGGTAGAGCTATGGAATAACTGTTCACTGTACAGACTCAGGAATTTTCATCTCTCACAATTTATTGACAAGTTCATCATCCTGCACCAGAATCATAAGCAAAAAACACAAGATGGGTGTTAAAGTCATTGCAGTGCTCCACGAAATCGGTACTCTTCTTGACTGTGTTGAATACATCAAAGTAGAAGATCTTAATGAGGAGCTGTGATCTCTGTACCGTTTCATGCCGCAAAACAGTGATACCTTCAGAAAGTGTTTAGTATACTACATACTGGCAGTACGTACATGATTAAGTGAGTTACCGTTTTGGCTACGTAGTGCCTGATGTTTTTTCTCAAGCATCTTTTCTGTTTATTAGGAATTGGGAATTATCAACTCTAAGGTTAATCGAATTGATCAGTAGGTTCTGCTCTTTTAGCGAACATAAAGCCTAAAATGTGTATGAGCCTTCAGTCATTTCAGAGTACCCAATTTATAGCTCATTGCCAATAAGATTTGGTACATATGTTTGTCGGTTGGCACGACGTGAGTTGATTGGATATAAATTTCAATAGGCAAGATCTATAAAGCTGAATTAGAAAGGTGCCAAGCGAGTCTTACTGTCAACATGAAAACAATTTTTCGCCCTATAAGCATAAGTCAATCCCTACATTACCCTCTTTTCATTTTGTTCTCTGCAATAAGTATACCTGCTTTTTTTTTTGTCTGTCAGTAGGCAACTCAATGGCTGAGATGCGCTGTATCTGTGCAACACGAGAGAACAACAAAGGTCACTACTAACACCCTTTCAACTCACCACGTAACAGTCATCTCTCGATTTGTACTTGATCAGTACTTTGCATGTTTTGCCCTCTAATTTCAGCAGCTATTCTTGATTTCTGGCAAATGTTGAAAGGTATTGTTTACATTTTCCCTTTATTATGAATCCATGTGAGCTTCTTGAAATGTGTTATTAAAAAGGCGGTTTTTCACTACACAAACATCTAACTGGCTGATTCTGTATCAGATATAGCTAAAACCACTTTGGGAATGCATTCTCAAGAGATTCACTATTATACAAGACGAGCGATAGCTTCCGTAGATTCTCTGTAGAGTTGTAAGTTTGCAAAGAAACTGCGGTTGCCAACACACGTTTTGCCTAACAAAGCCTGAATTAATTCTATCAGATGCATAGCAAGCCAAGCACTGTGACAACAAAAACCCGACTTTCTCAATATGCAAAATATCATATTAAGCAACAATGCATAAAACAATCAAAATAAAATATAAAGATACTACTGTTGGCTATTAGGGCAAACAAGCGGGGGTTTAGTAACATTATGGTGCGGCTGAACACCCAAGCCACACATGAAATTTAGCAAATTTTTTAATGCAAGGCTGAGACCGTTATTGTGTTTACAATAGCACAGTTCATTCACCATGAATCACAGTAAATTTCATTTACTTTACTAGGGAGCCACTAAAACAAACCATTACAACCCTGTCTCAAGGGTCTTATGGAGGAACTTCTTACTAAGGTAAGCTTTGTTTCATGACTTCATAAATTGAACCAAGATAGATTACGGTTACGCGTGCAAAATTATTACAGGACTGAGTTAGTCGGTTTATGGCAAACAAACGTTCTAATTCTCTTTATGGTTCTATATATTTTACGAGATATTTTTCTAACAGAATTCGGGCATCTAGTCTAACGTGATGTCCAAGATCATTCTGACGAGGAATTAGGCACTAGTCCCTTATTCCTTAGCAAAAGGATAGTCGAGATATCCTTCCTTTCCAGAGGTGTAGAAAGTGGATCTGTCGTAAGGGTTGAGCTCAATTCCCTTCTTCCAGCGGTAGACGAGATCAGGTGTCGAAATGAATCGGCGGCCGACAGCAACTACTAGCTTATCGTCCTGCTGAGTCTCTTCCTTAGCTCTGTCAACATCAAAGTTGCCGGCGCGGACCAAAATGCCCTTCCAGACTTGTCTGAAAAAGTCGTTGTTGCCTGCAACTTCAACGTCAGTGAAGCTGGTATCTTTGAAAGCGCCACGAGGATCAACCAAGTGAACGTATGCAAGCTCCTTGCCAGCGTTAGCACGCTTTTGCAAAGCAGCAGCGACGTAAGAAAACTGAGGGATGGGAGAAACACCAGGGTCCATGCCGTTGAAAACTCCTAGAGGGCTGAAACGAATTCCGACACGCTCGGCTCCAATAGCTTCGGTAACAGCGTCAACAACCTCGAGAGTAAAGCGGGCTCTGTTTTCGATAGATCCTCCATACTCGTCAGTTCGCTCGTTGCTGTTTTCGTGCAGGAATTGGTCAAGAAGATAACCGTTGGCTGAGTGGATCTCAACACCGTCAGCTCCAGCCTCGATAGCATTCTTAGCGGCCTGGACATAGCTTGCAACGTATTCCTTGATTTCGGGGATTGTCAAGGAGTGAGGGATAGGTTTTTCGGGGTTCGAGCTTTCGTCAGGAACGTTGGAAGCACTAACGAAGGGCAATCCACGAGATGTGATATCAGCATAGGTAGCAGCTCTACCAAGAGCCCAAAGCTGGACGAAAAGGAAAGACTTGTTTCCGTGGATCGCGCTGGCAATGTTGCGCCAACCCTCGACATGTTCCTTCTTGTAGATGCCAGGAGCGGCGGGGTATCCGCTAGCTGCCTCACTGATAAAGGTAGCCTCGCTGATGATGAGAGTACCAGGAGCGACGGAACGCTGTCTGTAGTACTCGGGGTGCAAGTCGTCATTGACCTGGTGGCCGGCAGCTCTCATTCTAGTCAATGGAGCCATGGCGACACGGTGCTGGAGTTCAAGATTGCCGACCTTGATGGGCGTAAAAAGGTTATCTTGGTTAGTCATTGTAGTGTATTGATGATGCTGAGAGATGTAGCGAAAATGGATGAGAAAAACGATGAGAAGAGACTGATGTTTTCTGGTCTTATATACCCCAGCTCATGGATGTCAATCGTCGATCCTATCCCGCTACGTTGAATTATTAATGGTTTTCAGCATTGACATTAGTAAAGATCAGCTTTCGGAATCAGTTACCGTGATGAAATTCTCTTGGCGTTGTTAGAAGCATGAACCCGCGCTTTATGCCAAATCAAATATAGGTTATTCATGAATATATTCCGTGTGTATGAGGCTCAGAGAACGCGGCTGTGGCGCGGATTAATGAAAAGGCTTGTAAGTTCGAAGCATTACTAATAAAAATGCGCGCTTAACGCAGGCTACGCCCAAAGAAGAAATTGCCGGAACTTACGAGCTGCGTGCGCCGGAGACTTTTGTTCAAACCTAAAAGAGTAACTTTCATGATCGCAAGAAGGTTGAAGAAGAGTTTGTGGTACTTAAAGAATCTGACAAACTTAGCACCGAGCATCACTAGCATCACTAGTATCACTAGCATCACTGTCATTCACAAGCACTACCAGGCTGGCTTTTACAAGTCCCAGAGAATCAAGAGGTAAAGCCCGCTTATTGAACGTGGCATGGGTCGTAGATTGCTATGGCTTTGCTGCCAGACCGTTTGGTGATTCACTAAAAGTCAGCGCGGTATTGATAGCTTCTGAACGAGTAGCGAGTTCACAGCTTTGATGCCCATCTTGTATGTCAGTTCGCGCTAATGCTCAAGTGTCTCACAGTAAGAACATGAACAGAAAAGTTTACTAATTCAACGCAAAATCTTCAAAGTGCCTAAAGTATAGGACCTCAAAGCACGCCTGTCTTCTTTTTTTTTTGGGCCGATTTGTAAATTATTTAAATCTGGCAATCAACGCATTTTCCTCCAGCCCCTCAATTAGAGATTAGGCTAAACTTCAAAGCATTAATAAAAGGACTTGACCATTGCTGTAGCCCATGCTAGCCCGCTTTTTTGGAAGTGGTAATTTCAAGGCTCCGTACGTCTGGCGCTTGTACCTAACTCAAATCCTTGTCTATCAATTACGCTCTATACCCCTATCTAGAGCTTCTCAGTGTAAATATCTCGCAATCCCTCTTTGTACATCTTTTGATAATACATAAATGACGCACTTCGCTATAGGCTTTTTCTTTCATGGACCACGTCCTTGTCGGTTTTTTACTTGAGAGCCACATGTTTCATTTTTTTGTCGGTAAAGTTACTTTTTCTTGAGCACCCCAGAGTGTGAAATTTCAGCTGATTAATTTGCAAGCTTTGCGTTTACATCATTATGTCTTCACGTTCTTTTGAGACTGGTTGCAAGGATGAGATTCAGTGACCTTAACTTTTGTATGTGCTCTCTCGAAAGAGGCGAGCTTGGTGGGCTAACTTGTTAACTCAAAGATGACCAATATTTGCGATCTGATATATGGCAGGTATGCTTGTCCATCGGTTTTCGTTCGGCATCTTGGTGACTTAGAAATTATGCTGCACTCTTGAATTTTAACACGTCAAGAAAGCCATTCATGTCAATTATTTTTAGTACATTCATGCTTTGGCGTTCCGCTGTAGTAGTTCTATACTTTGAACAGTTGGTTTCTTCTCGTCTAGGAACAGGAGAGAAAATTCATATTTGAAAAATACGAGAATAAAAGTAATGTATAGTTACGATATACACTGTGCTCTTTTATAGGGCTGGTACTACAAGGCTGGCCCTATAATGTTTCCCTTCTTCTCAATCTGAGATCCTCGTTTGGCACACATGCACTTGCGCGCTTAGAGAAACTGCGAATCTTGATTGGCAACAGCTGTCTTGTATTTCCTGATAGCAACAGATCCCGCAGGACTGCCCGTCATTTCCTTTTTCAAACTCATCATGAACTCTACCGGTTTTTGAAACTCAAAGCAGCCCAAAGAAATCATGTCCTGGCGAGTCGAAGAAGTTGGCTTGTATCCGAGGTGCTTGTAATTTAACTCCATTTGCCAGGCTATCTCATTTATTTTCGCAACGAGCTCTTTGTTGCTTGCTGCAAGACAGTTGCCAGGTGTTGTCGTGGCCTCCTCGGAAACATGGTGCTCTAAACTCTGAAGAAAGGTCGGCACAATGGATCTGAGACCAATGTAAGCATTAGGAGCTTGTAGAATCAGTTAGTAAAAAGCAGGTATAAAAGAAAGACAAAAGCTTGACGCGTAAACTCACAAGTAGTAGGTATATTCGGTAAAGCGTCTTTGTATCTCTTAACAACGGTAACGGTGCCCGCGACATACTTGTAATTATTCTGCATGTCGACAACGGTCGATGCGCCAGTTGTAGGTGAGATCGTAGTAGACGTCTTTTGAGGCGATCCCTCTGGCTCTGTATTAACAGCAGTAGCTATGCTTCTGGTGGACAGGGGAAAAGTGTGCATTGACTTGCTCGTACTTTCTGCAACGGACTCGGTCTCGTTGTTGTTAGAATGGGCCAGTGCAAAATGAAATGGCAAAGTAAACCGGAGCTTTTTTTGATTATTGACGCAGTATGAGATGCTTGAGGAAAAAGAATCGTCTGAGTATCTGTCTGTCAATGCCACTGGCGAAGTTGTGCAATTGGTAATCCAGGGAGTAGCCTGATAGCAAGGACTTTTAGGTAGGATTGGACTGTTGTTTGCCTGAAAAAGGGCAGAAAAATCGTTTTGCAATCGGCTGCTTTTGTCGGATGTCAAATGAGTGTTTAGTAGATTTATGGACGCAGACGTGATCTCTGATTTTGAAGGAGTTTTGCCGGACAGTTGGTTTACGCGCTCCCAATTACAAGGCTCAATCAAAGTACACTGTGCGACTGCATCTTCTGCCAATGGCGCCAATGGTCCAGAGTCGACCTGTATCTGCGCGACAGGCTCAACAGAATTGGCTGGGAGAGCTTTTGGTTCTCCTTTCAAGAAAATGTTAGAAGGTTCATGATGCTTTCGAAGCAACCGCTTTACAGCACGCATAATTCTGCGGCCTTTGTGTATGCGCTGTTTCAGAGGGGCTGACCTGGTGGCCATTGCTAAAAATCACCTCTAGCCTTGTGGTTGAACAATGAACGAGCTCAGCGAACGAGATAGGAAATAAGAATGCGTACGCAAATGCAATAAAAAAATAAGGTACTAGGTTGAGAAAAACAATATAGCTAGTGATACAAAGTAGCAGTTGAAACCTATACCTTGGAAAGAGTCCGTCTGTGATTTAGCAGGACTTGAACATGTTGCTGTGATTTCAAGTAGTTTGAGGAAGAAAACGCCTAACAAACCGTAACAATTAGATTTCTGGATGATGAGCGTGGGTAGTTTTATTGGTGCGTAGTGATTTGATTCAACGCGTACAGAGGTCATGTCAAGATACCATTATCTCGTGTATCTGGCGTGAGCCAGACACGCTCTTAAGATCAAGACATGACAGTAAGAGCGTGGCAGTTTACCAGCCATGGCGCTATGGTTTCGCAGTAGCCTGACTGAATGATTAAAACTAGGAAACTACTGGTAACTGAGGAATTAAACTAAATTGGGAAAACATGAGAAAAAAATGCGCAGAACTCTTGTCATTAACACTATGTTGGTCTTCCAAAGCAATATCCGTAACAGTCCCAGCAGCAGTGATGGTAATATCAGCGCAAGCAGTCTCAAAGTATTGAGTAAGGCCCAGCTTTCTATGTATGCATGACTATTTCTGCTCCATGACTATATTTTTTCTCTGATTATTTTTTCTTCATAATTATTTTTTGTCTATAACTAATTTAAGTCTATAACTAATTTTGCTCTATAATTGTTTTATTTTCATGCCTATTATTGATCTATGATTATACATTATTTCCTTATGACGTCGACTACTTTTGTCACATGTTGTATTCATGCTATATTTCAATTCTCGTGAATGTTGTTAGGTTACCTGCAACATTACGACATTACGCCTTTGGTAGCTTGTTGTTGAGGTTGAGGCTGGCAAAACTGCAATAAGACGCTGCTGCAATCGACAGACAAGACTGTTACTATAGCCAGTTTCGTATTTCACAATGCACGTATTCTTCCGTAACAAAACATATATTATCCAATGCAAGCAAGACAAAGTATCAAACAAACAACAAGTAAGACAAGACGAGAAATGCTCAAACTGAAAAAGGAAATGACGCGGTTAAACTTGCCCATTATAATTTACGTATAAGTGCACAGCCGCATACTCAACCAACATCAATGTTGTTGCCTTGCCTCTTGGGAACTCTTAGTCAAACCCCGAAACTTTCCTTTCCATCCACAGCTTGCAATGTTTTTATCGTATGTGGAACTTACAAAAAATTGATGAGAGAAGCGTAGAAAGCTCATGATCTTCTAGAGAGGAAAAAAAGATTCAGCAAAATGGTTCGAATTGTAATTATATTATTTAAAGCATAAAAAAAGGGACAGAGGTAACAAGAAAATGGTCGTTCAAGCAGAATAATGATTAGTTGGAAGAATAGAAGAATTGGACTATCGGACGTGAGCCATGGCTGGTTTGTGTTTTGCAATTGGATTGGCGTAGATCTATAGCTAAGAAAAAGAGCTGTAGAGAGCCTCAATTGCCTCACTGTTGTCTGCAAGAATTTCCTTTCTGTTGAGCTTTTGTGCGCTCGTGAGCATTCCATTCTGTGGAGTCCACTCCTTGTCGGAGATGACCACTCCCAAAATGATTTCGATTCCCACTAAACCCGCTTTCTTGCCTGTCTCAATAATCTGACTTTGAATGGCCTTCTTGACTTTCGGATCATGCGCCATGTCCTCGTGATGCTCCACGCCAAGCTCAGTTGCGAGACTCTCCACATGTGCCTGGTTGGGGACTATAATAGCAATAGGCTTAGTCCTGTTGGTATCTGCATACACACAAATGTTGAGTATGTAAGGGTTGGACCGGTAAATGGACTCGAGCTTCTCGATAGCAATATACTCACCGTTGAGAGTCTTGACCAGGTTCTTTTTACGGTCAACGAGCTTAATGTGGCCGTTTGGCATCCACTCGCCAACATCACCCGTGCGAAACCAGCCGTCATCTGTAAATGCGGCGGCGGTTTCTTCAGGGTTCTTAAAATACTCTTTGGACACAGATGGACCCTTTATGTAGAGTTCACCCTGGTTGTTCTTGGCGAAGTATCCTGCTTCGGGGACGTCAACGAGCTTGACAGTCACAGCGTGCGTTAATTCTCCCTGCGTGTCAAATGACAACGACTCGGGAGTCATGAGACACGTGTTTGCGTTGGTTTCCGTAAGACCGTAGCCAATAACCATAGGACAGACAAGTGTTGTAATGAAAATTTGAGTGTCTCTAGAAAGCGCTGCTCCACCATTGAGGACGATTTTGAGCTCGCCACCAGTGGCTTCCTTGATTTTTTTGAAAATTAAATTGTCAACAAGGGGGCAAGGTAGACCAAGCGACATGAGTTTTGCCTTGGCATTGAAAGCAGCCCAGAATAATTTTTGCTTGAAGGAGGGCAGAGCTTGCACTTTACCAAGAATTCCCTTGCGCACTCCCTCCCAGACGGCAGGAACTCCAACCATAATGTTGGGCTTGAACTCACGAATGTCGCCAACACAGTTTCGCATGCTGGCGTCAGATACTGTCTTGATAGAGCCGTATCCCAGAACGCCACCCCAGTAAAGCGTTGCCAGCTCAAATGTAAATTCTAAAATATGAGCTAGAGGGAGATATGCAAGTAGCTTGTCTCCGGGAACAATGTGACTGCGATTGATGTTGGCAGTTGCGCCAGCAACACCAGCGACGACATTTGCGTTTGTAAGAACCACACCTTTAGGTGTTCCAGTCGATCCGGATGTGTACATAATGAGTGCCAAATCTTCGGGCTTGGGTCCAATGGGCTCAACAAAATTCTCTTTGCCGCGAGCAATCACTTGAGAGTAAGATAGGATCTGTAGGTCGGGACGGATTTTGAGCAGAGCTTGGATATTTTCATCAGATTCTGGATTGGCGATGTCTTCTGCGTGAATGATGACACGGATGTTGGTTTTTTCGAGGGGCGCAATAAGAGTGTGGAGAATTGCATTGTCTACAAAAATTCCCACGGATTCTGTCTGAATTAGGGAATGCGTAAGTCCGCTCTCTCCGAGGGTATCATAGGCAGTGGCGATAGGAATGGCGTTGGCGTTACAAGCCAGTGCAGTTTGAAACCACGCAGCAGACGTTTGTCCATAAATATGGAATACTTCTTTCCCTTCGGGCTTGATGCCAAGCGAGATGATTCCAGCAGCATATTCTTTCAGAGTTTGATAGAGCTGTGCGTATGTAATATACTTGTATCCAGAGAGCTCGAAGTATTTCCACGTTTTGGGGATTTGCTCTAGCTTTCCATCAACCTTTTTGGTAACCATTTTGGTTTCTTCGTGCAATTTTATGAGGGAACGGGATCCTATTGCGTCTAACTTGGAGAATTCCTTGGTGGCCCACTGGACGAGGGACCATATAGTAGAGCAGTCTGGGTTGTTTCCAGGTAGCTCCCATATCTGCTTTTGGGAGCCAACATTTCTGCGAGGGGCAGTCTCTCCAGGTGCAGCATCACCTACTTTGACGGAAGTTTGAGTTTTTGAATTGATGCGGACCTTGACCATAATGAAGCTATTGAAAATGGACGAGAGGTTTGAATGAATATAGAAAAGGTGATTCTAGAAAAAAAGGAAGAGAAAAAAGGGAAACAGAAATTTAAATATAAATTTAAAATAAAAAACAAGAGAAAAAAGTTGATTAGAAATGTTGATAAAAGACTTTGAAAAGCCGTCTTGAATGCGTTTTAGGGCGGACCGGCATTAGTTGGTGCTGCTATATAGAGCGCTGCTATTGTCTGTAGGTAAGAATGTTAGTGGCCGTTAATGGCTTTTGTTGGGGTAGATTGAAAAATCGTTTTTTGCGCACACTTGTTGGCCATTTTACTTATTTCAGTTGATGATCACTTAACGGCAGCTCTGACTAGACCTACTTGTGATCTTAACTCATACCGTGGCAAATACCGATTAAAAAGTTGAAATGGATGCAGAGACCAAGCACGAGTAGTACTCACCGTAGCCTGCTTGTGGATTGGGTGTATTGTATGTTGTGTGTTGGGTGTTGTTGGGGCCTCACTTGAACTCATCTCTTTCGCGAATTTATGCGGAAGGTCCACATGAACCAAACTAGAAACAGGTCAGACGTTAGACTGCTAACTGGACTAGTCTAGTCTAGGCTTCACTTTTGCACTTTATGTAGCCCTTTCAAAATCTCAAACTAACTGAGTTAACGTTCGCTCAGGTTAGCTTGGATTATCAAGCCTCATCTTTGTGACGCGCAAAAAAATTTAAAAAGGCTGCTGATTGGTCATCTCAGTTATGTGCGGCTGAACCTTGTATTAAAGCCAATAAGTCACTTAAAAAGTATTTCGACACGGCTGTATACATGACTAATGGCTTATTCAGCCACAATTTACAGCTACTTACCCTCCCTACATGTCAACATGTTTACTTTTCATTGAAATTATTCGGTTCCTCCCATCTCAAAGTTTTTTCACCACCACCCGCCCAAGGCCGCTTCTCTAGATCTAGGCTATATACACAACTTTTCTGCCGATACAGCCTGAATATAAACCTTGGGCACTGCTGCAATTTTGACAGGACCCTAATGACTTGAGACCTCTACTCCACCATGTTCAGTGCTAAACGACCTTCTTTCGGTTTGGATGAGCCCTCGTCGAGATCTGCCAAAACCTCCAAAAATGTTCAAACGTTAGACACCACCCAGCTCAATTCTCCTGCTGCCAATGGCGCGTTTGGCTCTTCTCTCTTCAGTAGCTCAAGCAACGTAAACCCGCCTCCATTTGCTTTCGGACAAAACCCTGTTGCCAATGGCTCAAACATTTTCAACCCCAAGCCATCTGTTTCTTCTTTTCATAACAATCCCCCTCCAGTAATCAACACAACCGCAGCTTTTGATTCGAGCAAGGTCGGTATTTCTAATACGGGAGGTGGAATTTTTAACAACGCCATAACAGCTACTGCTGCAAGGCCGTCCATCAGTCCACGGCTGAGTTTTCTTTCTGAAAATACAACTCACTCTCCGCCTGTGCCAATTCCTGATACAACTGAACCGTCGAGAAATCTGGTTCATGCAACCTCGTTCTCACGCATTACTCAAGACAAGCCAAGCGTGTCGTCTCCAGCCAAGTTCAAGTCCCGCTTTAGCCTTGCGTCATCGCGCTCTAACCCATATTCTACGCTTAAACGTCCAGACACCGCAAAGAACCCTTTTCTAAAATCGGTGTCTTCTACCCAAGAGCCTGCGAGATTTCAAGCATCTAATTCTTTTCTTAACAACTCGACGCGTTCGAGTGTCAAGAAGCTCATCATTTCAAAACAACCCTTGAGTTCTGAAGCAGTTCGTGGTGTGGCAGTCAATACCCCAAGCCTTCACGAACCCAAACAGGAATCTTCCTTAAATCTCTCCTCTACTCCTGTGAAAAAGGTGGCTGAGACTCCACAGCCATCTCCACGTGTTTACACTCCGCTAAAGCGAGTGTACGAGATAAATCGAACGGCTCAGGACGAAGGTTACTGGATTTATCCTCCACTTAAAGAACTATTTTCTTATGGCTTCGAACAACTATCCCATGTCCCAGACTTGGCGATTGGGAGAACCGGCCATGGCAAGATACAGTTTGTAAATCCTGTTGATCTGTCAGAAATTCGCAATCTCGCTGACATCATGGGAAATCTGGTTGTATTCGATGCCACTACTGTATGTGTATACCCAGACGACAAGGAAAAAGCTCCAGAGGGCACTGGTTTGAACGTTCCCGCAGTCATAACCCTTGAGAATGTTTTTATAAAGCACCACGTGGGAGATAAGACCATTACAGTAAAGGATCCTACAAGCTCTAGAGCAGTACGCCATATGGCAATTCTGCGTCACAACATTGAAAATAAAGGCGGTGAATTCATTACCTACGATGTTTCCCACGGTATTTTTGTTTTCAAAGTACCCCATTTCAGTACTTGGGGCTTCATGGAAGAGGATTTGGTATATGATGTGGAAGATAGCAATGATTTTAACATGGATCAAGAGGCTCCTATCGAGCAGGATAATGATACCATTATGAGACTTGCAATTACCTCTACCGATTCTCAGACATTTCCTGAAGACACCTTCGAAAATCGACAACACAAGTTATATCCTTCAATTCCAGCTTCAACTCTCAAACAACCTTTTTCCCAGCCATTAGTGGATGTGGCCCTCCGTGACGAGTCTGTAAGTGGTGAAACCGACATCGACGTTGACCACATGGGTGATGCCGACCCTAGCCAATCTGACCCGCATACAGCCATGCTAGCTCTTACCACGAACACACAACTCGAAGAAAGTCCTGCTGTTTCTGATGATTGGATACAGCAATTAAACTACGCGGCAGGTATATCTTCTGCATTCGGGGCTAACGACATTTTGCCTGATCCCAGTCTTGCAGATCTCGATAAGGCAGTATTTGGTGGTTTTGATACCCTCAAAGAAAACAGCACGACTGTTCAGTATAGTCTAGCTGCTGAGAAACTTCGCTTGGTGCCTGCATTTGAGCCGCACACGTATGCTCGGTTTTCTACACAAGGCCTCATTGTTCGCGATCCTTTCAAGCCCTCTGGGTTCAAAATATCCCCTCCAGAGGTATGTTATCTTTGCATTTTCGTTTTTTATACTAACAGAATACTAGAAACCTGTTCTACGGCTTATTGAACATCTTGTCCGCTCTTCGTCCTTTACACTCCGCCATAACGGCTTTCCGGAAGCTACTCCATTGACCAACGTGAATTTCCAGTTCTTGGCCAACTTGTCAATCGACAACACAAAAGAGTCAGACTTGTGGAATCTGGGCTCAGTTCTGTTTGATCCGTTACCCATATTGGGACTTCCACATATTCCTGATGAGTACCCTGACTCAAGTAAAGAAAAGCTCAAAATGCAGCACCGCTCTACACTGTTGTCGGCTTGGCTTAAAAAAGTCGTGTCCAATGATGTCAGTAGACTAATACAGGCTGCCTCTAATCCTCTTGATGTTGCATTTGCTCACCTTTCAGGTGGCCAAATCTCGCGTGCCGCCATTTCAGCGGGAGATGGTAAGAACATGCATCTCGCTGTGCTTATTTCTCTTTTGGGAACCGATGACCTCTCAATTCGGCGTACTGCTCGTTCCCAGCTAAATGACTGGGCCAATACCAACTCTCTGAATTCGATCCCTGAAGGAGTTCGAAAAGTATACGAACTCCTGACAGGTAACACGACGGTTTCCCAAGGATCACCCCCTGTATATCTTTGCAAGAACCTTTCATGGCAACAATCTTTCGGTTTGCAGTTGTGGTATGAGACGACGGTAAATGGAGACATCTCTGTAGCTGTCAAAAAATACGAAGAGGCATTCAATAATCCCAAGACTTATGTGCCTAGTCCTCTCGTGGACCCTGAGGCTTTTGAGCTTATGCGACTGTTTGAGTCTATCAATCCACAGCCTGAACGCGCACTCCGCAATACGGCTGCTGGTACATGGATCCCGTGGGCTCTATACCACATTCTCTATCGGTCTCTTGGGCTCTACAAAGATACTCGTTCAACAGGTGAACAGCTAACGCTTAGTTTTGCATTGCAGCTGGAGAGCCATGGCAACATTGTAGAAGCTGCGTTCGTCTTGGCTCATCTCAAAGACGACGACCTTACAAGGCGTTACATGCAAGATTTGATCGGCCGCCAGGCAGACAAGCTTACACCTGATATTGTTGCGCGACTCAGGCGAATCGGTATCAACAATCATGTCATATCTGAGTCAAGGGCACTTCAGCATCGCTACAATGGTGAACACCTTCTTGAATGTGAAGCGCTCATTGATGCAACTCAATGGGAAGAGGCTCACTCCGTACTACTCAAATATGTCGCGCCCTCCGCAGTTGTTTCTAACAACATCGGTGACCTTTTCAGCGTGCTCATGCGGTTCGATAATCCTACGGCTAACATAAAAGGCTGGCACGAGGGAGGACAAGTGTACTTGGACTATGTACGCCTTGTCGAGAAAATGTCGCCTGCCGAGGCTGCATTAGATGACTCTGCGCTCCCTGCGGCCACAGCAAAAAGCCTTGCCAGCAGTCTCATTAAGGGTTTAACAAAGATCAACGTAGGAAACGGAGAAAATTTCATGGTGCAGGTTGCAACTACTCTCATGTCAAGTTATGTGTCAAAACATTTAAGAAGTATTGGAATCGGATCGCAGATAGGCCCTAGCATGCTTGACATGAAGATGGATGGTAATGAACGGCTGGCGGAAGTGAGAGAATTGGCTGTTAAATATTTTGAAGGCCAAGCGGCTGCTTGAAGCGCTTACAGGTACTTTATATAGATTGTTGGATTTGTGTACAATTATAATACGAAAAGCAGATATTCTACTAACCTTTTCAATTTTCAATAGTTTCATTCTTTTCTGTTTTCTTCCAGATTCCTCTTTTCATATTTTCAAATTCTTATAGACTTTTCATGTAATGTTTCGTATTTATATTTATATTTAGCCTAACCTTGAAGAGTAGTCCGGCTCAAATCCAAGAAGTTCTTCATCATTGATATCCAAATCATCATCACGGATCATTCTAGATGCGGCAGTGGTGTTAGTAAAGCAAGCACAGGTTGAATAACTGTATACAATGTACATACCGTGCATCAAGTCCTGATATCTTATCAATGTGCCTAGTCACTATGTTCTCCTTGACAGGCTCAGCGGCCTGAACTGTAGTTGACGGCATGACGTATGCGTTATCGCAGTGTGGGCAGTACTGATCAGTCTCATCAAAATCAGACAGATCCTGTAATTGTTTAGTAAAATAGTAGAGAGCTAGTTCACTGAGGCAAAGCAAGTACCGCTCTGCCATGTGTACTGATCTAATCTGGTATGGGTCTACACAGAACCTGTCATTTTGGTCATATCTTGGTATAGAGTTTTCTTCAGTGCCTCAAAGTACTGCAACTGTTATACGCAACGTGATGCGAAGAAGAGAAAACGAGAAAGGACATACTTTTCGGAACGCCTTTTTGCACTTTTTGCAAATGAACGTAATGTCTATTGTTTTTTTGAGGGGATGGTCTTCAGTTTCAGCATGGCCTATCAAATATTGGGTTCGCGTATTAGTATGTGATTATCAAGGGGTCCCGAGGAGTATGACCGCTGAACAATGAACGTTGAACATCAAGCAGTTGGTATTTGATTTTAAACGGAGTGCCAATTTTTTCCAGTTTTGGCAATATATCTCACTTACACTGAGGACAGTCAAACCATTTTCGACAGCACTGAGGATGGTTATAGGGAGTTAGCGATCAGTGATAGCAGTAGACAGTAGGCAGTAGGTAAAGTGCAAAGATTGTGACGTTTTGCAACGACAAAAGCCAGAGTAGCACTTACCTGAGCTCTGACTGAGACTTGAGCATCTAGGAAATGTTTACACATGTTTTCCTTTTCTTATGAAACTGTTGTGTTGTTTTGGAATAGGATCTTTGAAAATCGATGTTCAAGTGGGATCGATTCAAAACTGATCCGTAGGGCGTTTCTACGACTTTTTGTGACATAGTTGGTTTTTTTGTTTTCTTCGCTAAATGTCAACAACGCGTTGGGCAAGGTTACGTGATTGATTACATGACACTCAAACAGGTCGACCTCTTTTTGCATTTATAATTATCACCGAAACTATTTTATTGCCTTCAAATTCCTTCTTTCTTGAAAAATCGATATCCAAGTGTCTTCCTTGTCGGATAATATTCATTGGTAATATTCTTTCAGCACAAATTGTACACATATACACTACACGAAATACACAGCACATTATGGCACCAGCACTCACGACAATATCGCCGCCAGCGGAGCCTATACACAACAGCAAACTTGCCGCTCCAGAACCTGAGCACTGCCCAGGCACCGAATCAGAGCTAGCCGGTCAGGCTGAAGCATGCGCAGGCTGCCCAAATCAAGAGATTTGTGCCAGCGCACCGAAGGGGCCTGACCCAGATATCCCTGCCATCACAGCTCGTCTGGCAGACGTGCAACACAAATTACTGGTCCTATCGGGCAAAGGCGGTGTAGGTAAATCCACCTTCACGTCTATGCTTGCGCGAGCGTTTGCGGCTGACGAAGATCTCGAAGTTGGGATCATGGATGTAGACGTGTGTGGTCCGTCTATGCCTAAAATCATGGGCGCGGAAAACGAGCGTGTGCACTCGTCAAACGATGGTTGGAGTCCTGTATATGTTGAGGATAATCTAAGTGTTATGTCTATTGGGTTTCTGCTACCGGACCAGGACAACGCCATCATCTGGCGTGGCGCAAAGAAGAACGGAATCATTAAGCAGTTTTTGAAGGATGTAACTTGGGGTTCCCTTGATTATTTGATTGTGGATACCCCACCGGGCACATCGGACGAGCACCTCTCGATCAATCAGTACATGTCTGAGAGCGGTGTCGACGGTGCCATAATTGTGACAACTCCACAGGAAGTTGCATTACTAGATGTGCGGAAAGAAATCGATTTTTGTCACAAGGCCGGCATCAATATTTTGGGTATTGTTGAAAACATGTCTGGCTTTGTCTGTCCCAACTGCAAAGGCGAATCTTTTATTTTTGCGCCAACAACTGGAGGAGGAGAAGCGCTTGCAAAGGAATGCAATGTCCCGTTTCTAGGAAAGGTTCCTCTTGACCCTCGTATCGGTCGATCTTGTGATGCTGGCGAAAATTTCCTATTGGAACATCCAGACTCGCCGGCGTCGACTGCAATTCTTGAAATTATTGAACGGATACGCGAGATAGTTGAAGAAGGAGAGGATTGAGGTCATGTATCTATTGAGCGATTTCGTGGGTTTTGACGAAATCAATTCGAAGGAGAAGGATACGAAGGCCCATTTTGGACGTTCCTGCATCGGATAGCTGAATCTCCTCTATGCATTTATATATCTCAAGCATGCGCGACTCGACTTGTCGTTCTGGCGCATCACTTGCACCACTGACAGTACTGTGCAATATTTTTAATTCAAGCATAAAGTCTCTCATGAGTTGAGCAAATTTCTCACTTTTCAAAAGTAGCATGTCGTAAACCTTTGAAATAGTTGCATTATGGAGTCGACAAATTTCGTCCGGATTGACTGTATTTGATGAGCTGTCAGTAGGTCTAATGAGACTGTGGAATAGGGGCTCAAACTGATGGTCAATCACGGACGATTGAAAATATTCCCATAGAACGTCCAGAAACACCTTGGCCTTAGATGCGGTCATACGCACACCTACACGTGTATCGGGCTGTCGTAGAGCTTCATGCATCCATAGCGAGCTTAGGAGATACAAAGATATGCGAAGCGATGCTAAGAAGGAAAACATGACCAGATAAAGCTTTTTGTTTGTTTTTGTTTGCAGTATGGCTTCTTGCACGTTGTTTCCTTTCAGAGATAATTCGATAGGGATTCCTGTAAGTTTTTCAAGAAATCCTAATTGGTCCCTATCTGAGCGGGGCGTTTTGTCTAGTGATAACATGGACTGCGCTAGCGCAAACGTGTCTCTCTCGGTTTCAGAGCAGTTTGCGTCCTCCATGACAAGTTTGAGAGTTCTCTGGAAAGCATCAGAAAGAACCTGGTGAAGAGGAAGTTTTCGCTGCATTCTATTGGAATGCACTGATTTGCTCTCTAGTCCCGGAAACAGGACAACGTTGCCAGCCCTCAAACTTTTGGGTATTTCTTTTGCAAGCTCGTCCGCATACATGGTATCTCCAAACAAAACAACACTTCTCAACACTTGAAAAAAAGATGTTAGCGCTGCATGCGAAAAATGGCGAGACCCTGTTTTAAGAATAATCTCTCGTCTGATGCCTGACAACAGGCGTACTATCTGGAACGAATGCACCGGCGCATGAAGCTGATTTATCTCTTCCAAATACGATTCGCGCAGAAGCTCCAGCTTTGTTTCAAATATCCGGGAAGACTGTGCCCCCTCGCTGCTTAACTGGTGTATCAGTCCACCCGTGGTGTAAATTAATTGTCCTGTAGCCTCTGAAAGGTTCAAAGGTAAGAATACAGACGGCTCGCTTCCGAAAAAGTCAAGTGCAAGCTCTGGATCATGCCCATATAAAACCCAAGAACTTAATATCTGTAGCCAGACTCTAAGCATGGCATTGACGCAGGCGACCCGGATTGCCTCAACGCCCTCATATCCACTGGACTCATAAAATATACCGAAGACATTGGTAGATGTATCGTTGTTTGTGGCTGCGTATTCGTCGAGGAATGTCAGGACTGACAGTGCATAGTCGAATCTTCTCTTCCACGCGTGAACTGTGCTTGAAATCAATGTCGGCATAGGAATAATGTCACAACCATTTATTAGATGCGAATCACGCGCCAAAATTGTATGCTCTATATCGGCTATCTCTTGCAAATACGGGCTGAGTACCAACGTGTCAAACACATTAACTATTGCTGGTTTGATCACAAGTATAGCTCTTTGGAAAGCGGTTCCTTTTGGGCGATGCGATATTTGTTTCTGGCTTTCGCTGATTCTGCGCGAAACTTGCTGTACAACATGGCTAAACTCACTAACTTGGACAAACAGTTTCTGCTCTGACGGATGAAACACCGTGTCATTCAGCTCTGCTCCTATTATAGTAGACGGCAGACCTGTCAATGCCAGAAGGATTTCATGGATCATAGCGGTACCAGTAGCAGATCGTAGGTTGGATCAAACATCCAACGTCTAGTCTTTTTTTGCTGAAGTTACACGTCTCTTCGCGAATCCCTTGCCCAAGGCCTTAATTACGCATAACAGATGTTCGCGTTTTTTCACTTTTCTTTCTTTCTTGTTTTTTTTATTTTTCTTTTCCATTCTTCTTTTCAAACCCATTTTCTTTTCACTTGTAGTTGTTATTCAAGCGCGTTTTTCATCGTTGTGAGATACTATAGTTACACGGCCCTACTCCCGTTGAATCTCTACCAATGTCAAACGAGAAAGATCTCAAGAACTCTGAAAATGATGATTCGGTGGTAGACATCGATAGTCGTGAATCAAGCCCTGATCGTGACGTGATGGTAAGAAAGTTCACGAAAGTCGCAACATAGTTACTAACATATGTAGGCGGTTGATATATCCTCTGATGACGAGACCAAGCCAGAGGAGCCAGAGAAGCCAGGAGCAAAAGCTACTCCCAAAGCTTTGCTTCGTAAACGACAAGCAACCTATTTCGCGGAAAGCCACGGAAAAGAACTAAACGACCAGAAGGCCGCTGATACCTCTAATCGATTCAAATATCTCTTGGGGCTCACAGATCTGTTTCGCCATTTTATCGATGAGCGGGCCAAAAAAGATGTCGCCTTCAGAAAGATTGTTGCGGATGCCGATAAAAGTCGCGCTAAAGAAAGTGCCACCACGAGAATCCAAAGTTTGAACCACCGAAGGCGGAAAACTGAGAAAGAGGAAGATGCTGAACTTTTGCAAGAAGAAGTTGAAGATGAAGATGACCCAGGCGTCACCACCGTTTTTACAGAGTCGCCTGGTTATGTACATGGTACCCTGAGAGGCTATCAGATCCAAGGACTGAACTGGATGATTGCGTTGTACGACAACTCGATTTCTGGCATTCTGGCCGATGAAATGGGTCTTGGTAAAACTTTGCAAACAATTTCGTTCTTGGGTTATTTGAGGTATATGCGCGGCATTAATGGCCCTCATATTGTGATTGTACCTAAATCAACCATTGATAACTGGGCGCGCGAGTTCGCCAAATGGACACCAGATGTTCAAACTCTAGTGCTTCATGGCGACAAGGAAAGCAGAGGGCAGTTGATCAACGACAAACTTTTGACTTGCGATTTTGAGGTTTTGATCACTTCTTATGAGATGGTCCTACGCGAAAAGTCACACCTCAAGAAGTTTGCCTGGCAATACATTGTCATTGACGAGGCTCATCGCATCAAGAACGAAGACTCATCTCTTTCAAAAATAATTAGAGTTTTTCATTCTAGAAACCGTCTTTTAATTACAGGAACTCCTTTGCAAAACAATCTGCACGAGCTGTGGGCATTACTCAATTTTATTTTACCCGATGTGTTTTCTGATTCAGAGCTTTTTGACCAATGGTTTGAAGGTCAAGGTGGCGATCAGGATACAGTTGTGAAACAGTTACACAAAGTTCTACAGCCATTTTTACTACGCCGAATCAAGTCAGATGTTGAAAAATCTCTTCTACCCAAAAAAGAAATCAACATCTACACTGGCATGTCGGAAATGCAGTTGAAGTGGTACCAAAAGATTCTGGAAAAAGATATTGACGCCGTAAACGGTGCTGTTGGAGGCAAAGAGAAAACACGATTGCTCAACGTGGTAATGCAGCTTCGAAAATGTTGCAATCATCCATATCTTTTTGAGGGTGCAGAGCCTGGGCCGCCTTATACAACTGATGAACATTTAGTATATAACGCAGGCAAAATGTTGATTCTGGACAAGCTACTGAAACGAGCCAAGCAAAATGGCAGCCGTGTTTTGATCTTCTCTCAAATGAGTAGAATGCTTGACATTTTGGAGGACTACAGTCTGTTCCGCAACTACCAATACTGCAGAATTGACGGTGGCACTGCACATCCCGATAGAATCCAGGCTATTGACGACTACAACCGGCCTGGGTCTGAGAAGTTTCTTTTTTTACTTACTACTCGTGCTGGTGGTCTAGGTATCAATTTGACTACTGCTGATACCGTCGTTATATATGACTCAGACTGGAATCCTCAAGCCGATCTTCAAGCCATGGACCGAGCACATCGCATTGGCCAAACTAAGCAGGTTTACGTTTACAGATTTGTTACGGACAACGCAATCGAAGAAAAGGTGTTGGAAAGAGCTGCACAAAAGCTGAGGCTTGACCAGCTAGTCATTCAGCAGGGTCGGGCCAGACCTAACCAGGGCACCAATACGAACTCTAAGGAAGACCTTCTCTCCATGATTCAACATGGCGCGCAGAAAGTTCTGGAGCGTGCCTCGTCAAAAATAGAGGGAGATTCATTCGATGATGATATAGAAGCAATTTTGAAAAAGGGTGAAGAGAAAACTAAGCTTCTCAATTCCCGATTCGAACATCTGGGTTTGGATGACCTACAAAAGATTAGCTCCGACAGTGCTTACGAGTGGAACGGTACCGACTTCAGCTTGAAAAATAAAGACAAAGACAAGAGCAACGGATTTAAATGGATCAGTTTAGCCAAGCGTGAAAGGAAAGAAAACTACAACATCGACGGTTATTACAAAGAGGTGTTGAGCTCTAAGCCGACTGCGAATGGCGCAAGCGTTCCTGAAAAGCCCGCTGCCCCTCGAGGACCCAGACAAATTAACATTCAAGATCACCAATTCTATCCTCAGAGACTAGTTGATCTCCAAGAAAAGGAAACCTCTTACTTTCGTAAACAAATTAATTACCAGGTGCCGCTCCTAACGGGAACGGAGGAAGATCTGGAAGATCGAGAGGCAGAACAAAAAATGGAGCAAAATGAAATCGACAATGCTGAACCTTTGACTGAAGCCGAAGAAGAAGAAAAGAAAGCACTGGCTACAAGTGGTTTTAGCAACTGGAGTCGCCGAGACTTTTACCATTTTATACAACTCAATGCGCGGTACGGGCGCAGCAACTTGAAGGCGATCGCAGCCGAATTTGAAGACAAAACCGAGGAAGAAGTTACGAAATACGCCAATGTCTTTTGGCAACGCTACACAGAAATTGATGGCTGCGAAAAGTACATTGCCCAAATTGAGGCAGGTGAGGAAAAGAATCGTAAATTGGTCCTTCAAAAAGATGTACTTAAACGCAAGGTTGAGACCTACACGGCGCCTATGCAACAGCTTCAGCTGCTTTTTCCTCCTTCAGGGCACGGCAAGAAACTCTACACTGAAGAAGAAGATCGATATCTGTTAGTGCAAATGAACAGGTTTGGCTTAGATAGTGATGGACTTTATGAGAAGATTCGTGATACTATTCGAAACTCGCCCTTATTCAAGTTTGACTGGTTCTTCTTGTCACGAACTCCGCTTGAACTAAGTCGCCGCGGCACTACATTGATTGCGTGTGTCATGAAAGAAGTTGACTCCGCAGAAGAGCCTACCGTAACTCGCACTGGCACACCTACGTCGACAACTACCGGTACTCCAACGCCATCACAGCCCAGCAGCAGGAAACGGAAATCGAGCTCGCGTAACTTGACGCCGAGTTTGGTAGAAGGTGAAGGGACCAAAAAGGCACGAGGGTCCTCAACTCCAAACGGTCGGTCTCGTGGGACATCTCGCGGAGAACCTTTAGGATAGAATAAGGCTTTTGCATAGTGCGTAAACTCTGTGCATACTGTTTATAAGAATATGATGAACTTGTGGTAATTAGGAGTATATGAATCTGTCATGGTTATGAAATCGCCATGTAGAAGAAGGATTAATTCATCGGTGTGAGGCACATCTGAGCCGTACTGACGTATGGAATAACTGGATTTTGGAGTACAGGTATTGCCACGATTAATTATCTATCGCGGGCCACATATAACTCGCGCTTGTTCTACAGAATTATTTACAGGTGAAGTTGGTTTTTTGGGAAACTTGAACTAGAGAGAATTGAAAATCAGCAATTTTTGGATCATGAGAAAAGCAGTAAAAAAATGATTAACTTAGCACAATAAGTACATCCTATCTCAAATAACTACTATGGGTCATATCTGGCATACCAATATGTTCGAAATCATTCAAAACATGGCTTTCAACTATAAAAAGTTGAGAACAATCAACTTTTAGCTCTGATCTCGCAATCAAACTCCAAAGCATCACATCAAGTAACAAAAAAAGACAAAACACATTGCCTTCTGTTAACAACGACGAAAATAAATGTGTAGAAAATAGGTATCGTACTTAAACATTAACCTTGACCTCCCCCTTCCCACACAATTATTTACACCTATATACAGCCAATCAAAACTGTTGTTTCTGTTTCTGCTTCAGAAAGATATGCTGCAGCTCTATACATGCTTGACTGGCGTCTATCATAGCGTCCCAAGTACAACACTCTTGACATTTATGAGTGTATTAATATGAGGCGTAGAGATTGTTACTGCTATGTTCGTATTCGGTTCTCTTAGAACAAAAAAGCAGCAATGAACCTGTTGGATTGAAAACCTCAAAGCTTTTGGAAGAGTGAGTTTTTTTTTTTCGTGTTTCTTTCTAGAGAGCCTTGCTGTAGATGTGTTATGATGTGAGCTAATTGAATAGCTTCACATTATTGCCTTTCCTTCTAACCAACGTCAAACATTTGGTCACAAACAAAATACATGAGAAGAGGCCAGTTTCAGTTTTTGTACCATGGCAAAAAATAACTGCACGACATTTTGTAAACGTTGTGGATGTGATTTTTCTTTAATACATGTCGAGCCTCAAAACAGTGATCCTCACCAAGTCAAAGTACGCAAGAGCCTTGTAGGTTGACCCAGCTAGTACTCTCTCACCCCGTTAAATGAACTGAACTGCACCGTGTTAATAAGTGGCTCGACTATGAGCATTCGTCTAGTCCAAGCATTGCACTCTTCCTGATGAAATTAAGTATTAACAAGTCCCATAGCGGCCAAAATAATATATTTCCAACAGTTCCAACACGGCTTAGAAAGAGCTGTCTTGGAACAAGAATTGCCACGCGGAATACAAACCACCGAGTTATATGTAGTTGTCGCGGAGTGTCTAGAAACTGTTGTGCAGATTATCTCTTTTGTGATCAATCAATGTAAATCTCAAATGTCTTTTGAGATGATTATTATTTGGAGCTGACTGTGGAAGCGACTCCTGCTCGTACTTTTTATTCCGGATAGTACGCACTCGCAAATTCACGCGGACTGAAAATCAACACGACTCGTATTTCTGATATTCTAACGGGCAGATTTACAGACATCGTTACAGAGTGCATTCAATGCTTTACCAAATGCTTGAAGACGTCGAGTGTTTCTCCATCTTAAATGCCAAATTGCAAGTACGACTGCATGCCCTGTGTAATCACACCAATTCATCTCTCTAACAATTGAGCTTTTGCTAATTCAAAAAGAATGAAAGACGTCGCCCGCTTTAGAAAGAAATTTCCTTGGTATTCCATTGACAAAGTATCTCTGAAAACTCCCGCATGTTTCCTCCTATCCGAGTGAAACTGTTTGGTTTCACTGTTCTTGATCTGCCCATCTTTTGTGAATAATTGCACAGTTCTCTTTAAATTTTCTACTAGCTCACGTCGATGGTATTATTTCATTAAACTTACATCACCTACAGAGTGGCAAAATCTGTTTTGATGAGCAAGTACTTGCACTACCAAGCCTGCAAACTCAATGCGTCGTCAAAAAATTATAGAATATGTATTGTGTACAATAGGGTATAATTTTCTAAAATCGGTCAGCTCCTTTTCCTCCAATTACATTATAGCTTTTGAGCCAGCGTGATTTTAAAAAGCGAAATTTAATTCACTGGTCTTTACTCTCTTGAAACATTGTAACCTAGAAATGTTGTTTGCTTGATAATATTTTTCTTGAGTTGTCTTCTATTTGCGAGGGTTTGTTAGCTGCAGGCAGCCCGCAAACAATTTTCGGACAGCAATTCCTAGTTGTATGTGTTCATCTAGTGATTGCTTCATGTTTTGCACATATCACCTTTCTACGTAAAACAACTGGGTATCAAACTTTTGAAAGACCCAAGTTTTTTAACAGACTTAAAATGTATGCATAACTAGAGCTTTCCAGCAAGCGCTCACTTCTCTGGCAGAATCGAGTTTTCAACAGATTTGGGCTATATTTGTTTGCGTAGGTCAAAACTCACCAGTAGGCAGTTCTCCTTTGTTATGACCAAGTTAGGCCTTACTCGGCAGACAAAATTAAATACCCTCTCAATCAACACCAGCCAAGACATGTTAAAGTGAATTAAACATCTCTAGCCTATATGAGTATTCAGGGTCATCTACATGTTCATCTCTTCTACACTCGTAAGAGATCTTCTGTGTTCAGACAATATCTATAGTATAAAGCTCGCAGAGCCTGTGGCCACACGTCATAAAAAGCAATAACAATCTCCTGAATCCCATAATTATCAAGGCTACCAACATCTACCTTGAGCCATCTGATATTCAGTCCTGTGATGACATCTAGCCCTTAATTATCTGGCTATATCATTCGTCACTAGACAAGTTTTGAACAACTTGTTCAGGCTTCTATTTTCCGGTATGGCCAGAAAACTTGGTGAATACCAACTTGCGATTAGTTTTTGCAACTCTTGTTTAATGGCAGCTTTTGTCCAGCAACTGTAGAGTAGCTTGTCGTGAGGTCCGTCTACAATCATCAACATCGGGCGAAAATCTGTAGTATACAAGCGGTGATTCGATGTGAAAGACAGAGTGAGTGTCAGAAGAAACCTCACGCAACGCAAGGATATCAGTAAGAAATACAGAAATATGGATACTCAGCCATAGGTGCATGGAAAGTCTAGTCGGGGTTTTGGTTTCAAGATCATTTTGTTTGTTGTACATATCAATCATTTGTCGAGTCTGTTCTTGTTCCAGGTCAGTTACGTATACTCTATATTGTAGCTTCCATCGTTGCTTCAAAATCAAGAACAGGACTCTTTTATATATGTTCCTTTCACTTTTTCACTTTTTCTTGGCTCGCCCAATTTTAAACGTGCCTATTCCTTTCCTAACAGTAGTAGTGTTTGCTAGTCTTTGGTATGCCTTTCAACTTTCGGGCCTTATTTTCATGTAAGCGGTAATCATTTTTTCATGAGTTTTTATATGTTTGCTCAAGAGATCTGATGCCTTAGATTGAACTCGCAGCATACAAGCCATGGTATTTATGTCTTTTCAATGTACTGCTTTTCACATCCTGTATTTTGTAAGATTGGTAAAATTTTCAATTCCTAGACGACCACAGGCAAAAATTACACATATGAACATGCAGTGATTATATATTAGTACTACAAAACTTGCTCATTCAATACGACTGGAACCATCTCAAGACCGAGGCCTCTAGAACTAATCCTTTCCTCTGATCTTTTTGTAATGCATTCATGTGTATTCGTATATAAACCACCTCACGCACTTGATTCTGATATGCTCAAATTGATTGATATCGATCAGTTTGAAGATTTCGAATTGCAAGTGTGTGTCTTGCATGTGCTAGATCGGAAAATTCAAGGTTGGCCTGCTTACGTGCACGAAATTGATGGAAGGTTCGATAAGACACACAATTTTTTCACTCCCTACAAAAAACCAGTACTTGACAGCAAACCATCCAGGCAATCCCAATATTAATAGTTAACATTCAAGAAAACAAGCACGAAAAAGCATGTCTGACGACGAAGGATTTCAGCTCGAGCCCACGCTCCAAAATATCATTGACCAGCGATCACTCCGCTGGATCTTTGTCGGTGGCAAAGGTGGAGTTGGCAAAACAACCTCCTCCTGCTCTCTCGCCGTCCAACTGGCAGCGCACCGCAAGTCTGTCCTCCTCATCTCAACAGACCCAGCCCACAACTTGTCGGACGCCTTTGGACAAAAGTTCGGCAAAGACGCGCGCCCCGTCGAGGGTATCCCAAACCTACACTGCATGGAAATCGATCCCAACGGTAGTATGCAAGAACTGGTCGAATCCGCCTCTGCTGCAAATGGCGGCGGTGGAAGTGCAATCAACAACATGTTTCAGGACATAGCGCTTTCAATCCCCGGTGTCGACGAGGCCATGTCGTTTGCAGAGGTTATGAAACAGGTCAATTCCACGTCCTTTGAAACCATTGTTTTTGATACTGCTCCCACCGGCCACACCCTGAGGTTCTTGCAGTTCCCCTCCATTTTGGAGAAGGCCTTGGGAAAAATTGCCGAGATATCAGGCAGGTTTGGTCCCATGCTCAATTCTCTTATGGGTGCGGGTGCCAACTCGGACGACATTTTGAAGAAACTAAACGAAACGAGGGAAACTATTACGGAAGTGAACAAGCAGTTCAAAAACCCGGATCTCACTACGTTTATCTGTGTCTGTATCGCTGAGTTCTTGTCTCTGTATGAGACCGAGCGTATGATCCAGGATCTCACATCCTTTGAAATCGATGCACACTGTATCATTGTGGTAAGTTTTGAACTCTTGATTTTGAAAAAAAAAAATTTAAAAAATAACCACACACTAACACTTGGCAGAACCAACTGTTGAACCCAGCAAAATCTCATGACTGTCCACAATGTAGCGCTCGCTCAAAGATGCAGCAAAAGTATCTGGAACAAATTTTAGAGCTCTACGAAGATTTCCATATCGTACAGATTCCTCAACTGACAAACGAGGTCAGAGGCGTTCCTGCACTGAAAGAGTAAGTTTATCATGCGCCTTTTTCATTCATGATCCATGTTGTTCCAAAAGTTTGCTCAAACAAATGCTAACATTATCTAGATTTTCTCAGATGCTTCTCAAGCCTTACGATTTTAGTAAAGAAATTCAAGAGACCAAAGAGACCAAAGAGTCCTTGTAAAAAAGAAAAGGAAAGGAGAAAGAAATAAAAAGAAGATTATTAGCGTACATGTATACAAGTATAGGTAATAGGAGTAATGATAAGCTAAGAAAAAGATAAAAGAAACAGAACTGTATTTATCATCTTGAAATTGCTACAAAAGAAAAAATCACATTAAACATTATAGTATCTCCAAATCCTAGCCTTGCAGTCACCACTTCCAGTCGCAAAAAGACTGCCTGTAGGGCAAGGAGACACACTAATGACACTATTTCGATGACCTTGCAAGGTAAGCTGAACCTGCGAAGTTCTGGGGTCCCAAAACTGGACGCCCCTATCCTTGGATCCGGACAGAATCCACTGCCCGTCAGGAGTCGACGCCACGGAGAGCACGAAATCTTTGTGCCCCACAAACGTCTTAACACAGACTCCTCCTTTGTGCGTGGACTGCACGTTTCGGGGCGCCTGGAGCTCCCACAGTTTGATGGTCTTGTCCAGGGATCCGGAAACAAGATCCTTACCATCAGGAGTGAAGGCAACACTGTAGACGGAATCGCTGTGTCCATCAGGAGCCTCAAGGCGCTCAACCAAGAATCCAGTAGATGTGTCCCAAACGCGCACAGTTCTGTCCAAACTTCCTGCTGCAACATACCGTCCATCAGGGGAAATAGCAACGGTGGTAACACCATCAGCAATGCTCAGCGTAAGCACGCACTGGCCACTCTCCATGTCCCACATGCGCACGGTGCGGTCACCAGAGCCAGAAGCAATGTGGCGGCCGTTACGAGAAAAGTCCAGCGAGTAGATATCCTGGTCATGGCCTTGGAATTGATAGCGAATTTGACGCGTTTTAATATCCCAAACGCGAATCTGCTTGTCCTCAGCACCTGTTGCAAGGTACTTTCCGTCAGGTGAAAAGCATACAGACCGAATGTAAAGATCGCCTTCGCGCTCAGCCGCTTCGTCCTGAAGTTTGCAAACAAGCTGGCCAGTCTGCACATCGTAAATCTGAGCACTGCGGTTGCAACCGGTTGCGACGTATTTGCCGTCTGCAGAAAATCTTACGCAGCATACAACAGAGTGGTGCTCCAGAGAGTGAACCAGATCAACGTCCAAGCGACGAGGAGCGCGTTCATTGTAGGCAACAAACCAGTCATCGCGCTGCTTTTTGAACTGAGGAGGGATCTTATCAATGTCAGGAAATATGTTTCCAAGGTTGATAGCCTGCTGCTGTAGGGCGGCAGCATTGGATTGACTAGACACAGCTGGTCCTGGTGTAGAAGCGGTGGTGCCTGGAGCCGCGTTCGTAGGAGTGGCAGCAGAGTTGGGAACGACGCCAGGAGCAGGAGTTCCATTCGAGCCGGGGTCTGGTCCCTTTTTGGATCCAGGGGACAGTAGGGGGTTGGGAGGGCCCTGTGCAGGAGTGCCAGCAGGAGGAGGGCCATTGCCAGGAGTGCCGGCAGGAGGGTAGGCATTACCACGGTAGGGCTGCTGTCCGGGATAGCCAGGAGTAGATACTTGAGGCGGGGGGATGGGAGCACCGGGTTGCTGCTGTTGCTGCTGCTGGGGAGGTTGAGAGCCGGGTTGGGGCTGCTGTGGCAGAGAGCCAGGCTGGCCGTTCATAATGCCACCAAAGACGTTTGTCGAAGATCTTCCCAAAGAAGGAGGAGGCTGCTGGCCTGGCTGCTGCTGGTCGGCAGGACCAGTTGGTATGTGCGGCTGAGGGGCTTGTGGCTGGGCCGTGGGAAGTTGGCCCTGCTGAGGGATTTGTGGTGGTCCACGCGTTTCCAGCTCTCGCTTTAGGCGCAATATTTCTTCTTCGTAGCGGTCTTTCATTTTACGATGGGTCATTTCGAGGTCCATGACGTTTTGCCGTATTTGCTGCATTTCAGCGTATTGTTGGTTGACTGATACATGTTAGAGAGGAAATTTTTGAACTAGGTTAAAGAACAGCTTGACTTACACTTTCTATCGAACTCGTCCTTGTGCATTCTGTAGACGGAGGCTTCGTTCGTGACCGAGTCGAATTCTTGCTTGACCTCGTCCAGAAGCTCGTTGAGCCGATGGCCAGGAGGGTGCATTAATCGTTGCTGATAGCTCATTGTCTGCAGCAGGCGTTTATTAGTACTGATAATGGGAGCAGAAGCGTGTCAAACTCACGTTTCTTAGGTGCAAACGCGTTTATATTGAAGGCAAAAACAGGGAGAATCTATAGCGCGATGAAAGAAACCCAGATAGAGCTTGATTGGTGGTGAAACGAGATAATAAATAAGGAAGTCAGAGGTAGGCAGTTGCAGGCAGGGAGAGTTGGCGCGCAAAAAGAGTAATTTCAGCAGAGGCAGACAGCGAGTAGAGTACGTGTCAGGGTAGAACAATAGACGAACTGCTGGTAAAGTATTTGCAACCTGTTGTGCGCTTATAAGACGGTGTCTAGAGTGTCCTGTTGCTGATGGTTGTGCTGTTTGGGTGGTAAAGGCCTGCGTACGAGAGGAGGTTTGGTGGTGTTGACAGCGAAAAGTGGAAAAAAATGAAAAAAAATGAAAAAACCAAAAAAAAAAAAAAAGAAGAAAATTAGAAAAAAATAAAAAAAATAGAAAAAATGCTATTCTGGCGTCGTATAGTGTCAGCAATTATGTAACTAGTGAGTCTCAAAGGAAGTAAACCATGGCAACATTTGCAGCCAATCAGAGTACGTCCGGTAAAACCTTAAGTGATCCGAAATGGATGAAAGCATGAGACTCATGGAGCCTAAAGGGCTTCAACAAGTCTTTGAGAACTTTTCAAGAACCTTCCATAGGCTCAGGGACAGTTTAGACTCCAACAAATATCACGCAGTGCTGTATCTGCAACTATAGCGCGGTCGACGTCACTGGTCACTGGTCACCGGCCACCGGTCTCCAGCCACCGCGGTGTAGACTCTGGAGAGGTGATGGCTTTCCAGACCCTACCAACAAGCTTAAGGCGTATGCGTCTGTCTTTTGTCATTTGTCCTGATTCTCATGGACGACAGCTCTACGATACCCAATCCACCAGCTTGTATTAGCTAGACGCAGTAAACAAGAATGGTCATGTGCCAGTAGTTCTGAATCAATTACACCGTCATGTCTAATCATGCCTGTTCTTTATTACGTGTATGATGTGAAGCGTCTCTGTAATCAAAACCTCTCGACATCCCCACCGCAGTTGTAGTCTGTAGTTTTTAACCTTTAGTCTATAGTGTAAGAAATCAACATCTGCTGAAACCTTACATGAGCATTAAGGACGAGGGGTTATGCTAGCTCAATATTGAAATTGCGAACGTTAACTATCTTCAATTCAACATCGTGGCCATCATGTGTGCTTCAGCCGTACCTGAAAAGATGCACATTTGATTCAAAGTTCAGACACTCACTGGATTGGTCCTTTCTCGAGTTGAAACAAAAGATAACGTTACTGTGGAGGCTAGCAAAGATAATTTTTTTTGGACGATATAGTTGGAACCACCATTTTGATATCACAGAAACGAAATCTATTCTGGTACTAAAACAATCTACTGGTACTGGTATAGCGAATATCCAACAACTTAGGTAGCTGTGAAAATTAATAAAACTATTGACAATATATTCCTTGTGGTTTTTTTCCCCATAGCTACTGACGCTCGAGCTTGCTCTTGAATGCTCGTTTTCTCGCATGATTGGTAAATGTACAACTACTCGTTGTAATGGTAGACCAAGTAATTGGGCAGACCCCATGGCTGGTATCCAAGTCGCTTGGCCATGTGCGCAAATCCTTCAGTCTCAATCAAATGATAGAATGCAAACGGAGGAAACATAGCACCATCACGATGCACGTGAGCCTTCACAAGCAAAGCGGTTCCTCCAACACCGTCCAAAGGAACCACCACATTAGGGTCCCGGGGTTTGGTCGCCTCCTTGTCATACATGTATGCCATGAGTGCTCTATAGGTCGCAATCTCCGCATACCCTTCTACAATGATATCATCGTCACCCATTTCAGCGGCAATTTCCTTTGCCTTGTCAGAATCCTGCCACGAGTTAAAGTCGTAGGGCCGGATAGAGGCACCCAGCTTTGGATCCACGTAGCGCTGGTAGCAATTGGCAACGATAATGTCCTTGTCATGCTTGGCCAGGTCCTGAATGAGGGTGGGCGGTGACTCTACGATATCTGAGTCGAGCCACATTACCCATGCAGTCTCAGGCCCGATTGTAGTAAACAGCAAAGAGTTTCGGGCCATTGACATGAGCGAACGGCGTCGTTTCTGAGCACTAAGCGCGTGTCGGTCTTTTTCATTCTGCGAATCCAGGGACGCCGTGTCCTGGCGCAGGATTGTCACTTTGGCAAAGCGCTCTTTTGCAGGGCCGGATTGCACCCGTTTCACGGCAACCTCAAGTTTTTTGAGAGCGGCGTCGCCCATAGCGTTTGAAGGCACGATGAACCCGAGTTCGACCAGGCTGCGCGGATACGTAAGCGCCAAAAGATTGGCCCAGTACTCGTCGTAGAATCGAGCTAGAGGGGTGAGGATCAGAACCTGCTCGTGATTGTTGAACGATCTTGACGATGAAACAAGGCTATTGAGTTTGTACGACTTGATCTGGCCGTCTTCTTTGCTCGGCCGCCGTCCAGGCAGCGTCTGTGTGTTTGAGCCGCCAAAGATCATGTAGAACATGAAAAGGGCAGCCGACAAGAGGAGCACAATCGTGAGGGGTTTCCTTGCAACCGCTGCCATTGTGTTTATTCTGGGCGTTATCTATGGCGTGTGAACGTGGTGAAGCTTAGGCTGGCCTTGAAGCGAGCGAGAGATGTGAAACCTTGCGAAAAGAGATCAGGGCGACGACGAACTTTCGCTTGTAGATTGTGGAACGCGTTCTTGTAACGTGGCACATATAAGCCCTAACCTGGCACAATGGGACTTGTGACTTGTGACATTTGCAGCTCATTATCTTGGGACTTGGAAATTGACACTTGCGTCTTAAAGGTGGTGATGTGACTTGAGACATGTGTACGTAAAATAAAACTCTAACAGTGATCACAACTGACTTAATTCTTGACGATCATGACATGGAAAACAGCGCAGCTGTGAAACCACTAGTTTGGTATCCGGCCGTTGGTTCCAAAGGTGCAAAGGTGCAAAGGCCCGAGAGTTTGAAAAGTCAAGTTATTAGATAGTTAGAGGGTCAGCCGCTGGCTGGAATATAATAGAGTTGCAATTGCAATTACACGAGCCGGGTCCCAGGATTCGGAGTTGCAGCAGATCTCTCAATGTGTCTCTGTATTTGATGGGATTTGCATGGCAGTTTTGAGGTGCAATTGCAATCGAGCAAAATTAATAAACAAACATATTATTGAGTTTTATGAATTTAAATGAAGGATTTGCTGGTGATATGACGGTAATTGTTTCTTGTCTGAATACTTGATGGCCCATTTGAATATAATCTACGTGATTACTCGTAACAGTGCTGGATAATTGCAGCATCTTTCCACTTTTTCATCTCGATAAAGAATTAATGTTTGCAAAATTTTTCTTGCGATTTTGCGGTCCACCTGGCTCGCAGTATTCCAACAGTGTAGAAACAGCGTCGCATCAACGTCAAGTCAGTGTCTAATCAGTGTCTAATCAGTGTCGATATTCACGAGGTGTACACTGCTTAAAGGCAGGTCTGGCGATATTATGCAGGCTCTGGGGGGCAGATTTTCCAACGTTTCCGCAAGTCAAAACTGTAATCCAAAGGACTTGAAGTTGACATGTGGATCAATATTAGTATTCATATATACTAGACCAGCCCAGACCCTGGAGTGTCTAAATGAAAGTATCGAGTTCAGAATGAGGTTCGAATTTGGGTTTCTTGAGTTAGACGTGGAATAGTCAAGAGGGAGCGTGACAACTGCAAGTTAGGCTTAAGGTAGAGAGCTTTTGTTATCTTCTAGCCAAGTTCGAAGGAGCTTTAAAAAATAAGTTGAAGAAAGACCGAAAGATATGGCTTTGAGGGACTCAAGAAGCCCAGCTCCAATATTAATTTTACTGCAATGTACTAGTTTATGGATCCAAGTCATTACCTGTCCAAGCGAAAGTAAAAAAAAAAATGAATAAATAAGAGTAAAGCATAGACTTGCACAGACCATTTTTTTGCACGCCAGCAAGCGGCGTCTAAATTTTTCATCCCGGTGATCTTAACGTTGCATTTGTCCAAATGAATGGAGAGTTTGAGCGTCGCTAAAAAACATGTGAGATTTTTGTGGACTGCGATTTGCAAGGAAAAAGAGCCAGTACGATCAAACTTATGCAACCATAGCCGACTGTGCTAGACTTGTTTTGTCATGTCTTACGACTTGAGACTGCCATGAAGTATAGAAGCTCGGCTTTTGACTATATGGCACGTCTTTCCAGCCATTATAACATTGCACACCCGATTGCTCAAGAAGGTAAGGTCGACACTGCGTGCCGTATCATGAAATTAATCCACTACTGGGCAGTACGGTGCTGGCGTAACTTTCCATTGTCCAGATGCCACGCTAGTCCGGTTGGAATAATCGAGCAAGCCAAGATCTGGTGCAACGTGATATTGCGATTTGATGTGGCCAAACGTCAAGTGGAAGCGACATTTTGCCAATCTTTTTGGAGTATTCCTGAAGTTGTCATGATGACTATAATGAAATAGCCATAGTTGGCAAGATTACGGTGAAATCGTAGTGAAATCATTGTAGAAGCATTGTAGAAGCATTGTAAAAGTATCATACAGTCATAGTAAAAGCATCATACAGTCATAGTAAAAGCATCATACAATCAAAGTAAAACCATAGTAAAACCATAGTAAAACCATAGTAAAACTATTGTAAAATCATCGTAAAATTATTGTAAAATCATTGTCGTAAAACGACCATGGGAATCTACTTGATCACTCGAGAGATCATTCCTAAGATCACTCCTAAGATCACTCCTAAGATCACTCCTAAGATCACTCCTAAGATCACTCCTAAGATCACTCCTAAGATCACTGTCGATATGGGCCGCTCACGGCAATCTTACGGAACAAAAGCATGGGCTCTAGTCTTATCTTGTCTAGGTCTCGACTGATCCTGTCTGGATTAGCCCACCAAGGCCCAAAATCTCAAGATCTGGAGTGGCTAGAAAACATCAGTATCAAGACAAGATCAGCAGCTGTAGCGTGCCGTCTCTTTTTTAATTTCGCAACAATCAACAGCATAGCTTGCAACAAACACATATACACACAAATCAAATGAAAAGAGTAAAAATTGAATAAACAAATAAGTAAATAAATAAGTAAAAAAGAATTCGGGTAGAAAGCCACAAGCTGCCGATATTAGGACTCCGGACTCCGTAAAACCTAAGAGACGTCCAAGACTCAACATTGATATTGAGAAAGCAAAGAGACCGACGAAAATCACAGCAATAACAAAAAAAAAAAAAAAAAAAAAAAAACCCAAAGAAACCAGCTTGTTTCTTTTGTGTTTCTTTTACTACACGTGCACACAAGTGTCAAAGTCCTTTCCAGTTGCAGGTTGTAGCAGAGTCAGCCAGTCGCAATTGCGATTTTCCGGTTCCCAATTGACGATTGAGACATTCGCTTTCCATGACAGGTTTTTATTTATTCATTTATTTACTAATTTTTTGTTGTCTCCGGACTCTGAAAGTCTGTTTGGTATCGTGATCAACTGATATTGAAGAAGACTTTTTGTTTAGCTTTTGTCTCGCAGAATCTCGCGTCTGCAGTTTTGTGCATTTGTGCGGTTCTTTTCAGAAAAAAAAAATAAAAAGCAAAAGCTCTCGATTTTTCTCTGACCCTTTTGTTTCTCTCTTTTTTTTTTTTTTTTTTTTTTTTTTTTTTTTTTTTTTTTTTTTTTTTTTTTTTCTTTTGCTCTCTTTTTCTGGCTGACTATGTTTATACATACATGAATAGACTTGGAATCACGGTAGGCAGGCTCTTCCGGCATTTACCCGTTCACTTACAGCAAAAGACATAATTGCGGGTCGATGGACAGACAGTCTTTTTTTATATGGGTTGTTTTTTATATATGGGATATTTCAGTTTTTCAATTTTTTATTTTTTTTTAGGAGGTTTCTTGGAATTTGGGGAGCTCTTCTTGAACAGAAGCAAAAATAATAATAAAAAATAAAATAAAAAAACAAAAAATAAAGAGTTGTAATAGCCAATGAAAACACCATAAATTTCAACCAAAGAAAACGAAAAAAACGAAAAAGAAAATAGATTTTAGTACCATGGCCATGGTAAGATAATTAAAAAATACAACTCAAAAAACATGATTGAAAAATAATCTAATATAAAAAAATAACACAAAAAATAAAAAAAAAGAGGATATTATTAATATGGCAACAAGGACCATGTAGTGTCTTTTCTTTTTCTTTTTCCTTTTTTTTTTCTCGATTGCAGAGGTCGGTTCAAGTCCTAACTCAGTCACGATGCAGCCCTAGAGTAGAGTCCTAGTGCAGTCGTAATGCAGTCCTATTTTACCGTGTGGGATATTATATATACATGTGTATCCATGTATCTATGTGAATCTGTGTGTAATTATACACGCTCGTTTTTCTTTTTGTCGAATCCAGAATCAAGTCTCGTTATAGACAGGGTTAGACGTACGTACGGGGTCGACCCATTCTTAAGCGCCACACAAGTGCCATACAAATGCCATACAAATGCCTTGCAAATGCCTTGTGAATGCCTTGTGAATGCCTTGAATGCCTTGTAAACGCTTCTTTCCCCAGGCTTTTCTACTCTAGCCGGGCCTCAGCGCCATACAAATGCCTTACCAAGCGTGCCATAGAAGATCTCAGCTAATAATTAATGACAGTCCCTCATCGATAATATATATATACATGCATTTTTATTTGTTTATTTTTGTTTTCAATCGAGTCAGGACGGTGATGATGGTGATGATGATGCGTTACTATAGATGCCGGATAGCTTGGACTATGAAGAACCGGGGCTCGTCCAGACCATTTCCTGCCATCCCCTGAGCTTGATGGTGGTGGTGGTGGTGGTGGTGGAGGCCGCGGCTTCTCCTCCATGGTTTTCACCATGCTCGCTGAAGTACTTTTTGTACTTGAATTTTGCATGCATTTTATGCCGGGGTAATAATGCTGGATCTTTTTCCTCGGAGCGGGATTTCAATGAGGTGCTGCTGCTGCTGGAGTTATTCTTCTGGTGCTGCTCTGTTAGCTTTTGTTTCTTGAGCTGGTGGCCAGCGTTTTCCATGAGGCGGATCTCAGTCGACATTGCCGTCTCAAGCGATCTCTGGCTTCTGGTGATTCGGCGTGGCGGCACGTCTGTCAGACCTGAGAACCATCGGCTGTCCACGCTTTCCTGCTCGCTCTCCTGCTCAGCATCTGCATCGGCCTCAGCATAATACTCAAACCCATTCCACAAGTAGAAATTCTGGGCCGCTGCATTCATATTGAATACCGTCAGCATCAATTTGCTAATGCCTGGGCCTTCTATGACAGCGCTCTGCTTAGCCTGCTTGGCCTGCTCCACCACACAAATCGCCTTGACTGCATCCAACAGGTGCGTCGCAAGGCCCTTGTTTTTGTGCGCCGACGCGACGTGGAGCTCGTAGAGGTACGTGACGTATGAATCGGGTGCGGCATGCATGGTTTGCGCAGCATGCACGGCCTGCACAGGATTTCCTTTATGCGGGACTTGTGAGTCCTTTTCTTCTTGGGGGGTGACCTGGGCTTTTGGGTCTTGTTCCTGAGGTTCCTGAGGGTCATTTCGTGACTGCGGCTCCTGTGGTTTTAGTGGGTCCTGCGGTTCCTGTGGTTCCTGTGGTTCCTGTGGTTCCTGTGGTTCCTGTGGTTCCTGAGGGTCTTTTAGTGCCTGTGGTTCCTCAGATTTCTGTGGCTCCCGCGGTTCCTTGGCTCCAGATCCCTTACAGTCGCTTGGCTCCTCGCGCTCCTTCGGCACAAGCACCATGCGTTCTGCTGCGAGAGCCGCCGCCGTGGGATCGAGATAATCGCAGCAGCAGCCACCAACGGAATCGGAAAATAGGGCACGGCCATAGCTATCACCACTATCATTACCGCCGCCACTACCACTACCACCACTTCTGCTGAGCACGGATTTCCCATCAATGTTTGCTGCGCTGTTTGCAGAAGAGCCCACAGCACCACTGCTCGCATCACTTCCCGCCTTTGGTGCACCAGCCGAGGCACCAGCTAATGTACCAACAGGCGCGCTTGGAATGCGTGAATCTCCATCTTCATCTCCGTCCACGTCAGACCAGTCGTTATCGTTATCGTTATCGTCATCGTTCTCAAATTCCAAGGTGCGAGGCAACACGCTTGCGAACGCCGCGATCTCGCACACGGCTGCTCTAGGTACATTCCTGACGCTGCTGCTGCTGCTGCTGCTGCTGTTGTTGACACCGTAGCTGTTGCAGTTAGCATTGCTGCCGTTGCTAGATCCATTGACGGCGCTGCGGCTGCCCATGGCGCTAACGCGAGCCAGGGCCTTTCCTTGGGCCTCGTTCTTTCCACCGCCACCACCATCATCACCGCCAGTAGTAGAAGTAGAGGTAGCGCTGGCCGTGATGATCAAAAACTCCATGCCAGGCAACGCAAACTCGCTGCGTTTCTGCCGCGTGTTCCAGCCCATTCCCGAGTCTCGGTACATGTGCTTGATCTGGGCAACTAGGTCAAGGCATCCTTCAAGCAGGTGCGGAGGCACGGCGTCTGACGAGGGATACCTGGTCAGCGTGTAAGGTGGGCTCAGCTGTGGTGTTGATTCAACTGTCATTTTTGCGTATTTTTGTATTTCTTTAACGTCCTCTCTGGCTATAGCCCCGATGCCAGTAGAGAGCTAGCTAGAGATCAATCGGGCTTTAAAATGACCCAACTGCGTACGTTCCTCGATGTACTGGGCGTAGATGCGTGCGCGCTAAATACGTACTAAATGTCAAGATGCGCGCAGGACCAAAAAAGCACCGATAAGAATGGAATCGTCAGATCTAGATCTCAGATCCCAGATCCGGTAGATGTCAGTCCTGGTAGGTTTTGCCAGAGAAAAAAAAAAAAATGAAAAAAAAACAAGAACCCAAAACAGAGCTGAAATAAGAGTTTGTACCCTAACCACCCGTATCCACACGGAACGCACACACACGCACACACAAGAGCAGGCCCGCAAGAGACCAAGAGAAAGGGAGAGAGAGCTTGGGCAAAAACATCTTAGAGCTTAGGACTTGTGCTGGCACTGGAGAGCGTTTACCAAATCGACGCCGGTTACTTGAGAAAAGATTGGCGAGGCCAGCATTTACCTGCGCATAGCGGCCGCCAACCATGCCAGCAGCAGCCATTCTCTCTCTCTTTCGTTTAGCCTTGTGCCCGCGTTTGTGTACTCCCATGGAACGCCGAACGGCAACATCAATCGAGAAGGCGCGCGACTATCGATCCACCAGCACGGCGATATCGATACACCTCTCTGTGTATTTTGACGAGTTATAGGACCCCACCACCTCCGCTACCGCCTGTGTGCTCCTACCGCCTGTGTGCTACCACCACCAAGAATTGGAACAGATCCAAGCTTAGGCGCTAGCACAAGCTGGGCAAGGCGACGAACAGTTGAGCAGCAATTGAGCAACTTGAGCCGGGCCTTTTTTTTATTTATTTTTATTTTATTGGGATTTTTCTATACTGCGCAACTATACCGCGTTAGATGAATGCGTACAGTATATACGACATACGGGGGGAGGGTGGGAGGTAGGCGCCTGGCAGTCAGGCAGGCATAGCAATGGAATGATAAAACGCAGACTACAGACAGATATCGTGCCCTAGTCGCACACGTAGATGTTACTGCTCATGATTACCTGTGCAGCAGATGTCGACCCATATTCACTAAAAGCCTTCTTGGGAAATGCCGGGGCTGCAAGAGTGTGCGTGAGCCAACAGGAAGAACAGTGAGCGAAGCTTTACAAGGTCATAGCTTTAGAAGGTCTCTACAAGCTCTCAAGTTTTCAAGTTTTTTGAGCTCTGAACGCACTCTAAGGGGCGAATATGCTCAAGACTGAGTCTGCAAGTCTCAAGCGTTCGCCAACTGCTGAGAAAGACTTCCATTGTGAACTCGCCTGATCGGCAGTTATGATCAAGATGACGCCGCTGCGGAGCCCGATAAAGCACTGTGGCTTGTTAGCTTGTTAGCTTGTTAGCTTGTTGGCTTGTTGGCTTGTTGGCTTGTTAGCTGGTTCGCTTGTTTGCTTGTTCGCTTGGAACTCGTTATAAGACTAAATATTCTTTTTTAGGAAAAAGAAAAAGAGAGAAACAAAGAATGGGCTAGCTAGTATATACAATGAGAGGACTTTGTTGACCAGAGGATTCAAGCACGCTCGAAGGAAATGTGTTTGGACCGTCAACTAGCACTCCTCCCTCTCCCCCAAAAAAAGGCCCATCTTGCAATCACCAGCCGTGGAAATCAAAGCAAGAAATTTACCAGTAAGTGGACTGCGCATACGGCTGCTCTACGGTACCTTTAAAAAGATTCTTAAAGAGATCCTTAAGAAGCAGACACCGTCATCACACCCAAAGCAAAGCGAATCACAGCAAAGCGAATCGCAGCAAAGCAAAGCACAGCATGGCATGGCATAACTGCATCACGAATCTCCATGATTCAGTGACCAGCAATGACCATTACATCATAGCGCATAACATTACAGTACACATGCACCGGTGACTATTTGACCTTGCAGGAAATGTATACAAGTACGTAAACTGCACATATATGCAGTCTATCGTCTAGCACAGCTGTAGACATCCGCTTTGGGACACATCCTTGTCAGATCAAGTGAAATCCAGTCAAGTCCAGTGAAATCAGGTAGAATCACGTAAAATCCAGAAAGGATTGAGGAGCTCTCCATACAGTTCCTTGAAGAAATATATGGGAAAACTACAGAGTTACTAGAAGTAAAGAAAGAAAGAAAGAAACTGCGAAAAACGACTTGAGCGTGCTGGTCTTGAAAAGCTTGACTGATCTCTTGACGAGTTGCAATTGGCGAGCTGGTCAAGCAGAGTCCAAAAGCAGCCCAGGCTAGTCCAGGACAATCTAGTCTATTTGATGGCTTTGATAGAGCTTTTCTTTTTCGCTGTTCTCTTCCTTCGCTGCTTTGAACCTTTCAGGCCTGGCACATGATGAGAAAACAAGAAAAATCGTCATGGCCAAAATACCAAATAAGTTGAGTAATAATAAAATAATCCTGTTTTTTTGTTAATCTTTTTTTTTTTTAATTTCTCACGAAATAATACGCTGCAGCGGTTTGCAGGAAAGGGCACGTTGTACCAGTGTGTACCGGTGTATGTACCCGCATACCAAGGGCACATATACCAAGGCACATACCAAGGCACATACCAAGGCACACACTAAGGCACATACTAAGGCACATACTACACTAGGGCATAGAGAGATACAGGGGCTTTTGTAAGGCACCTCCTCACCTTCAGATCTTTGCTAGGCTATAGCAGTCTAGGCTGGCTTGTCTCTATAGGCATGCAGGCACTTGCGCGCCCCAAAAAAGACACCCCCCCCCCAAAAAAAAAAAAAAAAAAAAAAAAGAGACACTCAAGAAAACGACACCTGAACGCCCAAAAAAAAATAATAAAAAAAAGTGTCATCCAGGCTTGGAAGCCACAACCCCGTGAACTGAAGAAAAAGAACGCGAGAAACGGAAGCAATTGGGACTCCTTTTTGTTGCGATACACGTTTGGATGGCCGCTCGGCACGTTTGCTCAGAGGACTGCTCAAAAGACTGTTCAATAGAGCTTGTTGCTTTTATGTGTGCCTTGTGCTTGTGTTCAGATGTTGGTTGGGCTGGACGTGTGCCTCTGCCACCACTTCCTTGAATTTAGCTAGCGCAATCTATGGATCCTCACAGGCCCGCCGACTGCTATAGATGCCCAATTCTGCAAGCACATTAGGGATTTTTTGTACTGGAATATATTCCGAGTGCTTTGCAGTGTGACTGGTAGTACTGCTACCTTCGTAGCTTGCAAAAGTCCAGCCAATCACCGCGGCCAGCGCGCCTGCATCTTGTCTGCGTCTTGTCTGCAACTGCAGCCGTGGACGCAAGCATAGCTCGAGATGCAGGCGCAGATGCAGTCGCGCTCCGTTTGGGTAACAATTCAAGTGTCTTATTGCCATGGAAACAAGTATTCCGACGAGTAGCAGTGATGACGACCCCATATTGCCACCAGCTAAGCTATAGCCTGCCTCTCTTTTTCTCTCTCTCCTTTTATATTTCCTCAACACCTTTCTCACTCTCTCGAGATAATACACAGCTCTGGGCAAGACTCTGCCTTGGCTACACTGGCTGCCACTAGCACTATCACTATCGCTGGATTTCATGTCTGCTGCAAAGCGCGAGAGGCCGTCTGCTGCTGCCGTGTAGCAACTGAGTTGCAGTTTGCACCATGAATAAAAACAAAAAAACAAAAAAAAACAAAAAGACATCACTATGGCCAAGAATTATGACAACCACCAGATAGATCTTAGCTAGTGGCTTGACAGTGACCTTCGACTGGCTGACTATGTTGTCAATCGCCAACGCACCAAGCAGTGAATTCCCCTGTTGAGACTTGGCCGTGACCATGATTCATAAGTCTTTGTTAGTGGCCGACGTAGATTTGCGTGCAGACTACAAATCTCGGAACACGGGCCATGAGCCACTAATAAGGAGAGACTCTATGAAGAAACTTACCACAGAGTTACTCACAATGTTGCTACAGAGTTTCCAGTAACTTACCAGTAACTTACCACTATTCCTTGAAAGCTTGAAATGTTTGAAATCCCGTACGTTCTTGATTATCTATACGTCAATGTCACCAAAAAACCGACTGATTTTTACATACAGCTGGACTCTACTTGAGAGACGCTCTACGGAATGTTAGTTGCTGTTTGCAAATGGCCCGTTCTCAAGCCTAGGGCCGGAGTCTTGAACGAGATCAAATTTCTTGAACCAAAGCTGAAGCTGCCTTTTGAAGACTGCAATTTAGTCGCAATCGCTTTGGATGCGAAAAGACGCACTTGAACGCAGGTCCCTTTTTCTTTTTTTTTTTTTTTTTTTTTTTTTCTTCTATTCCTTTTCGAATTCTACTCAGCTTTCAAAAAGTGTTTTCTCAAGAACCTTTGCAAGAAACTTTGCGAGAAACTTTGCGAGAAACTTTGCGAGAAACGTTGCAGGAAACCTTTCAGGAAACTTTTCAAGAAGCTTTTCAAGTAACCTTAATAGCTCTTTTTAAAGTCAGATTCAACGTGGTGGACGCTAGATCCTTTGAGTAGCAATAGCAATCGCAATTGCAAAGCAAATCCCACCATGTCAGCGAACCCCGGACCCCCCAGCGTAGTCGCGCCGAAAAAGCAACGACCCGGACTGCAAAGCGTGACTGCAAAATGTGACCGCAGCCGTCATATATCATTGATCACGCACAAAATAGGCCATTCTCAATCTAGTGCCATCTATTTTGGTCTAGTTGAGTCAAATTTGGACTAGTCTAGACTAAAAAAGAAATAAAAGTATAAAACCTTGCTCAATATATTTCTTCATTTAGCATTTGAATTTAATATTTGCCAAATCTCCCTTTTTTGAGAAGAGCTCAACAATTTGAAAGATTTAAACACTTTGAACTAATATTCTGCACTGGAGCAAATGTACCTTTATTTTAATATTTCTTTTTTCTTCTGTCACTTGGATCGGACTTGGGGTTCCTTTCTTTTGCGTCATTGCTTTTTAATTACACTCTACATTATTTTCTTTATTTCTTTTGTTTTATTTTTTTTTTTATTTCAGCTGCCTTTTCTTTTTCTTTAAGTTTTTATTTTTACTCATATTTGCTTTTTCTTTTTTATATTATCTCTTTTCTTTTTCTCTTTTTTTATATTCTTCCTTCTCTTTAACAACTCCTCAAGTACTTATATATAACCTCCAGCTCTTTTTTTTTTTCTCAGCAAAACTTTTGCCTAGCTCACCTCTTTTTCAGCATCTTTCAATCCCTCCATCACCTCCAATATCCCTCTACTCATTCTAGATTCAAATCTCAATAGATATTTATATAATGCTTCTTGCTCAAGTTCCTCGTGAAATCCAATCTGCCAAACCTTCCTTTCCTTTGACTCCGCAAGATCACTACCATCTCAGTCAACAGCAGGCCTTACCTTCCCTTCACAATTCTACCGCCACTGCTGCGTCTTCATCTCCTTATAATATTGTCTCTGCGCCAAGCAATTATAACCTCTACTCTTCGCAGCAACTGCCCGAGTACTCGACGCTGCCTTCTTCCAGCCCGTTCTCGTCAAAACAGTCAACGCCTTCCTCGCCTAGCTTTCCTCAGCATCTACCTTCTATTGCAGACCACCAACACCATCCAGCCTCACCCTCGTTCAGACCATCGCCAAACTCGCCTGATTCCATGCTAGGATCGAGGCCTGACATTTTAAAAACAGCATCATCATCAATGAAAACCCAGGTTAGCTCGCAACAACCATTTTTCAATGCACAGTATAGAGATGCATCGAGTTCAAACCAGCAGCAGCAACAGCCTCTACAGCAGCAACAGCAGCAGCATCTGCAGCCTTTACAGCAGCAACAGCAACAGCAACACCACATGGCAGCCGCCCAAATGTACTCCAATGCGCGCCCTCCTATGGACACACCTATTGATCCTCTAGACCAATCTTTCAAAAGAAACCAGTCTCTCCCAACTATTGCGACCAACCCTTCAAGTATGCCAATAACATATGCAACTAATCGCAACTTGTCCTACCCAGGCCCTGCCAATGACGAGTCCCACTTCCAGGCTTTTATGGGCACCCAGCACCACTACACTACGGCGCCTCAGCAGTATCAAATGTTCTATGCCCAGCAGCAGCAGCAGCAGCAACAACAACAACAACAACAGCAGCAGCAGCAGCAGCAGCAGCATCAACCCATCCCTGACCAGTACATGCATCACATGACTCAAGCTCATCCTATGGCACCCCCCATGTATTCTACACACCCCAGTTCTGCTATTCCTTCTGCGGCCGCGGCAGCTGCCATGATCCCTATGAATCCCTATGGTACACAGCTAGACCAGCAGCACCACCTTCATCAAGGAGTGCAAAGCGCGCCTGGCGACGGAAGCATGCTTGGCTACCATGGCCACCCCCACAATAGCTACCACCCAGGCACAGCCCACATGATGCCTACGCTAGGTTCAGGCGGAATGCTTGCACCGCACCATCATCATCAGCAGCAACAACAACAACAACAACAGCAGCATTTGATGACCACATTTAACAGCAAAACCAGCTTGAAATCATCCAAAAAGCACGTTTGTGAAGTTTGCGGCAAACGGTTCACGCGGCCGTCGTCGCTGCAAACGCATGTGTACAGTCATACGGGCGAGAAACCGTTCAAGTGCGATTTTGACGGGTGTGGTCGCCATTTTAGTGTGGTGTCAAACTTGCGAAGGCACAAAAAGATTCATGGAGGCATACAGTGTTGAAAGCTGTATATATGAAATGAAATATAAACTAGGATTTCGAGAGAGGGAAGAGGAAAAAAAAAACGAGAGAAGATGAAGAAGGAGAAAGAATAATAAAAAAAAGAAAGCTTATGTTTAATGAATTTGTTGTTTTTCGATATATATTTATATATATGTAGTATGGTATAGTTGTGGACTAGTACTTTGTTTAATATTTGTGATTTAGTGATTTTGTTTGATGATGTATTCAATTTGTTTGAACCAGAAATATATTGATACCAAGCTTTGTATTACAAGATTTCTAGGATCCTTGTGGTAGACTGTAAAATTTTTAGTCCTTATAGACCGGTTTTCAATTTCAGGAGTTTGACACCAGATCTTTTTACAAAATGGCCAGAGACAACGAGTTTTTTAAGCAAGGCCCGAATTAATAGGGAATGAAGGTCAGAACATGTTTTTTCTATAAAAGAATTGAAGATGTTTAGAGGTTGAAAGAGATAGAGAGAAAGAGAGAGAGAGAGAAAGCCTTTTCGGGGCTTTCAACAGGTTTTATTCTTCACAACCTTTTGCAGTATTCTTCTATTCCTGTGTTGTTTATATTTTTGCTCCGTTTCATTGCACGAAGCAAGTTCCTCTTCTTTAATATACATCTTCAGGCAGTTCTATCTTGTTCTGTTTAGTTCTGTTTTGTAAAAACACATGTCGACACTGTTCTGCCACTGTTTTTTTTTTTTTTTCTTCTTGTTTTTTTTTTTAGTACTGGTAACTAGGCTGGAACACTGGTGTAGTAGATGGATGAATAATGTAGCTAGACTAGTCTGTAAGCCTTTTTTGCAAACCTTTTGACTTCTTCCATGTACATATTTTGACCTTCTCGCGGCTGTTTGTTTTCAGATTTTTTTTTTCTTATTTATTGATTTTATCTTATCATTATTGTTTCATTACATGATGGTTTATATCTATGTATATTCACATGAAGGTACATTTCAACATCTTTTGTGCGTATTAGCATTTTGCGCTTTCATCCCAAACCTTCATTCTCGTTCCTAGCTTTTTTTCTGTTTTATATTATTTACATTTATATTTCTATTCTTATTCTCTATTTTATCCGTGAGCCTTTTTTAATTCTTTTTTTTTCTTTTACATTTTTCTTCTTTTCACTACTTGTCGAAACCTTCTAATAATCTCATTTCCCCTTTTTTTTCTCTTTCGTTGTATGTAAATCAGCTATGTAGTGTGTTGTAGATTTGGTCTTGGTTCAACTTGACACTATAACATGTCTCTGTTTCTACGTCTTTTTTTAATTTTATTTAATTTTTGGCTTTTTTGGAATTGACTTGCCTGTTCCTGCTTGAAGCTTAATCTTCGTTTTGTTCAGCTTCAGGGAGCTTTCTCTTGTTCCTTTATACTGGGATTCTTTGTATACTTGTTTTTTCGTTACAACCCTCTCTTTCTAATAGTCTTCACATTCCGTCATCAATTTTAGACCTCCGGCCTCTACCTCGTTGTATAAAAACATTGATAGTCTTGTTTTATCCAGGTCATGGGAAAGCTGGTTGCAGCTTTTCTTGCATTACTTGCCGTCATCGCAAGGCCAAAGCGTGCTCGCACTCACATGCATGTAAAATGAAGACGGAATTGATGGAAATGTAGCGTTCTATCCAGACAAGTCTAGCGTGAATATAAATAGATCATTTACTAGTCCCCAGAGTTTGCAAAGTTCACGGAGTTTACAAAGCTCGCCAAGTTCTCAACGTCCTCACAACTCAACTAGGTATACATAGCCAGTAGCTACAGTACCAAAGCTACCGGGCCTTCTTATTCTCCTTCAAGTATTTTTGAAAGCTTAAGATAGAGTCTCATGAGCACCGGACCAGTCAATAAACATGCAAAAAATAGTTTAGAGTAGACCACCAAAGTTGTTGGCATTACAAGTATCTGAAAATAACCAAAATCAGATATATATAGAGACACACACACACTCAAAACCGTCATTTACAGCTGAGTGCTGTTAGAATGAAGGTTTTTGAACCTTTGCTTGAACATCTGGAACATGCACAAGCAAGTATTCCATTGCATGTGCAGCGACTTGAAAAAAGATAGGACGGGAAAGTTTCTTTTTGTGCTTATCTCACAAGCGTCATCATATCTCAAACGTCGTTGATCGACGTCATGAGAGAACTAAAATAAAAAATGCCTGAACAGGTTTAGGCTTGGGTAGTTGGAGAGTGATGAAGAGACAAAATCTCCACACGACAGCTCGTTTATGTATATATTCTCAACTACAAGCTCAAGTACCTGTCAACTTTATTGTCAACCCGCCGTTTGATTGGCTATAATCACCAAACCCTCCACGTTTACCATGCATTTGATTAAGCCAATCACAAAATAATACACAAAATAATACACAAAACATAGTATCTTATTTTTTTTTTTCACCCTTATTTCTCAACCCTTTCCTATTAAGAGATTGTGAAAAAAAATCCCCCAAAAAAAAAAAGGGAAAATCCCAAAGCAGCATAATTCATGTATAAAGCAAACCTGATACAAACCTACTTGAATTCCTTCTTTGGAGGGGGTGGAGGGGGGCTGTTTTTCACTTTCTTCTTCCTAAATATTTCTACTGAAGGAAAAACAAAACAAAACGTCATTTAGCGGCAGTTTATTAATATAACAGAACGCTCTTTACTTTTCATCGGGATTTGTTTCTGAGTTTATTCGAAAGCGTTAGCTTGAACTAACTTGGGAGATCTGAAATCATGAAACTCGGCTGTCTGCACACAACTGGAACGAGCACTTGCTACGGACTGCTACAGTAGTGAGCAGCAACCGACAGCAACCGACAGCGACTGACAGCGACTGACAGCTGCGTTCAGTAGATTTTGAATTTAGAACTACGGACAAATTGCATGCGGTGCACAGTCCAGCCCAGTCTAAATATATCAACGCTTTTTTTATCTTTTTTATTTTTGCTTCTTTTCAAACATCAAACGCCAACTGCTTAACTACAAATTTGGCAAAATACCATCTTGTACCTGCTCTGCAAAATCTTAAAGGTCAAACGATGAATTCGAGCATGAGTAGAACGTGAATTTGAAAACTAATTCATGTATGAACATGACATGAACTACCTGAAGGGAAAGAAAAAGGACCGCTTAGTCAGTAAAGTTAAAGTCTTACTGCCCCTACCTCAAATATTTTGTTATACTCAAGCACACCACCACCACCACTGGTCACGTGCTATAGACCTAAATGTCAAACACTCCAACATGAACAGAAAAAACAGGCGCAGAAAAAATTCAAAAGTGCGACCACCAAAAAAAAATCCAATACCTTTTCATCACTCGTTTAGACATACCGGAACTATAACTATATAGATTGCCATATCTCACGGCATACATCTACAGACACATATCGATACTCTCACGCAAACACCATGGATGACTTGCTGATATCCCGCGTGTATGCGGATGTGAACTACAACATGCCTAAGGACTACTGGGACTATGGTGAGTAGTATACTACGTTGACAGTTATTAGCAAACATCCAACATCTAACACGCCGTTAGAAAACTACACCTTCTCTTGGGGCACGCAGGAAAATTACGAAATTGTCTCCAAAATAGGGCGTGGCAAGTATTCTGAGGTCTTTGAAGGTGTGGACATTTCAACGGACGAATACGCGGTCATCAAGGTTCTCAAACCCGTCAAGCGCAAGAAGATCAAGCGAGAAATCAAAATCCTACAAAATCTGCGGAACGGCCCCAATGTTATTAACCTGCTCAACATTGTGCGGGATCCTGAAGTAAGTCTTTGTTACACAAGTACACCGGCAGAGGCTAACTCTAGCAGAGTAAAACTCCTTCACTCATATTTGAGCGCGTGGACAATCTCGACTTTCGCTTGCTGTACCCCAAATTTACTGCGTACGACATTCAATACTACATGTATGAGCTTCTGAAAGCTTTGGACTTTGCTCATTCTAAAGGCATCATGCACCGAGACGTCAAGCCGCACAACGTCATGATTGACCACAACCGGCGCATTCTGAGGCTCATTGACTGGGGACTGGCCGAGTTCTATCACAAAGGCGTGGAGTATAATGTGCGTGTAGCATCACGTTATTTCAAAGGCCCCGAGCTACTGGTAGACTTTAGACACTATGACTACTCCCTAGACATTTGGTCCTTTGGCGCCATGCTTGCGTCTATAATTTTCAAAAAGGAGCCCTTTTTCCACGGCAACTCAAACACTGACCAGCTTGTCAAAATTGCGCGTGTTTTGGGTACAGAGACTTTGTACGAGTACTTGGAAAAGTACGACATTCAGCTGGGGCCTGAGTACGATGACTTTGGAACTTACCCCAGAAGACCTTGGACAAAGTTCATGAACGCTGAGAATGCCAAGTACACTTCGCCGGAAGCGTTGGACTTTTTGGACAAGCTGCTCAGGTACGATCATAAGCAGAGGCTGACTGCGCAGGAAGCTATGCAGCATCCATATTTTGACGAAGTCCGAAGACGGGAGCAGCTTTAGCGTGGAGGGACTATAGTGGATAGTTGATAGTGAAAACGAAAAAAACAAAAACTAAGATGAAAAAATATAAGACAAGAAAAAACCGTTTTGTGAATTTATAGTTTAAAAAGGTAAAGCGAGGTTCAGCACATGTTTAGTTGTTGTAAATAACTTGGTTTATATTTCTCTTTCTTTCTCTACTTGTCGTTTCCACTTTTTATGTTACTTGTATTCAGAAAAGATAACAGATTGATTTGGATCAAGGTGAAGATTAAGATCATAATAAAGGGAAAGGAACGGAAACAAAAAAAAAAGAAGCTAGACATGGTTGGTAAATATAAAAGACTGGGTAAACTTAGCGTAGACTGGTTTAATGTGGATAGTGTTGGTTTTATAAATATAGTCCTATTGAGAGATTCAATTGAGTTTTGGATAGTGAAGAGCTATGAAGGATAAAGGATATGGAAAAGACGTTGGAAACTAAAAAAAATTGAAGAGTTTCGTAACAACTCAACACATATGGGGAAAGAGATTCTGAACAACTCAAGCACTTCAACCAAAGGTTCAAGAAGATTTAAGAAATGGTTCAACAGAATATATATATATATATATATATATATATATGCAGTAATATAAAGAAAATATGCTTATAATGATCTATAATGAGAAAAATAAAAAGAAGCAAAAAAAAAAATCAATACGAAATGTAAAAAAAAGTAAACCAACCGCAGCTACATCATCTATA